>VZRS01004546.1:123776-210136 GCA_013398055.1 Ifrita kowaldi
TTAGTGCTTCAGTCATGTCATCCTTCTAGGAGCAAGCTGTGTTTTCTGGTGCATTGACATTTCTAGGAGGCAGGGGAGGATTTTGTGAGATAAGTCACATCTTTTGTAAGCAATCACAGCCAAGTTTTCAGAGCTGTAGGAGAACCTCTTATATTTACTACACCATGGCATGAAATCTCTCAGATGAGCATAAAAGAGCTCTAACAGGACTTTTTTTTTTTTTTTTTAATCCATGCCACAGGGTGGATGAAATCTGAAAGTTGCCTTGTCCATCCAACTTGGCATGGACATCCAACTCATGGACTTTGAGTCTTGCAGCAGATGGCTCATCCTCCTTTGCTTTTTCTCTCTCCTTTATCTGGAGATGAAATCATAGAATCATAGAATGGTTTGGGTTGGATGGGACCATAAGGATCATCTAGTTCCAACATCCCTGCCATGAGCAGGGACACCTTCCACAAGACCAGGTTTGTCAAAGCTCCACCCAACCTGTCCTTGAACACTTCCAGGGATGGGGGATCCACAGCTTCTTTGGGCAACCTGTGCCAGTGCCTCACCAACTTCACAGTAAAGAACTTTCTCCTAATACCTGATCTAAACCTACCCTCTTTCAGTTTAAATCCGTTTCCCCTTGTCCTGTCTCTACATGCTCTTGTAAAAAGCTCCTCTCCCTCTTTCTTGTAGGCTCCCTTTGGGTACTGAAAGGTTGTAGTTAGGTCACCCCTAAGCCGTCTCTTTTCCAGACTGAATGAACCCAATTCTCACAGCCTTTCTTTCTAGAAGAGGTGCTCCATACCTCTAATCGTCTTGCTGGCCCTTCTCTCGGCTTGCTCCACCAGGTATTGACTTGTCCTTCCAAATGCAGCATTTGTGTCTCTTTGGGTGGATCATTTCACTAAATTGCAAAAAAGCAGCACCAAGTGAAGAAAAATTGTTGTTGCCAAGCCGCACTCTACTCTTCTGAGAGCTGATATCCAGGCAGAGGAGCAAGTGGTTGTTTTGTAAGGTTCCTGGTAGGGTCCCAGAAGGATTTGCCAGGATGAGGGGAAGATGAACCCATGGGTTCTGGACAGCAGGATCAATCTTCATGAGCAGCCTGTAAAATATTTTCCCTGTGGAAAGGGCCCATCAGGTCTGAAAGATCTTCCCTCTCATATCATGGGGAAGGTGCCTGGACTGTGCTGGTGTTTTTCCCTGGGAACAGCATCGGCTTGAAGGGCCTGCCAGCTGTCCAAACCACATTTAATCTTTAAAATAGCTGTGCAAATCTAGTGAGAGTGCCCTGCTGCAATCCAGTCCTGTCAACACTGCTCAGAAAGGGCTGACCTTCTCAGTCCCTGTGCAGAAAAAGTGAAGACTCGTAACAGAGCGTGCTGAAAACTGCTGAGTAACAAGGAACAAATCCGACATGGTGGTGTCACTCTTCCTGCAGCACTTCAGTCTCTTTATGTGAATTCAGCACCATCAGCATTTGGGGGATGGCAAATCAGACTGAGGGAAGCAGAGCTGTGAAACATTTCATGGATCTTTTCAGGGAAGATCAGCATGGTCAGGGTAATACTGAAACATGCTTGTGTAGCATTAGCCCTTCTCCTTCTGGTAGCTGTGCAGCACAAGTCTATCTTCCCATGTTTTCCACAGAAAGGGACAGTTCTATTCACCTCCTAATGACCAGAACAAGGCATGATGCCATCCCACTTCTGCATCTATTATGAACTAGAATGTTGATTTCTACGAGAATAAAGTCTTTCTGGAAGATACAAGTTGTCAAGCACAAGCTTGTTGTTCATGTATGAATGATTAAGTGTAAAAGTTATAGATATTCCAGAGGCAAAAACAAATGTTCAGATAGTCCTTTCTGGCATTAAATTTAGTGTATAATCAGAAATTGATCTATCTAATATTATTTATGAACTCTGAGTTAATGACATAGGTGTGCAACAGCGTGTAGCAATGCAGGTCTTATACTTGAAAAGGTCAGATCCATTTTCAGCATCTGATGACAAATTTCACTAAGCTTTAAGTTTTTACCTTATCTGAGGTCTTATCCCCTTTTTCTTAATCCCTGTTTTATTTTTATACAGGAAGATGAACTTCAGGCCAACAGAAAAGAGCCTTCAAGGAACAGATTGCTTGTAGGTGCCACAGTTAGAATTTTCGGAAAGAAAACCTGAGAAATATTTAGATATGGCATTGCAACATGTAGGCAAGAGACAAACTTCCAGGCAGATAGGAGTAAATGGAGTTATTCAAATAATGAAGCAGTTGTTGTATACAGCTCTCAGTTCTGGTTGCATTTTCACAGAATCATTGGAATGCTGGTTGTAAGGGACCTCTGAAGGTCTCTAGTACATCCTCAAGCTGAAGGCAGGACTACTGCCAGCATCAGACAAAGCCATTGCTAGTCTGATTTACGCTTCATCTCTAAGGATGGAGGCTCTACTATCCCTTTGTATGGCAGAGATTTATTCTTCCAGGACTATATTATTCTCCTGCTTAGGAAGTTTCCTAGGGCCAAATCTGACCCCTTCAAGGTACAACTTGTGGTCATTGCCATCTTGAACCTGAAATAATCCAGGTTCTTTTTTTGACTTAAGCATAGGGGGATTTTGAGTGACTTATTCTTGCTTTCTTCAGCAGAGGAGATCAGCATGAACCTTGTTTTTGCAGTGTTACTGGAGATGTTACAAACTTCCAACATTAAATGATGCTGGACTTGAAATTCTAGCTGTTCTGCCCCTGACAAGAGACAAAATTACACATGTTGGGTCCCGCTCAGCATCCCAGCACGCTGACTGGGGAGGACCCACCGACACGACAGGGAGTGAAAGCATGACCGGACCTGTGGCTGGGAGCATCCACTAAGCCACTGGGTGGGATGATCTTGTCCAATGTGACACATGCCATTGGTGAATGAGCAGGCATTTCATGGAGCAAATGCAGTCCTGGGTGCAGGAGGGCCTTCCTCTCCATGCAGTCAGGTCTCCTTCTCTGCAGTTCTGCCAGTGGAAGGTCTGAGAGTCCTGCCTTGGAGCACTGGATCCTTTGGGTGTGGTAAAAATTGATCTGTTGTGTGAACATGGAGAAGGAAGAGAGGCAGGAGGTGACAAGAAACACCTCCAGCCTTCCCTTTGCCAAAATTGTCATGGAAAAGAAAGATATAGAGCTATTAGAAAGCATCCAAAGGAGGGCTATGAACATGGTGAAGGGCCTTGAGGGGAAGCTGTATGAGGGACAGCTGAGGTCACTGGGTCTGTTCAGCCTGGAGAAGAGGAGGCTGAGGGGTCACCTCATTGCAGGCTACAGCACCAAGCCTGCCAGAGATCAAGAAGCATTTGGGCAGCACTCTCTGGCACATGGTGTGGTTCTTGGGGATGGTGCTGTGCATGGCTGCGAGTAGGACTTGATGATCCTTGTGGGTCCCCTCCAACTCAGGGCATTCTATGATTGTGTGATTCTGCTGCATTGGTTGAGACCATCAAAGACCTTCATGGCCTATTCTTGGCTCCATAACAGTGTCATACTGGCCTAGGACATGGACTTTTTAACACCTTACTAGGATGTCACTGTTTGTCTTAGGCCACCAGTGTGTATTTGTAAGGTGTGGGCTTTGGAGTGGGGCTTCTTCACTTTTCTATTGCCAATTATATTTCTGAGTAATTTGAGGCTGGAAGCCAAGTTACTGAGTCTGGTAAGGTAGCACAGTGTGGGAGAAGAGCAAGAGAAAACGTGGGGGTGTATTTCTGAGATACCAGTGGTAGGTGGATAGCTTCATTTTGAGTTTTGCATGCAGGGAAGTAGAGGGTTTTTTTTGTCCACAGCTTCTATACTGGCACACACTGAAAATTTTGGTTTTGAAAAGGCAGAGATGGAAGCAGCATACCAAAGGTAAAATGACTTGTGCTGAAGACTGTAATAACTGAAATCATGGATAAATCTCATCATCTGAGTGACACCATGACTCAGGGTTAGGCTTGAAGGAAGAATATTTTCTTTGATAAAAACTATTTTATATTTTTTAAGAAATTTATTTCTTTTACCACAGTATACTGTTTAAGGTGAAAATTAGAGACATTATTTTTTTGGATTGTTTTGCTGGGGTGTTTGTGGGGGAAGGATGGGGTGACATGACTGAAAACCCAGCCTCTAGTTCTGCCTGGGAGAATTTGGCATGGAATTTTTCACTGGGCAAGAGCTAACCTGAATTATACAGTTCTTAGGAAGATTAGAGAGCTGGACAAATATTGGGAAAAGATAAAAATAAACACGTGTGAAATTTTAAAAACATTTGCCCTGACTTACGCTCATCTTCGTGCTTGTTGCCCACAGACATCTTGGCAAAGATTTTATTATCAGGAGGGCTTGCTGAAAGAGCAATTTCTAGCTCTGTGCCGCAGAATCATCAGGAAATGTGCTTGCAGTCAGGTTTGGTAGAGAAACGGAGGCTGAGGGGAGTTTTTCTCACTCTCTACCTGAAAGGAAGTTGTAGACAGGTGGGAGTCAGTTTCTTCTCCCAAGTAACAAGTGATAAGACAAGAGGAAACATCCTCAAATTGCACCAGAGGAGGTTTAGATTGGATATCAGGAACAACTTCTTCACTGAAACAGGGATCAGGCATTCAAAGAGGCTGCCCAGGGAAGTGGCTGAGTCACCATCCCTGGAGGTATTTAAAAGACATGTAGATATGGCACTCGGGGACATGGTTTAATGGTGGGCTTGGCAGTGCTGGATTAATGATTAGACTTGATGACCTTAAAGAACTTTTCCAAGCTTTATGATTCTGTGGAGTCAGACACATTGTGTAGCGTGGGGAGAGAGCGAGGTGCTGGGCCACAAGTAGAGAGTGTGTGTGGTCTGTCACAGGCAATAACTCAAGTAAGAAATGAATTAATGAAGACTATAGCCTCATCTTTCTAAACAGAAAAAAACCTTAAGGCTGCTGATTACTCTCATCCAAATGGGAATACAGATACGTGGGCACAAATCCCACTTTGCTGAGAAATTTCCATGTGTTTATGGATGTAAATGAAAGTCTGCACATCTTTAAAAAGCCTGGAAATCAGGCATCCACTAAGGAATCCAGGTCGGCTTCACTAAGGAAGAGCTGTAGCAGAGAAGCCTGTTACCCACATCTTCCCACCCTGGGCACAGGGAATTTTCTCCTCGGCTCACTCAGCAGCATTGCTGGTTCAAGCCTGGCCTGAGGTTGTTTAAAGGATACATGCACAGCAAACCTACTCAGTGCACAGAGGAAGTGCTGGGAATTGGCTGATTCTGTTTCAGTGCCTGGTCTCCTTCGAGGACACTGTGTAAAGCAAAAGTAAACGGCAGGAAGGCTTCCATGGCCTCTAAACAAACTACAGCAAAACACACTGCTCCCCTCATCTGCCAAACAGGAGTAAATGGTGTCTGTGTGTGGTCTCTGGCATCAGGTATGCCTGACAGCACTCTGTGCCTTTTTCTTTGAGGTGAGACAGCTGATTTACCAGGGAAGCTCCTTGACACTAATTCCTATAGAGAGGGAAGTTGCAGGCCAAACAAACTCAGCACTGGGAATTTTTACTTAATTTATTTACAAACAGCACAAATTTCTGATGACTAATATTGACCAAAAGAAAGAAAAAAAAAAAAAGACACAAACAAACACCTTATGTCCTCCTTCCCCTGAACCGAACAGTTATTATGTCCCCTTTCCTAGCCTCGACTTCCCTGACTTTCATCCCATGTCACAGTTATCCTACTCTCATTTCTCTGGTGGCATCATCATTTCTCTTGAGGCTGTGCATGGAACTGTATCTTGCTGATGCTTTTTTCTTGTTCATTTTCTCTGCTACCATTTTTTTTCTCTAGATTTTTCTCTGCTGCTCTTTGCTTCTAGCTTGTCTTCAAAGGTATTTTTTAGTGTCCCCAATACAGTGAGGGTCACGTCTGTCCGCAGTCCCTCAGGGTGTCCCTGCACTGCTGTTTTCCCCATGGCCACAGTTTCTCCAGGGTGTCTGGGTGTGGGTCACCTATAGCTGCAGTCCCTCAGGGGTGCTGCTACTGTGGCATGGGACCCTCAGGGATGTCCCCACACTGACGTGGATGTTCACAGCCTCACCCCTCAGGTTTTGGTTACCAAAACCAGAGTTAAGGATGATCTCAGTGCAGGGAATTTTGTCCTCTTGACTGCTTCAAAGCAGAGTTCTATATTTCTCTTTAGAAAATCAATTTGCTATTACCAAAATAAAAGAAGAAAATGAAGGGATCTTCATGTTACTTAGAGCATTAAAAATAAAGTCTCTGAAATATGTTTTAAGCAAACTAACATTCAGAAATCACTAGGGTTGATGTTTGCTAGAACATCTGCCATTGAAATGTGAATCATCTCCCCTCTTCCCCATGCCCCATTTTCCATTCAGACCTGCCCCCGGGCATCCATCCCCAGCACCCCCAGTTTCATTTCTCACTGGGTTGGGTTGTGCTAGAGAAGAGCAAATTGCCTTTTGACAAGTCTGTCTGCCCATGGGGCAGCTCCTGGGCTGCCCAGACAGGCTCTGGGCTTGTTTTTGCTCTGCCCTGGGGATGCTGTGCCCCGATCTGAGAGCATGCCTCCTTGTGTGTCCTTTGTTGTATTCTCTGTATTGAGACTTTTTTTTCTTTTCATATAGCTTTCAGCAGTGATACATGAGATTTCAAAAACCACAAGTCAGGTACTTGGAAGATCTCATGAGAGACTTTATTCATTTCAACAAATGACATGAAAGATGTATTTGATAGAAATATCTGCATAATATTTTACCAAAATGCTTATGAGTGGCACATGAATTTTATAGCTGCAATAAACTGCTTAAGTACCTCTACAATATGTTCAGCCAGTAGTTGGTGTTGGGGGCAGGTGAGGTAACATGCAGATTTTAAAATCAACACCTTATCAGCCCTTAGAGAAGATAGCAAGTGCTGACAGCAGGTGTTTCCTGAGCTGTGAGGTCACCCCAGACAGTGGAGCAGCAGGTGATGTAATGCTGCTGCTGTTCCTGCTGCAGTGGCCCTGAAGGGATACCTGACTTACAGCCACATGTGATACACATCTATAGAGGGGTGTACAGACCCCGCTCACAAATGGCTGGAGAAATGGAGTGATCTGAGGAAACAAATGTGATATTTGCAACACTTTTTTTTAAGAGCTGGCTTTCTACTGAGACTTTATGCTGACATTCAGCACTTGTTGTACTGCTGCCAGAGAGCAGATTGAGATTAACCAGAAACTGCCAGGGGTTTTGTTGTGATAAGATATTTTTTCGATCTTTGCCTTTCAGGTAAACTTCCATGTACTCACTGCCTGCTGCGCAAATGTGATGTTTCCTACAACTTTCATAAAAAGGTGTAAAAGGAAACAATGAAATAAGAAAAACTTGATGTACAGGGACATCTTTATTGTGAGGCTGCTCAGACACTGCAACATGTTACCCAGAGAAGCTGTGGATGCCCTATCCCTGGAAGTCTTCAGGTTGGATGGGGCTTTGAGCATCTTTTTCTAGTGTAAGGTGTCCCGGCCCATGACAGGGGGCTTGGAACGAGATGATCTTTAAAATCCCTTCCATCCCAAACCATCCTGTGATTCTGTGATTCTATGACTTGTTTTTTTGGAAGTCACTTTTGCAAGCAGTGTTTGGAGTGGGTGTGACGACCTCAAAAATGGATTGAGTGCAGGTGTAGTGTCTGTCCAACTGAACTGCAAGGGAGAGGCTGTGGGTCATGGACAATGGCAAGAAGCCCCAGAGGAGGCATGGCATGTGCTGTTCTGTGGTGGGTGGAGGCTGGGTTGCTCAGATCGAGCTTGCTGCTTTCTGTGGGGGTGTCTGTCCTGTCTCCTGGGCAGGAGTGGTTCACTCACAGTCTTGGCCTTTGCCCAGCCCAGAGGAACTCATTTAATATCTCTCACAGACACTGCTGGCTTGTTTCAAAGGCACTGAGTGCTCAGAAGCTCCCAGACGATCCGACTATAAACTTGAATCTTCAGGCCACATTTATTATTAAATCTCCAACTTCCTGAGTAGAAAATGATCCTTCTGCACTGAATGTCTGCTGTATCTTACTCATTCTGCTCAAAATATGAGACACTTATTTAAAACAACGAAGTCTGGGCTATGTTGCTAGTCTCAGTGACAGCATTTTTGCTTCAAAATAGTTTTTTTTTTCCTGTTATAATTTTGGTAATATCTCAGCAGTCGGATAACAAGCATCATCCAAAGTGCTGGTCATGTTTCTGGAGTATATGGTCCATATATAGCTTAGGTAAGGTATGTCTGAGGTCTGTGCATTCTTTGAAATACTCTCTGGAGATCTGGATATGTTATACCCATCTATGAAACTGGTGGACATTACCTCAGTGAGAACTGCTACTAATAAATCCAGGGTTATTGTTAATCACTATGTTGTGCATCCTGAACATGAATTCACTTTTAGCTGTCTTATAAATAAATATAAAAAGGATTTAACCTAATTAACCATTAACCTAACACTACCAGGTCCTAAACCTTGGACCTAAACCACATCCCTAAGCACCACATCTACACACACTTCCCTGAGCAGAGCGTGTTCCTCTTGACTACCTTTTCCGTGAAGAAATTTTTCCTAATATCCAGTCTAAACCTCCCCATCAGTGCTTATCTGTAATGCCTGTTTCCTGTCCTGACAGAGCAGGGTTTGCACTGCTGTTGGGACACATCTCACAGTGTTTCTGAGCTCAGGCATCTCTCTCCAGGGACAAGGATCTTTGTCCTCCCAGGCCTGGTATAAATTCCAGTGTGGTTAGTTACACTCAATGCCAAAATTTAAACTAGCAGAGAAACAGAAAGATAAGAGAGGAGCTGTCTGTCAGCTTCTGAACTTGGTGAACATAAGAATTCAGAAAGGCATAAATAAAGAGACGGAACCAACTGGAGAACACCAGTTTCTACTTCAGTCACATCCTAGCATGATGGGCTGGACTCCTCTTTGGTTGTGCTCCCTTCTCCATTATGAAAGCACTTGCTCCAAGGATCCCCTAGAATTTCTCCAGGGACCTGTATGAGAGGTATTTCCATAGAAAACTTCATCACTGGAGGATTGCTTGGCAATGCTATGCTAAGACCCAAGCAAGTGATTTGAAAACCCCCTTGCATGGGATTAAATGCTCAGATCATGCTCTGCTGGCACAGTAGTCTAAGCGCAATAAGGAGTCAAGTGGCTGGATACCCACAATTTTCATGGAGTAAGAATTGCAGAGGCTGATCAATCTCATTATTCAAAGTGACTTTGGATGAGTCCTGTCTTCTCTCTCTTTTTTCCTATCTGCTCTGACCAGCATGAACAGCCTCCTTCTCTATTTTGTATGCACATGGTCAGTTGCTTGGAGATGGAGATTGTCATGACTGGGAAGGCTTGTGGTGGATGCCTGAGGAAACTGCTGCAAAGTACAAGAAAGGAGGCTAAAGGCAGCTTTTAAGATTAAGATCAATGATTTCTCAACATTTCAAAACATACTTAATAAAAAAATACGTGCTTTGCTTGTCCAGGCTGGTTTCTGGGAATGGGATGTGATGCTTTCTCCCTTATCTGCCTGGATTTTTCTGCATAGACAGTCTGTCTTCAGTCAGAAGAAAGTGGCAGATTATTTAACATACATCTAAAAAGTGCAACACTCATCTGTGATTCAAATTGCATAGCAGGCCATAATATTCAGGGTTACAGAGAGGTCAAAAGGAGAGCAGTTGCTCAAAAAGGAGAGGTTTAATGTAATTTTTAACCATTACATTCACTGAAAGATGAGGACCGTGCTAGTCTACAGGACAAACGATTAAAGACCTCCTGAACTGCTCCTCTGTTATAAAGGAGTTGAACTTTACCTGACCTTTCCACCAGGAGCTAAAATCAGTCAGATTTGCTGACTACATGCTCCTTTTTGAAACTCTTGTAGAGAAAAAACAGAATTAAGGATGATCTCAGTGTGGGTTGCATGCAGAATTTGATACTCTTGACTGCTTCAAAGCAAATTTTATATTTTGCCTTAGAAAATCAAACTGATATTACTAAAATAGAAGAAGAAAAAGAAAGATATCTTCATGCTACTTAGCATTAAAAATAAAATCTCTGGCATATGTTTAAAGCAAGCTAACATTCCAAAACCACTAGGGTTGATATTTGCTAGAATATCTGCCACTGAAATGTGAATCAGCTCTTTCAAGTACCTCCAGTTTGGTGCACTGTTTTGTATCCATATCCTTCTTAACTGTACTCTCTTCACATTCAAAGGAACCCTGCAAGTGCATGTCACACACATACACACACACACACATGCAAATGTGTGACATCTTGCAGCAAAATCTGGGGGTGCAGCAAAACTTATGAGGCAGGATTAATCTGGCTGAAAGCAACTACCACCAGTGTGGATGTTTGTGTCAGAGCTAATCACCCTGGTCTCCCTTTGTAGTCAGTGGAGGGAAGCAGGCATTGCTGGAGTGTGATTCATCTCCTGCTGAAGCAGATGTCTGAAATGGGTCAGACACCTATTTCTGTCATTATCTTCAAAGGTTGCCTAGCTCGGAGACATCTGAGGAGGGGTGAGATGAGCATGAGTCAGCAGTGTACCCTCACAGTGAAGGCAGCTGGCTGCATCCTGGGCTGTGCTAGAAAGGCCAGAGAGATTGTTACTGACCCAGCTCTGAGCAGGTGGCTGGACTAGATGACCTCCCCAAGTCCTTTCCAACCTGAATTACCCTGTGAACCTGTTCTCTATTCAGCACTTGTGAGATTGCATCCAGTGCATGATGTCCTGTTTTGGGCTCCCTGTTACAGTCGGGCTTTTACATGCCCGTATTGGTTCTCTCTCCCATATTCCAGCAGCCTTCCAAAGAAGTTGAACCCTGATTATTGCAGTGATTTTGTTACAGTGCAGCCTCAGTTTCAGTGGCACAGCCAAGGAAGCTGTGGTATATGGGATGGGTGTAAGGGAAACAGGGAAGCAAAATGTGACATTTTATCACCAATGCCAACATCTCATGGTGTTCAAACTTCTTTTCTGATCTCCTGGTCTGGAAACAGTGAATCCTTTTCCCTTGATTCTTCTGTCTAAAATGAAGCTACTAAAAGGAAGCAGTTGCATGCAAAGTCCCAGCCAGCTTGACCATATCTGAGGTCTGAAGTTACAAAATCCCCACACTGCTGCACGCACAGGGCCCTCCCCAGCTGCTGCTGTTGGACAAGCAGATCCCTGTTTCCTGCCTGCTACCTAAACGTGCTGACTTGCCATGGCAACCAGTCAGTGCTCGAAGTGTTTTAAAGCTGCTGAGGAAATGTCCCCATTTACGTGCTGTCACACGTTTAGAAAAGGCAGAATATAGTAACAGAGTGATGAGCCCCATTGCTTGCCCCAGCTGAACCTGACTGTGAGGTTCAGAGGCTTACAGCCAGGTTGACTCTGAAGATGAGGTCAGTTTAAACACAGTTCTATACTGTGACATAAGGCAGCGGATCAAGTTCCATTTTTATCACTTGTTGTTTCTATTATCAGTCCCATGTATTTAGTGTTTTGCTTAAAGTCCAAATTTTTGTAGACAAGCAATGAGTTGGGAGCCATAGTTCAGTTGTTCTAAGGAAAAAACCCAAACTGTTTCCAGATACTGCAAAAGGATAACTTAAGGGTGATCAAAGAATGTAATTCTCACTAATTCCCTTTAACAGAAGACTCACTCTCTCTTTCTCAACTTAATATTTTTGTTTCTTCTTTTGAAATCTTCATACATCCTCTTCAAAAATGGCATGAGAGAAATGATAAGCCTCAAAAAACAAATGGAAAAATTCAAATAACCAAAAGGTATCTTAAAAAAACAGAATTGTCAATGTTTTATTTAGAGTACACTTTTCACGATTTTCATGATTTTCATCCTCATTAATGAGGATGCACTGTATTTGAGAAAGACTGAGTCATGTGTGCTGGTTATTCAGAGTTAATCTCCAAACTCTGAAGCGGCAGAGCTCTGAGTAAATTGTGTGCCAGTGGCACTTTCATTAGTGAATTTCACATTACCAGGGTTTTGCAATCTTCGTCTCATGAAGAGGACAGGAAAAACAAAACAAGTCCTCAAGCGTCTGCAATAAGATAAAACAAATGACCTTCTGCAACAGTGTTATTTCCCTTTTCTCCCATGAACGCCAAGTTACCCATACTTAAGAGGACACAGCAATAAGGACATTAAATGTACCTAGGATCTCTTGCTTTGTTTATGACAAGTGAAGAACATGATGAGACCTGCAGCCATCTCTTTTATCCTGCAGGCACTCCCTGTTCCATAGACACAGTCTGTGTGCTTCAGAAGATGGTAAAGCAGAGAGCTAAAACCTTTCCCGAGGGCTGTGTGAGCATGGGGACTGGGGCAGGGCAGAGAAGCAAAACCTGCACCCAACCTCTGTTTTGAGTAACAGAGGGGCTGTGAGGTCAGGGCAGGAGAACCTGAGTTTGCGTGAGCTGCCATCCAAAAACACCCCGTGGGGGCTTGGCAGGAGGAAGGTCACTTCTGCTGTTTCTGCTGCCAGTGGAACATTTCCTGTCGACACTTGGTCTATGTTAGTCACCACCATCATCCTCACCCCTGCTGCTCTGTCCTATCCAGAGGCAATGGCTCCTGTGCCTTGCAGGACACGTGCTGTGCCTGAGCACCCTGTGCTTTGGCCCAGAGTCGGCTACCTGGAGCTGTATTACTGTGAGTTATAACTCAGAGCTTCCTCCTCTCATAGATTCTCCTGAGAGTAGTGGAGAACCTGCACCAAATATCCTCCTGAGAGAAGAGGAGATCATCAAGGGCTTGTTCAAGCAATGGCTTTGTCACTTGCTGCAAGCTGAGCCATCCCTGGAAGTGTTCAAGGCCAGATTGGATGTGGCTTTGAGCAACCTGGTCTAGTGGAAGGTGCCCCTGCCCACAGCAGGCATTTGGAATTAGATTATCTTCCAGATCTCTTCCAAGCCAAGCCATTCTATGATTTTATGATTGATTCAAAGGCTGGAGCAGCCTCATCTTTGGTGGGTGTCACCTTCATAGCAATAAGAGTGAAACAGTCAATATAATAATACTCACTTGGAAAATTGCCCTTGTTGTGTAGTAGAAGAGTGTTTTTAAAGAGGTGGGTATAACAGAAGAGATTAAACATGGAGTTCATGCTATTCACCCACTTGGTGCCATAATCAGTGTTCAAGTGCTGGCCTGGAATGCAGCTGCTGACACCTGCTGAGTTTGGGAGTTCTCATGCAATTTTCAGGCTGCCACTGAGTGGTACAAATAGTTTGGATAAAATTTACATACAGATCCTGGTTATGTAAATTATGTAAATCCATCCATCCATCCATCCGTCCATCCATCCATCTATCCATCCTTCAGGATTTGTCCTTCTTTTCTTCTTTCAGCCCCATTTCTCCAGCAGCATCTGATAGAAGACCTAAGTCATTGCCTAAGCTAAGGTCTGTCTGTAGCCTCCAGGCCTGTGTTCATGGGCATGTGTCAGTGATTGCTTTAGAAAACTGGATGCATTTTTCTGGTCTGGTTTTAGTCAGACACCAAGCAGCCATTTAGTACTTTGGAGAAATGCTGTACATTGTCCAGCTCTCAGGAAAAACTTTATTTTGTTTTGGTTGCCACATACTAAGAAAAAAAAAAAGCAGCGTTCTTTCCCTCAGCAAACTGCGAACATGGATGGAACAGAATAGTTCTGGATTAAATGGAATAGTTCTGGATTTTGCAAGGGGAGTGCTTGCTGGAGGAAAAGAACAGCCCTCTGGTTTCACTTAGCAAACCATGAGTTTTGCGCAATATTGAGACCTCTGTTGAAAACGCAGTTGATTAATTGCACTGCTCTGCAATGGTCTGTGTCGATTTGCAGCTCACCCATGCACATAGGTACGGTGCTAGCCAGGGCTTGGAGAGCACCAGGTGAGGATGCATCACCAACTGAGAAAATACAGCTCCTAGGAAAACAGTGGTCCTCCTGAGCATTACAGATTTTATTGCCACCTGACAGCCCACTGCCTGTCCTAGTGCCTAAATTCCTAGCTAGGAGCCATAGATTTTAGCCCAGTCAGGATCCTGTTCCCGTAAGATTTTAAGGATTAAGAGCAGTTCAACAGCACTTGGTAGGTGCGCTCCTTTTTTTGGGTAAATGGTTCTTTTACCTCTCCCTTTGTCCCTCCAACAGTCAGCCTGAAGAAGGATTCACCCTAAAGTTGTACTCTCTCCATTCCCTATGAGTACACAGGGGAGGGCACAGAATGAGAGGACAGCAAACCCTCCCAAACTGCTTCTCTTCTTGAGGAACCCACACTGGGGTACAGAAATTATTCAGGACTGGAGTGAAACCAATTGCTAGGCAATGATTAGGCAGAATGCAGGGTGATGAAGACCTTTTGCTACTGCAGCCACTAACTGCCTGGTTTGGGCAAAGTGGAGATGGCCTTCAAGTCAGTGCCTAGAGTGTCTGATTGCTTAGTTCCAGGCCATCAAGGATGTCTAAGTCAGGGAACAGCAGACTCAGGTGCTTTGGTCTTTGGGCTGGTTGAACATGGTCCCCAGCTGAAGTGGGATGCATCCTTTGATCCATGTGATACTCATTCCTGACACTGACAGATACATCTTAAGAAACCAAGTTTGGGAATATCTTAATATTAATCTTTCTGTGACTCTCTTTTTCTTAAGAAAATTGCTTTTATGTGAGGATGAACTCTTCAGAATTATGCCCTTCTTTGCATTTATATGGTTATCAGATACAGCTAGAGCTCATAAAACCAAGGATTTAGACTGATGATGGTGTGAAGAGTTGGGAAGAAAAAAACATAAAGCAGCTGGTATCTTTTAGAAGTGGAAACATTAATGCTTAGAAATCTTGGGTAACACCCAAGATCTCCATGAAGTCACAGTATGAGAAAAAGTATGAAAACTTTCTGCTGAAGTGAAAGAGAAAAAGACATTTTGGATGACAGATAATTCTGTAGGACTAACATTCACAAAAAACATTTCCCTTATCGATTTGCAGTAGGAGTCGTGATATGAAACTTTCATTTTTCAAGACAATTAGGCACTATGAATCCAAGTGAATCAATGAAGCAGAAATCCTGTTTCTTCTTGAAACAGAATGAAATTTCTTTGAGATCAGGTGCCTGGATTTCTGCCTGGGTCTACAGTTTATGCTGTCAACAACCAACACACAGGCAAACTGTAAGAACATTTGAGCAGTTAGGCCGTTATCTAAGTTTTGCCTAGTTAAAAAGGTAATTGATCTCGTCCCTTCATGGTATTACTGACAATTTTTGCACTGAAAACTAAAAATATATACCCAGATGGGGCTGTTAGTTTAGAAGAAACACAGCAAGGATTCTCCTTGGATACAGCCTTGGATTTGCCTTGTCTGAATTACAGCCACTTACATTTCCTCTATAAGAGTATTTGGCAGAATGAGTTAACTGTGGAATTGCTTGCTTTTAACCAATTATTACAAATCATGCACATAAAGTCATTTTTTTAGCTCATAATCATGACTCTCACATGGGAAATATGAACATGAGAATGACTATTACACAGTCAGAGATCACAAATATGCCATTAGATGTGGGCCCCCAATCTGAGATTGTGTTTATTGAATACAAAAAACCCCCCACCTTTAAAAGAGCTTCAGGAAAGAGCTATTTGTGAAGAAAATATGTGAAATATTATTATAACTATTGCTGCTACTACTACTACTAAACCCATTTTTTTAAAAGTCACGAGAATGTTTCTTTCTGCCCCCAAATTCCCAGAAGTGCTTTGCCAAATCCTCATCTTTTCACTATTATGCTTGTATGGAAAGCTGAACTATGATTCCCCCTGTTCCAGAGCAAAGTCACACGGCTTGTTAGCTTCTGAAACCCCGTAATCTCTGATCTCTGCATGAACTGTTGATTGCCGTGATTTAGATTTTGCCTTAAATTGAACACTGATGTTATCAGCAAACTGCTGCAGCAGGGTTTATCTCCTTTTGCAGCGGCCATGCAATTTATCAGGCAGCTATCAGGCACAAAGGGAATACACAGACCTACAGACAAACACAGAATCACAGAAAATAAAAGACCATATCCATGCCCATGCACACTCTTCCCTGCAGTGCAGTGTAGCTCTGCAGGTAACTACATCCCTGTTTGATAAAGCACATCGATTTTTACATATTATGGATTTCAGCGGAATTTAACAGAGCAGCTACGTCCAGTTGCTGAATAAGGAATATTTAAGTGATTTGCATTCCTAGAAAAGGGCAAGGAAGCTGGCGAAGGGTCTGGAGAATAAGTCTGATGAGGAGCAGCTGAGGGAGCTGAGGGTGAGTAAAGCTCAGGGGTACATTATTGCTCTACAACTACCTGAAAGGAGGTGGTAGCCAGGTGGGGCTCAGCCTCTTCTCCCAAGTAACAAATGATGAGAAGAAATGGCCTCAAGTTGCTCCAGGGGAGGTTTAGATTGGATATTTTAGGGAAAATTTCTTCACTGGGAGTGTTGCCCAGGATATGAACAGGCTGCCCAGGGAAGCTGTTGAGTCACCATCCCTAGAGGTATTTAAATGACGTGTAGATTTGGCACTTGGGGACAAGGTTTTGTGGTGAACTTGTCAGTGCTGAGTTAATTTTTGGGCTCAATGATCTCAGAGGTCTTTTCCAATCAAAATGATTTTATGATTCTATGATTGATTCGATATTATTGATTGCGTGGTTGGTTATGTTTCAGTGCTAATGGACAGATGGGAGATAGTATTTTTGTTTTAATGTTTTCTTTTTCTGAAATGATTTCACAATATGCATAGAAATGCACCTCTCCAACAACTTTAAGTTCCTTACAATAATTGCACTCCTAAAAATATAAAAGGAAATTCTCAATTTATTTCTAGATCACAGATACAGAATAAAACTACAGACTTAGAGTGGGTGGTTCCATCTTCCTGAAGTATTTAAAAGTATGACAGAGAATTTTGGCCTGGAAACATTTAGATTAATAGTTATCAATTTCCCAAAACCACATACTTATGGTAACTTGCACAGACTCCTAGAACCCTGATTCTATTCTATTCTATTCTATTCTATTCTATTCTATTCTATTCTATTCTATTCTATTCTATTTCTAAGAGAGAAAGAGAAGAGATAGTTTCATCAACAACACATAGACCATTGATATCTCAGCCTAGATTTGGAGCCAATTTCCTTCCAGGGCAGTAAGTGGCCAACCCACCTCACCAGCCCAGAGTCCTTGTACTGTGCTGTTGTTCCTTGCACCATCACCCCCAGCAGCAGGAAAGTAGAAGCTGCTGAGATGTTTTATGATTCTGGGGGCTATCCCTAGTTTGTAGCTGCCTTTTCCATGCAGTGACCATAAGCAGAAGGGCCTGGCAGCAGGATTCCCCCTCTCCTGATCGACAGAAAACAGAACAGACAAACCTGCCATTTTCAGACACGTTGTCTGTGAGTGACTTGCCCTTACTTGGGAGGTAATTTCTGAGCAGAAACTCTTGGTAGGCTGTTGACTGTAGCATGGTCCTTTGGGTAACACAGAAGGCTGGGAGAGGTTTGCTCCTGCTGAGTGCAGGAGGAGGAGCAAAGGACACGTGAGCAAGGTGAGAGTGGACAAGACACACTTACCCAGTGCTAAACTCTGCCTGTCTGTGAGTGGCTGGTGCAGATCCCCTTTCCATCCTGCAAAAACTGTAACTGAGCCATAATAGAAGTTCTGCTATCTAAGTTGCAAATACAGGAAAGACCTTTTTTTCATTCAGCCCATTAACATCAGTGTTTGTCCTACATAAATGACTGCAGTACAGATGGAGAGGAGCTTCTGGGAGGGTCTGTGCAGAAGACAAGTAATTACTAAGAGACAGGCTATCCCTGTGCATGTTGTAACTCACTGTCGTGCCACAATGCTATTTTAGACAATTACAACAGAGGACTGTACATTTTTGCACACATACATCTGCTTGACAAAACAAGCCTTTATTCACACATGATGGGTAATTGCTTGTCCAAACATCTCACACAACTGCACGCACACTGTGTGCAGGCAGAAGAGGCAAAGAGGCCCTTGCACAAAAACAAGGGATTCCAGAAACATGCTGAATGAATTTTGACTGAACACGCTGTCCTATAATTGTACTCCCAGCAGCGTGTGTATGGAGTTCCTGAAAAAGCTCTTGGGAGGGAGGGGAAGAAGAACAAAACAATATCAAAGAAGAGCCATGTGGTGTTGATGGGTTTGGAAAAGCCATCTTGCTAATTGTTTGCAGGATGCATTCCAGGTTACTGCAAGCCAAGAGGCTGCAGGGTTTGTTGGGCTGAACTGAAAATTACGGTGCTTTCTCCTGTCCTTGTCTTACTTGACTGATGGGAGTCTCATATCCCCTTGGGCACTCACAGGAATTAGGATCTGGTGTATCCCACTGTAGGGCGTGCTGCTGGTGGGGCTTTGATCAGAGTTCAGCCTTTGTTGTTGAAAGGATATATTTAATCTCAGCAGATTCAAAACAGAGATGGCCTGTTCAATGCCATTGCCACAGGACTTGTCTCCCCTCCCTTTCCCCCCAAAAAAGACGAACAAAAGCAAATGACCAGCCAAATTATGTTTTGTTTCCACTGAGTAGACGGTTATGAGTGCTTGTATATTCATTATTACCAAGTCTGAAAGGCATCATGCTGGGCTGATTTCAGAGCTGTTCCCTATTAGCAGTATTTTTTAATGTGAGTATCAAAGTCGTCTTTCAATTACCGCCCATGACCTTAGAAAAATACTTAGCATCGTACATCTGAAGTTCATGACACTAAGCCTTGTAATTGAAGCAAGCCCAGTAAATATTCAGGAATGAATAGTGAGAACCTGCCTATCCTTCTGTGTAAATTGCCCTGGTATTTATGCTCTGTGCTAAGTGCTTTCTTCTGTCACCAGTGCTGTCAGGCTTGGTCCACAGCTGGCTCCTTACTAGCAGTATTTCAGATATTGCAGTACTTCAGATTCTTTCAAGTCAAGGCAACCAGGTTCAAGGACAAGATGACAGTGAAGGAATAAAGGCAGCAGCTAGCCTTGTTCTGCAGTGCTGGATGGAGATTAGGTTCAATGGCAGGTACCGGGTCAGCTAGGACTGACCTACTCCCTTTGGTCAGTGCTGTCATAACTGGGGATCCTGCAGCCCTGCAGGCTGTGAGGTGGAATTCTGGCATAGCAAGCCTAAACACCAAAGTGATGGTACAGACCTGGGAGATCCCAGGCATTTCTCTCTCACCAAGTGAGAGGAATGGCACTTTGTGATATTGATGCTCGTCATGGGATCTGAACACCCTTATCTTCACCCTGAAAGCACTTTCTTACCACATGTCTTTTCAGTTCTCTTAGGCACTGGGAACTATTTGTGAAATGCTTCTTGCTGCCCCATGAGTTGTTCCTGCCCCTTCTGCCTCCTGTTGAAGTTCACTTTCCTCAAATGAAGCAGTGCTCCAACACCAGTGTGGCAGTGGAGGGAATTCATGCTTTCCTGGATGCCCCTGGCATGCCATATACACATGGGATTTGTCAGTCCCGTTGCTGTTGTCTCTGGTGTTCCTGGGAACTTTTCTGTCCATGTCTTCAGGCTGACAGGGCAGATACCACAGTTAGGATATAATGGATTAATCATATTGAATAAACGCTTTAGCTGTTGAGCTGGCACATAGTGACAGACTCAAGAAATAACTCTTCATTTCATCAGGTAGACAGACACTTTGATGGATGGGGACTACAAGGTAATTCACTGAGGTTAATGGACTGTTATGGCAGAGACTGACAGAACGGAGGCTTCATTCACCATTTTAACTGGATCCTGGGGGTACTTAGATTTGGTGCCAAGTGGCAGCTGGGATTAGCTTTCTGCAGAGTAACTGGGAGACGTCTGTTAGCTGAGAACAGCTGTGCATTACAGCAGACACATCTTCCCACCAAGCTGGGTAGCTCCCAGCAGGTGAAGGTGTGAGCAGTCTGTAGTTTAACAGATCACTGCCAGGTCACATTTTCCTCCAGTTTCCTGGGTGCTGCTGAATGCCTTTCTAAGATTCTGGGTAAGGGCATCCCTAACAGGTAACACAAAACTACAGATGGGTAAAAGCTGAGAGCACAAGACAGCCTTGTCCTGTTATTTGGGATACAATAGGTAAAGGCTGTTCCAGATCCATGAGGAAAGCAAGAGTTACTCCAAACCAGAGGTTTCTCAAGTGTTCAGATGTGAGGCTGCACCATGGAAAATTTTTAGTATTTCTGTCAGGACACTTACAGTAACTAAAGCTCTGGGTGTGAGTGTTCAGCTACCTGTTGACCCAGCCCATTCCTTGGAGACCCTGAGGGGACCTCAGATAGCAATCGGCCTCAGTCAGCCCCACCGAGATGGGTTTCTATTATGCAAAAGAGGTATCACAGCCTGACCCTCACACACCATCATTAAAATTCCTCCAGAGCTCCAGCCCAGTCAGGGGCAGATTCCAAGTCCTGAGGGTGAGGTCATGTCTGCAATGAGCCCATGACAATAATTGCCATTATATGGCCCTATTTATTCTCTGGAGACACATTAATGTTGCTGCAGAATGAGCCCACGGGCAATAGAAAGGGTTTCTATTTGTGACTTTATGGTTTTTTAACTTTAAGTTGTTAATCTGTTGTTTCCCACTTCCTTGGTCCTTCACACTGGTAATAGGGAATGGATTGCTGAGTTCTAGTTAATCAGTACTGTCATAAAAAATATGTTTTTAAATAAATATAAGAAAGAGGTGAAGAGACTGAGTGCTTGCATCAGGCTTGTGTGTCTTGCTATAGTTTGCAAACTTTAGCAAAAAAGTTGTTTTCACAGTGTTTTTTGTATGTGTACGGCTTTTACAGTGTTGCTGTTCTTCCACATTTTGTTTCAGAAGGCTTGTAAATTGTTATCTTCAATAGCACAAGTGCTTGAAAAGTACCTGACCAGGATTTTACAGAGGTCAGCTGTGTATCAATGGGCTTGGGGTTGGAGACAGAACAGGTTTTGGACTTAGACCTGGCTCTAGCATAACCTCTTTCTTTGTTTACAACTTCTGTTGTCTCCCAGGTGAATTTACTTTTCTTCTTCATTGTTGTTTATGTTTACAAGGACTGTTATTCTGCCTAAATAAACCTCTGTGCTCCTGTTTAACTTGAGTAATGTGAGTTTAGGAGTGGGTCACATCCAGGAAATGTGCTGATTTGCTAGCATTCATGCATTTTCTGTTGTAGTTTCAACTTCCTGCATCACCCATGTGTGGACCTCAGGAGTGTTCTACCCCCTTTGCTGGGTTTTCCTTATTTACTACCTTCTCTGTCCTGCAGGGAAGGAATGAAATTTCAAAGATTACTCATTTACAGTTTCTGTAGGCTCAACGTCCTTGTTGCTTTCCTGTGTGCTTCCTTTCTACTAGTAGACAACTCTTTGCAGAGGGAGCGGTTAAGTTTTTTGTCTAGGTGTGGCCATAGGCCTACTATCAGTGACAATTCTTCCTTTTTTCCCACTAAAATATATGAAGTTCTGTCAGTAGAATGCCTTTTTAATACACTACTGAAGCACAGGGGGAAGAAATCTGGGACAAGAGTGAATTAGTAAGAGCTTATCACTACGAGATAAGACCTAAACAGAAAATATAATTAAACCAGCATTATGTAGCCTAGATTTTTATCCAGCCATTTTTGCCAGTTTGTCTGTGTTATTCAGTGTTTAAAAAAAAAAAAAAAAAAAGTCTTCTTTCAGGACCTTTCTGTTGCCAGTAGTCACACTGGACATTTAAAACAATTTGCCAAGTTTGATCCCGTTTATGCCAGCAGAAAGTGGTAGGTATTCTGTGCAGTGAGTCTGGTCAAAGGGAGGGCATCTCTCTCCCCAGATCCTAACTTCTCTCTTTGTTAGGGGGCTGAGAGAGGAAGTGATTTAAAATAGTAGATGACTTAAAAATTAATATTCTTTCATGACGTATAAACACCTGCTCCCCCCAGCAAGGAATTAGCAAGGAATGCTAATGAGGAATTTAGAGAAGGTTTTTAACACAGATCACAGCATTCACACTGATGTGCTCCACTCAGTTCTTGTCTCTGCATGGTTACTCAGTGCTCAGGTTTTTGTACTGGAAGAGAAGTTTATGGCTTTCTTGCTTTATTCATTCCCCTTTCACATAATACTCCTCGAGCTGGCTCTGAAGAGAAATCCTTCTTAAGCCTTCAGACATGAATCAGAATTGGGGGTGATGTACACCCAGAAGATGTCAGTTGTCCATAGCCTGTGTTCACAGCCTGAGCAGCAGTGAACTCCTTGCTGCAAATTCAGAGAAAGCCTCTGCTTCCCACTGCAAATTCTTTCCCTGGGCATTACAGATCTATGGAAATTCTGTAATCTGGGAATTACAGAGCCATGGAAATACTGTGCGTGATGCACCAAGAGTTAAAGTTTGTAATCTAATTTTATGTGAATCTCTGCTTTGTTGCCATTCTTTGTCTGACAATTACTGTGCAATGCACAGGCAGTACTTCAATGCCATTTGTGCCACTGCATTCATTAGCCTGTGCCATTCTGATCAGATAAAACACGGCTTGTGCAAAACGTTTAGCACAGACACAGCCCGAGACTTGAGTCTTATGTGTCATCTGCACTTCACATTCCTGAGGATTTGTTACATTTAGTTCAGGGCTTGGATTCACAATACTTTTACCCAAGAGAAAAAGAGATGGTTTAGTTTGATCAGTCTCACAGCTTGAGCTTGAGCACTCGGCAGCAGCACCCACGGGTGCGAATGTGCCCAGGTATCAACGGGGTCAGGTCTGAGGGCAGCGTGGGAATGGGGCAATGGGCGTTTCAGACATCTGGGCAGGTGAGTGCAGCAGTGTCTGAGGAGTTCTGTGAGTGAGGTGTGAGCTGACCACAGACCACACAGACACTTTGAAATGGTTTCTTAAAACAGTGAGCGTTTCACGGCTCTTGCAAGCCAACCCACACATACAAGACAGGAGTCAGGGCACTGCTTGGGTGCCTGTTCCTCACCATCACTACTGCCTGTTTCCACTCTGCCAGAGGTTGTTATCCTGTGCTGGACTGTCCCCTCCGTAGATTATTGCCCCAAATTTTCCCGTGGGAAATTTTCACACAGCAAGACACCAGAGGTGTTTGTGCTTTTTGGGAACAGGGGCAAGGTTCCCTAAGAGTCCTCCAGAAATCACATCATGGAACACTCCTCAGGCTCTTCTCTTCCAAGCAGGTCTCCCCCTTCCACATACTACATCCTTCTGAAGTCTGAGGGTCACTTCTCAGCTCTGGAGGTCAGTTTGCCCAGATCCAGTCAGAGCCATTCCTAGTTTATATTTATTTAAAACTGCTGTAACTAATCAGTGCAGCTTTCTTTCCGTTAGTCACTGAGTTTAAAAGTAGACATTTGGTGCGTCTGGATTTGTTCCAAGATACATATTTCTGGCTTTTTAGACAGAATAATTTTCTCCATTTGTATAATATTTTAGAGGAGTTGTACAGTTAACTATTTTTTATCTTGATCAGTATGTCATTAAAGTGAAAGTCATACCCATCCTCCTGCTCATTCCTATGAGATTTTTTTTTCCATCTAAGAATCTACAGTAGAATAATTACTTTTTCAACTAAAATAAATATTGCCCAGCTCAAGATCCTCTTCTGAGACCAAGATTATCTAAAGATTTTCCAGAACAGTTCTCCAGAGAAAAAGGCCTCAGACTTTGCTGGTCAGAGGAACGGATGGTGTAACTGAGCCAGTAGCTCACTGACTCCTGTGTGGTTTGCATGAAAATCACAGATTTACCACTTGATTTATGTTCTCCTTTTGCAAATTGTGTTCCAACTGGCTTTAGCAATGGATGCTGGACAAATTTCGAAAGGATCAAAAGAGCTTGGCTCCATGAAACAGTCAGCTGATCTGAATTGCAGGAGTGGCTGGAGGAGAGAGGGGAAAGTTGATCAAAATATTTGCAGGATATGAAACTGAAAAAGGAAACTGGGGTCTGGTCACTCTGAAATTTTTATTGTTGTGAAAACCTGTATTTCTCTTCTTGTAATGATTTGAACTGTGGTGATAATCCAACTTCTCCATCAGCTGTTTGCCCAGTTAATAGGAGCATTGTTTTGCAGATATTGGACATACACACCAATAGTGTATATTAAATTGGAGATAAATTTGAGACTTAGGCTGTTCAATCTGCATATTGATCACTTCAAGTGGTGGAAATGACCACCCATGGTTACAAGAGAGAAAGGCATAGAACTGGATGAAAAAAGTGATTTTCTTGAATTGAGTGAAGCTCTGGGTGCAGCTGGGAAGGACAGAAGCATGAGAGGCAGCAGTGTGAGTAATTCTGCTTGGAAGGGGAAGTATAAAAATTTACAGAATATGGAGACATAAAAGGTAGGAGTCCACAGGAAAATGTTACCAAGCTGGGTATGTGTCAGCCTGACTGCCTGCTGGGACTGGGGCTTACAGGGAGTGGAGTCCGGTGTCTTTGGTGTTTGCTCCAAATCACAGACTCTTTTAGCTTTAGCTTCCACTACCTGTACAAGGCAGTTTCTTGAGGAAGGGGGTTGGCTTCTCTTTGTACTGCTGTGCATGCAAACTCCTTGCTGCAAGACACCCTTGAGATACATCACTGGTCTAAACCTCAGCTTCAAATCTTTTGCAAATCTCTTCTCTTAAGACATGTGATGTATTGAAAATCACTCTGTGCACCACTGTGCACTGTTGTGCAAGGGGGAGCTTTGGTGCACTGTGGCAATTCTTGTCTGCTGGACAGGAGCTGTGAAATAGTACAAGAAAGTAGGTGTGCAGTAGTACAAGAAAGTAGGTACAGCTCCCTTGGTCACCTTCACCAGAAAAAAAAGAGGCTCAGTGTGCATCTGTGATGGATCATGTGCGGCCACACGCTGGTGAAGACCACAGGACCCAAAAAGCTCAACTCCCCATGGATCATCAGCAGCTCTAAGGGGACACCAGGACAGTGGGATGAACTTGGGTTGGGCCATCTTTGACTCAACCAGTGCATTTTCCATTGTCACTGAATGTATGCCCCAAGGTGCCGGTGGCTGTGGAGGTTTTTGCTGGATGTCCTGGCCCTTCTGCTGCAAGGTCCTGGCTGAGGCTGACGGGCTGTGATGGCAGAGCATGGCTGACAGCCTGGCCCTTGGGGTGTGACACTCTACTTGTGCTGGGTTTTGAAAACATTATGCCTTCCAGCAGCTCTTTGAACCGTGTGGTTGGAAGTGATGAATGGGTGGTCAGTGAAAAGACCTAGAAATAAACCACTGATTCAATTATGAATGAAATTGGCCTAGCTGGCACTATTAAAATAAATATTTTGCCTTACATTCACTAGGGAAGGGAGTGATTTTTCAGCTGTGTCCACAGCCAGGGTGATGTAAGAGCCCAGGGACATTTCTGGTACAAGAGAATTTGGTTGAAGTTGAGCAAAAGCTGTTGCTGTTTGTGGCAATGTGTTCTGGGTGAAGAAACATCCTTAGTCAGAAGAAGTGCTTTACTTTGAGGTGATTTAATAAAGTACTGGAGAACACATCCCAGAGAAATGCCGTAATTTTTCAGATCTCGGTCAACTGCTTCCCTCCCTGGCCCAATTCTTACACGTTCTTATAATTTTATTATTATTGTTATTGTCATATTATTACACATTTCCTATAACTTTCTGCACTGTCATTAAGTGTGCCATTTGGGCAATGGTAGTTTCACTCTGCACAGTGCATGCTTCATCTCTTTGGAACAGTAAAGTGGTTTACTGGGATGGCATTTGAACAGCCTGACTGATCTTCAGGTGAGCATCATGATGGGAATAAGGGTGTTTGTGTCTTCTCAAATAAATGCTCCAGGGTCCTAGCAGAGCTGAGAATACGCCACTGCACAGGTTCTGCTCACTCTGTGCTTGGAAGGAGCTCAGGGATCTGAAGAGGTTCCAATTATGAAATAAATGCTGTTGGATACAGTGAAGATGTTCCTTGTCACTCCCCAAAAGGGAGCAGGTCTCATACTGTGAAGCTCTGGTAGGGAAGTATCTGTCCCCTACTTGCAGGGAGACCCTGGAGGACATGCTCAGCTCAAAGCTGAGTACTCAGCCATGTAAATCACTGGAGCTCCAAGGGCACTGAGTGTTCCTCCAGGGATGTTGGATGAAGAGATGATCACAGATGTGACCTGAGAGAGAAGCATGGTCTCACACTGCACATCCATGCAGTGGTTCCTGCAGAGTTATGGGTCTGCTGCTGGTGAGGAAGGGTGTTCACTGTGCTTCACAGACATCAGAGCTCATAAGAGTGGGTAGAAACTGTCATGAAACTACACCTGAATATTACCTATGTGGGTGACTTTGGTGGTAGGTTTCAAACGTATCATGTTTCTAAGACCCTTCACACCACCCCTATTATGGTCAGTGATATCCATCTTAGTAAAACTCTACAGGACAGATGTGTAAAGTAAGACTTGCTAAACAGGAAGGAAACACATAATCAGAATTTATCACCTTTACATTACAAAAAAATTCTCAAAATCATGCAAGAACCCGAAATGAGGGAGAACTAAAATCCATATTGAACTCTAAGAGTCGTGTTTCCCACTTTGCAGTCTCCTCTGCTCTATATCATCAGTATGCATGGAAATCCAGGGAAGTATTTTGTTTGTTTGTTTGTTTGAGCTCCATGCTGCTCTGAAGTTGAGGGAGTGCTGCAAGGCTGTGATGTACTTGGTAATTGAAGGGTGAAGGGTAAAGCCAATAATGTTGTCTATTTGAAGGAAAGGCAGAGTGGATTTGGATGGATGACAGATACTATGAAAACAACTACTTGTTTCTTTGTGTATTTGTGTGTGTGTACACAGTCTGTCCTCCATCTCGTGACTGTGCTAAAGCCAACAATGGGACTAAGAGCAAGGGTTAAAAAAAATCCCCAAACCTAAACCATTCATTCTACTTTTTGCTCATTATACTCTAGCTACAAGATCTTCTCTGAAAACATTTAGGAAAATTCTGTGTCAAGGCATGAAATAAAATATTAGAATTCCAACCTAAAGAGCAGAGTAAATTTACAGGTGCTGTACCTGCTGTACCTTAAGCCACCCATTTTCAGGAGTTTCTTTTCAAAGATGTCCTTTTCACCACGTGAAATGGATCTTTTTTATTCTCTCGCTGCCTGCAGAATGCCTGGGAGAAACAGAGCAGTTAAGGGAATTAAAGAGTGAGGCTGTGAGGCTCACTTCATCCCCTAAAGAAATGAATTTTTCCCCACTTGCATTTTGCTGTGCAGTGACTGGTGTGGCATTACCTGATCCTTCTTGCAGGAGCCCTGCTGCCTTTGGGCAGCTCAGCTAAAATGGAGGGGAGGCATAAGAGGGAAATTCAGTTTCATTTATTTTTAATGTTTTTTGGATGTTGTCTACCCATCTAACTTTATGCATGTCTACAAAGTGTCTTGGCCAGGATTTTCTGAAAAATAGGAAAGTCCAAGATCAACCTATGTTTGAAGATTTCAGAACTAAACCCAACCAAAACAGCATTCTCAGCAGTTTCCATTAATATGGAGTTTCTTGGGGTTGTCATCACTGGGTTAAATTCTGGTTCTTACATTTCATTTTGTGTCTACTCACCCCAGCATGTTAGCCACTGGTGTAAACTACTTCTGATAGATCCAAAACCAAAGTCAAGCCCTTAAATAAATGCATTCACAGATTAATTGGATGTGAGATTCCGGGGGCTAAGGTCAAAGATGCAGCTGGCCAGGCCGGGGGTACCCAGAACACGGTACCTGTCCTCATGAACAGGTCCTTTTGGCCCCAGAAAGGGGAAGTCTCACGCCCCCTGTACACCCAGAGTATCTTTCTTTCTAGCCATCTTCTCTGAGTTCTCTGAGATATAATTTGATTTTGCTTTAAACAGAATATCAAATTTGACAAGGCAATAGTGAATTTAAAACCAGGCAATGGTGACTTTAAAGAGAAAACATGATAAATAGGACACTGGAAATTGTTTCATGATAAGCATCTGGGGCCACTATGGAGTCAAGGGATGATCTGTGCAGACTGTGTGTTGTACCTTGCTGTCTTGCTGTATATTTGTAAATCATCCTAAAGATATTCCTGGAAAACTCAACACAAAATGTTGACTTTTTTAGCAAGAGACATCAAAAATCATGTACTGTTCAATTTCATTCATTAGATTGTCACCTCAAGAGCACTCATTTGCAAGTGTATCCCTGGACAATCTGTCACCAGCCCTACTCTAGAGCAGCTCCAGGAAAAGATGAAGAATATTTTAAGCCCTGTTTTGGGTACCCCTTTTGAGGTGTCTGGGAGACAGAATGTGCTGTGTTATGGGGGCTGAGCTCCCACAGCAGGGCTGGTCCCAGTAAGGGGGTTGTGTACAAGTGAATTTCCTGACATGAAAATGACTTTGACAAAGAAAGTGAAAACATAAATGTAGAAAATATTTTCTTTCACATTTTTTTTTCCAGTGCCTTTCTCTCCTCCCCAGAGTAAC
Source organism: Ifrita kowaldi (assembly GCA_013398055.1). Classification (NCBI taxonomy): domain Eukaryota; kingdom Metazoa; phylum Chordata; class Aves; order Passeriformes; family Cinclosomatidae; genus Ifrita; species Ifrita kowaldi. The sequence goes on from VZRS01004546.1 coordinate 152,346, forward strand.
AACCTAAGTTAAAGTACTTTTAAGTAGGAGTTTTCCATTCATATTTTACCTCTCCTGCACCCTCATTTTGGTTTGTTTTTTTTTTAAGTAGCAAAAAGAATAAGCAGACAAGAACAAAGCAGGATAAAAAACCCAAATGCTGAAGTGTAGCATTTTGTTCCTCTGAACTGGGCTCCTGCTAGGGAATTTGTTAGAGAATTAAATTCTTGTGGTATGCAGGAGACAGGGTGAGATTCCCGCCTGGCCTGGCTTCCCATGACACTGGCAATCTATGTAAAACTTAGGAAATCTCTTAAATAAGGGCAGTTTCTGGAGCTGAGGAAACCTGAAAGCCTTCCTTTGCTCCAGTGAGCATAATACAGGTCAGTGAGCATGATACAGGTGTGCAAGGAGCAGGTGACAAAGGAGCAAGGAGTATTTTATTTGTGACCATTGGCAAGGGGTGTAGATGGTGCTGGGTGTAGGAAGGGAGTCATAGGGTTCTTTCTCAGGAGACTACATTGAACCCAAATTGGGTCACCTTTTCTTCTACTCCCATGAGCTCTGCCACAGCAATGGTGTGGTTTGTTTGTGAAGGACAGAAACCATCTCTGTTTCAGCCCAGTTTCTAACCTCGAGGCTAGACCCTGTCCCTCTGAGGGCTAATGTGGGTGAGGGTGCAGGGTTAGGACACTGTGCAGAAGGACTCACTGGTGTTCAGTTCCTGAGGGCCTGGTGGAGCAGGACCTGCTGCTTGCACCTCAGGGACATGTGGCACAGCCAGCACCCGCTCCTGGGCTGGCTCTCGGTGCATCCCCGCTCACCAAGTGCCCCTTGGTGGGCAGACAGAGGCAGCTCCTGGCGTGGGCACGGCAGACAGGCCCAGAGCTGCAGGTGTGCCAGGAGCCCTGCCACGAGTCTGCACGGGGAGCCGGGGCAGCTGAATCACTCCTGCGAGGCCTTACCCATCTAATGGGACTTGTCGTGCCTAACCTGTTTGGGTGCCTCAAGCAGATGGTTTTGGCATCAGTCTCCCATGGAGATTAATTAGGTTCAAGTCCCTGATCTGGTGAACAGTTAATGATCTGTGCAAAACTGAAAATCTTCAACTGAGAGGGCTGCAAAAGCCAGCAGCCTAATGAGCACGTGGTGTCTCTGAGAGCCCAGCACCCCTGTCCCCTCTGCAAACCACAGCAAGCGCATCTGGTCTGATCCTAAATCCCTTTCATCCCAGGTGAGAGCCCCAACCACAGCCCTGTGGTCTGTCTGCCTGTCTCTCTGCTCTTTCATTTAAATGAAAGATGTAAAATAACTCTCTTTTTCTACATATGGAAATGGGAGAAATTTCTGAAATCCCAGGAATATTTGCAAGGCAGGAAAAGCATTTCCTGCCCAACCGCAGCCACAGGTCACAATCACAGCTTTCTGAAACCAAGTACAGGCTCTCTATAATTGTACCTTATACTCAAATGAGTTCACTTTTATGAATGTATTGTAATTTTTTTTAACTTCTAAAGGGTTATTTCAGTGTGAGAGCAACCACAGACCTGATGAATATACCTTTGTGTGCAGTTCTGTAAGTACAGTATTTCTAGGTTAACACTCATGGACTTGAAAGCCAGCTGAGATCTTGGAGGAAACTTTATTAAAAATAGTCTATCTGTCTGGAATAAGAGCCCAGAGTTTGCAATGTAAAATAGTTACTTATGAAAAATGCATTCTTCATAAGTGAAACAACATAATCCTCCCGGCAAAAAGCCAGAAGTTGAGTTTCTCTTCCAAAAGCTGTCAAAAAGCAGACAACAAAAAAAATGCCTGTCACATTTTTAATTTCATACTCTGTGCGACTTTGTGAGCAGATTAACTACAGATCAGGAAAAGAAAACTTCCAGCACTGTTCAAAGAAAAAAGTCAAAGCGGGACAAGAGGGAGAGCCCACCTGCAAAGCTTTTCCTCCGTGCTTCAGGCAGCCAAGGACAGGCTGTGTCTGGGGGCCTGTGTTCCCAGCTGCAGGCAGTGCACAGCCGTGGAGACACCCGTGTGTGGATACATTCACGGAGGGTTGTCACTTGGAATTGGCTTTATTGCCCTTTTTCTTGTTGTAGGACATTGCTGGGAGTGAGCACCAAGAACCTGGGTCTGGGGGAGACTGGTGGGAGGACCAGGCTTCACCTGCACGACCACAGGCTGCCAGAGCACCTTTCCCAGCGGGAAACTCCTCAGCCTCTCTGCTGTGCTCCTTGGCACAGGGCTGCAGCACACAGCAGTGCTGGGCCAGGTGCTTCAATAGCTCCTGTTTTCACCACAGACCATGGTTTTGGTGGTTGTTTCATCACCACTGCTTTTAGCAGAGGGTTGGTAAGGTATTGCTGGTTGTTTCTGACACAGCCCGAGCACTTTACCCAAGAGGCAGAGGGGCTTTAGAGGTGTATAAAGTCAGTCCTTGAACAGCAAGGGTCACTGTGTAGTTTTCATGGGGCAGAGGAAGGGAAAAGTTCCTTTTCACTCGGAATAGATTTTTATTCAGGACAAAATTTGATGTTCTTTTTCCCTTTTGTTTTCTTCTTTGTTGAAAAAAAAAAAAAAAGCAAACCCAGAACTGGAATAGCTGGTCACAGTGGCAAGTTTTGCAGTTTAGATGCTCTGCATCTTCCTTTTTCACCCTGAAGGAAAAAATACAACCATGAAACCAGCTCTCTGATGTGCAGACATTTCCTTAGGCCAGGGAATAATGGGAACTCCTGTTTCCTGCATCCTGGGGTTGTGTATTACGGGAAAAAGGCACTCTAGTGGGGGAGTGGGAATGGGGCTCTCCACCCCATGGGGCTGTGAACAGCGTCCAAGTACAACACCCTTGGGTGGGGTAAGGCTTGACACCACCTCAAGATTTCTTTGTGACTGGCTTACGTGGCTCCTTGCCTGCTGGATTGGTTTGTGGCTCCTGTTTTCAGGAAACTCTGTTTAGGGAGCCCAAATGCCTCGCTCAGCCCTGCTGTTGGAGACAGCGAGTGCCTGGGAACCGAGTGCTGTGCACCTCAGTGCTGTGAAGCCCACACCCTTTGTGGGTCCTATCCCCGGTGCCTGTGTCTCCTTCAAAAAGTGGATTTAGGCACCAAAAGTGCCTAAGGCTACCTGGCTCTTCACCAGAACTACTGACAATGTCAGTTCCCACCACATATGATGTAAGATGTTGAAAATGGAGAACCTGGTACAAAACCCCTTCATCTTTCTGGCATCCTCAACCAAACGCAAAATTCAGCTCATTTTGCCCTTGCTTGCAGGTACAGTGAAGGGCACATGAAGGAACTCTTGCAGCTGCCTAGTTGTGAATAAACCTTGAATAAAAGTTGCTGGTTTCCACCATCTTGTGTTTCCTGCATAGGTTCTTCATCTGCAATTCAATGTCCGCCCTTAGCCATTAAAATACTATTGAATTCATTGGGTTAGAATAGTGATATTAATCCTGATTAGTATTTTCCTTTGTTTTATCAGAGTGTGCTGCACAATACCTTAGGAAGTGAGAGTTGATAAATAAATAAAGATTGTAAATAAATAAGGGCGTTGCAAAGTCAGCATGATGGGTCAGCAGTGGGAGGGAAATGCCTGCACGGCTGGAGAGTGACCCTTGTGAGGAACAGCACAGCAAAACAGCTTCTCATCAGCCATAAAGGATGTAGCGAAGATGTGTGACATTGAGGGGGCACCAAGGTATTGTAAAACCTGGGCCAGAGAGGGAGGAAGCCCTTAGAGATAGGTATGGTGACCTGCAGGCTGTTACTCTGCTGCTCAGGAGATCACTCTGTGGAGACAGAATCCCTTGTCTTTCAGGGAACATCCTTTCTGTTCTGCATAACAATTGCATGGGTTTAGGATGGTCTGGTGTTTAGGACATAAGTGTGATCTAGGATGACTGTGGTAATAAAAAAAGCAGACAAAAAAATTATTTTTCTGTAAAGCAGGACTGCAGCAGTGTGCCAGAATCTAAGTGTGTGTTATTTTGCATCAGGCTGACAGGTTAGACCTGAACCATAATGCCTCTAGACACCAATCCTGCATTTCAGAAAGGCTGCTCTGTAACAAGTGCCACATCATCTTATTTACTTTCTGCTCAGAAGCACTTTGGTCCTTGGCAGTGATAACTGTATCAAAAGGGTAGTAAGAAATCCTTAGACTGACTATATTTAGTATTTCCTAAAATCAAAGCAATGCATTGATTCATTTCCTTTTGTTTTGAGGTATAATTACATGTGCTAAATTATGCTCAGGAAAGTGATTAAAAGAAATTTGCCCTCCAGAGAAAACAGTAGGAAAGATTGAAAGGCTTTCTTTCTTTCTTCCTTGCTTCCTTGCTTTCTTGCTTTCTTTCTTTCTTCTGTAAAACAATGTTCTTTTAAGTTAAAGAGGGTGACACTAAATTGCAGTGCTGGAGATAATGAAGCAAAATTAAATAGAAAATCTATTTTAAATGGAAGCTGAAACTGATGATGAGAAAAGTTGGTGTGAAAAAAAATGCAGAGGAGATAAGTGGAATCACACTCCAGCCTGACTTGTTTGAGAACTTAGAGCCCTTTCCCCTGAGATTAAAGCATGTCATCATGGGGGAGAGGGCCTGCGAGGCAAGGGTCAACCTTAGATAATGAATTAAATTTCAAAAGAAGGTTTGAAATACACAAGTGTCTGTTTGGATGTTAATTGCAAAGCAAGATTAGTGATATTAAAGTATTAACAACCTAGAAAATTCCCAATATAATGCTGTTCATACAATCCTGAGGTAGCTGAATATTTTTGTAGCCATTGTAGCAGTGCGATGGGCATGGTCTTGTTTCTCTTGCAGTAAATGTCAAGATGGATTCTAATCATATGTTAAAGTTTAATTTTAATAAAGGAAGAGAGAATTAGCAAAATGATAGTCTCTAGCCTGATTTGTACATCCCACTGTGGTAGGAATTTAGTTTATCAATCCTCTGAATCAAGTGACTGTCTGCTCAAATGTGTAATATGTGAAATCTGGTGTGCCTCTGAGGAGGAAAGAGAATCATCTTGCTCATATTCAGTGTTCAGGTTCCAACCATAAAGATTGAAACTCAGTATTTTCATAAGGTGAAAGCACTGGTTTCCAGCAGGGCTTTGGTGAAACCTTGTGCAGTGCACCACGGTGAGGGTTGTGTTTCTTTGAAGACCTCAGTTCTGAACAGAGAATCCTACACAGATTTCTCATGTGAACTTGGATATTCTTGTGCTATGAACAGTTCCCTCTGAGCTTCAGATACCACCCATTTTACTTGCACCTTGTCTGAATCAGTGGAGGTACTCTGGAGAGTTTGAAAACATACTTTTACTTATGGAGTAATAATTCACTGTGAAGAATTATTATTATTATCAATATTGCTCCAAGTTGTCAGTTTCGAAAAGTCCCCTCACCAGCTTTTGCTCAAAAGGTTCCTCATTCCTGCCTCAGTGAGGATTCTGGAAATACAGTGTATGGGAATGTTATTTACATCTCTGTGCTGGGAGTGCTTCGAGAGTCAGTGCTACAGAAAATGAAATCCCTGCAGAGTAAATTGAGTCATAAGATTTGGCAAGGTGGAAAATGAAAGATTAGCATTTGGGAAGATGTATTCCTTCCTACAGTATATGCCTGGATGTCTAAGGAGTGGTATGAACTTGAAAATCAAGATTGAACGAGTGGTTAATTTTTTCAGTAGCAATCATCACTGTATAATCACTATGAAACAAATCTATTGCGTGCCTATTTTTCAGTTTTCATCATTTCATTCAACCAGAAGATCACATTTCAACATCAGTCTTATACAAGAGAACAATATTGGGATGTGCGAAAAAATACCCTTGAAAATCAGATCTAACGTGAAGCACTAAATATTTCTACTGCCAAATCAATAGAACTGTATTGACGCATTTTTTCTTCCTTTGGCAATATATATCTTGTAAGAAGATCTGCGGTTTCACATTTTGTGGTGTGAAGTACAAAGATCACTCCTTATCTTCTAAAAAATCTCCAAGAAAATCAGTGGAATGAAGTTAATTATATGCATATGAACAAATTAGTGCCATTCATGTGTTCAGAAAGATCTTGTCTCCATGGAAAAATTTCCCAAAGCATATAGTGCTGAATAAGCTGTTTATATTCCTTAGCACACTTTGAACTCAGACTTACATTTTTGGACTGAAATCTACTTTTATTTTGGAGCACAGTATGCTCATAAGGGGATATTCTGGGATGCTAATTGTGAAATTGTTTATTTGGCCTAGAGACAGGCCAAAGGTTTCTCTGTAACATCTTCATAGTGTCAAAAACTAAACAGAGAGTGAATGTTATTTATTCCTGTCAAGGTGTGTTTTATGCAGCCAAAAAGGGCTCCTCTTTGAAAGGAAAATTATGCCTCAACATATTTAGTGCAATCATTTGAGTTTTGAAAGCATACCTCTTTAGCAGAGATTTCGGGAACTCAGCTGATTTATTACATAAAGGAGAAGGTTAAGGAGTGGTTTCATCACAGTTTACTCAGAGAAAAGTATCTGGTAATATATTTCTTTTTTTACCAGCTAATGGACAAGGCATTAACAGGAACCAAGTAGCTGAAATTTGAAGCTAGGCATACTCAGACAGAAAGCCCAGGAAACCTTCTTAACAGTTATTACAACTATTACCCCCTGGAAGATTTTGCCAAGGCATGATAGATTTATCACTTACATTTAAGTATGGTATTAATAACACTGAAATGAACTGTGGAACTGCTTGCCAAAGGATGTGAGGGATGCTAAAGCTTTCCATGGATCTCACACGCATTTGGACAAATTCATGGAATATAAAGTAATTGAGAACTGTCATCTCCCAAAAAGACTCCAGCTCTGACTCAGGAAATCCCTGAGCCACAGGGACTGTTGGCCATGAGGGCAAGAAGTACATGGCCTGATTTGCATCCATCTGGCTGGACTCCATCCCCTTTTCTTCCCAAAACAGGAAAGCCTTGCCCATAATCACCACCTGGGAATGTTCTCTGGCCTGACTGTCTCCCAGACAATGCCTCAGCATTATTTGGAAGGGCTGTTCAGGGCCAAAATTCAGTGCTAAAAGTCAAGTGGTGTGAGTGATTCCAGGCAGCATTGGAGCTGGGATCCCAGTTCTCACCGCCTCACTGGTACTGGTACAGCCAAGGACAGCATGGCTGCTTCTAGTGGGGTTTGTGGAGAACAGCTGGGAAAAGCAACTGGGAAAAGCCTGGACACTTAAATTCACCACAGAGAGTCTGCAGTTCTTCTGGAAAACCAACAACTGTTTGCAGGTTGGGTGAGATTCCAGCCACGACTTTGGTTCAGCCAGGGGCTGGCCATGGGAACCCTGGGCTACATTCCCGTGGCCTTTGTGCCACCGAGAGCCAGGAAAATGCCCCCAGGTATCCCTTCTCTCCTTAAAACCCCCTGGCTACAGGGACTCAACATGTTAGTGATGCTGTTGCTGTGATGATTTGGGAGGGGCTGCCTTGGCTGGGTACATCAGGGAAAAAGGCTCTTTCATGAGGACCCCACATAACCCAAAGCCACTCAGCACAGAAAGAACTGTGCAGTGTTAATATTATGGTTTTTCCCATATAATGAAAGAATGGTCTAAACCACATGTAGATAATCACACAAGTAAGGAGTTTGAAAACTTGGTCATCAGGTACCGTGTCTTTTATAAGCCCCGTGCTATTATATACTTTTAAGGGTTTAAGTCCTTTTGTGCTATCTGAGGTATGTGCTTCAGGGATGGATAAAGAGAAAAAATCGAAAAGAAAGCATTGATAGTAAAGAACATCAAAATGCTCTTTTAAAAAGAGCATTATAAAATGTTGCTCTTTGATAAATTTTGAGCTAAGGAATCATAATGAAAGGACAAGGATGCACGATTACCTCACTGTTGGAGAAAGATCTAAAGAAGTTACCAGTCTCCTTTGAAATGACAGTCATAATACTCTCCACTGCAGTTTAGGGGTCTCCCCCATCAGCATTTTCCAACAAATAAATGCAGGAAAAAATGACTCCTTAAATGTAATCCTTTAAACAGAGAGTCTTTTGTTTTATGGTTGTGCAAAAAGGCTTCAAATAAGCCACTTCAAAGAGAAATCTTTTCTAATGCTTTGAAGAAATCATTGTTCTCAGATATTCTAGATTATCTGAATATCTCTTTGGATTAAATATTACTTAAGTGATATCCTTTATTATTTGAATTTATAGGATTTCCATTTTGACACACAGTGTTTCACATCACAGAAGTTTCCAGTTGTGGAAGGAATAAAACAGTCAATGAATAAATTTTTTTTATTATATTGCACACCAGCAGTCATGATGGCTAAAGCTTCATCTCATTTTGCTTTGAAATTCCCTAACTTCACTTTTAGGTCATGGATATTATATTGCCAATTTTGTTTCAACTACACTGATAAGACTGCAGGATCCAGTGTGTAATAATTAGTCCTGTGAACACATAACAGCATCGTTTCTCATCTTGGCATTAGTAAGAGAACAAGGAGAAATGGTGTGGAAATAAGAATATCTGCTGGCATTGGCACTGGCTGCTAGGAAGCAGATTATGTCAGAGGAATGAATTTAAAATGCTATTTCCAGCAGTTCATGGAAAGATGTAGGCTCTTTTCCAATGTTTTCTGTATCACAGACTGATAAAATTCAGTACAATAAAGTCTCAATTAGAAATCATCTGCTTTCAGAAATATAGTCTCTGCCCTTTATTCCAAATCCGTACCACTTTCATCACGACACATTACAAGGCTTACTCTAATCTTTTAAGAAGAGCCACCAACAGTTTCAGGTTCTCATGGGAACTACTGAAGACTAATAATGACTAATCTAATTTCTCTGACAGCTGACTTTGATAATTTTGAAATATGTTGTCATCAAATATGCCCAACAGTCACATGTTTAGTTAAAAGGATGTTTTTCTGTAGATCTGTCATAGGTGACAGTCAAAAACTTGAGTACAAGTAATTCTGCTTCACTGACAATATGCATTCAACTGTTTGCTTTCACAAAGAATAATAAAAGTATTTATAAACCATGCAGTCAGTCATTTGCCCATGGTTTACATACATCAGCCTGTGATGCAGGCAGAACATACCAATGGATCTTGGTGTCAAATTGTAACTTAGCCATGATGTTTTGTTCACTTCCACTGGCATAATGACTTTATTTGACCAAAGTCTTACCTAGAAATTCTTGAGTATTTTCTGTGTTTGTCCAAGGTTTCCAGATGTAAGTGACCAGCTTGGAGGTAAAAGGCAATAGGTCTGTCTGGGCTGCCATGTGTCCAGAAACCTTCTCGTGTGTGCACAAGTCTGATGCTTTTGGAAAGCATTGCACTTACTGTGCCAGCACAGCCCTGTTGCAGTGGGCCTGAACCATAGGTCTCACTCCCACCGTGCTTAGTGGATTTACTGCACATCTGGGAATTGGATGTACACTGCAGGTACAGCAAACTTGCAATTCTGGGGAGCTCTGGACTCGTATGATGTGCCTGTAGCTGTTTGATGTGTAGAGTCATCATGAATTTTGTTCAGGCCAGCTGGAGGGAGCAGGTTGGCGTTCCCACCACGGTAGCTGCAGACTTCCTGGACATGTGGACATATATTTTATCTTGAGAAATCTCAGATGTGAATGTTTCAACCCATACTTAAGGGATGGCAGGAAGAATCATGAACTTATTTGTTGCTGCACAACGTGAGCCAAGTGATGTGTGAATAGAAAAAGAATTGTTTCCCTATACTCCATGGAGCACCTGAGTAAAAACACCACAAACACCTTGTAGGACTCTGGGATTCAGTTTTACAATTATAAAAAATCAGAAAATCCTTGGTTGAGATCCTAATTCTGTGGTTTACCAGCATCCAAAATTCATCACACATCAACAGAAGTCCCTTTCCACCCACCTTCTGTCTTGGCATTCCGTGAGCGCCAATGTATGTTACTGCATTTCCTGGCAGCATTTCATGGTCTTTATGTAAACTTCCTTAGTTATGGCTGCACAAATAAACTGGGGAGACAGGCTGGCAAATGGAGCACAACTTTTCCTCTGAGAACTTCACCTGCAGCCCTAAAATCATGCCAGCACCTGCCTGTTTTGGTGAAGTTCTCTGTAATAACCAAAACGTGTTGTTCAGGCTCTTCAGGTCCAAGTGGTAAAATGAGTGTAGGAAAGCAGTCTGGGAAGACTTAGTGCTGTCTTTCAAGTCCTTATGACTTTAACCTTTCAGATATGATTTGAAATGGAATTCTGGATACCACCTAGGCACTGGAAAGCATAAAGGCACCTTTTTTCCACCTGTTTTCTGATAAATTGCCCATTCTATCCCTTCCAGACAAAGACTGAGATTATGCCATTATGGTTCATGTCTGCAAGTTTCAATTGAATATTTAGTGATGATGAATATGCTCAAGTGATGATGTATATGTCCAGGGGATGATTTAAAAAAAAAAAAAAAGCCATTTTTTCCCCATCTTTCAGCAAGAAAAGTAGGCATGGAACAGTACAGACATTAACCAGAAGCCAGCTCATATAGATTTGTATAAGAGCCTCTTTGAGTAGAATCCATGAATGCAGAAAGGGAGGGTCAGGTTTTTCTGGGGAGAAGTTCTGTGAGTGATCCTGTCTTAGCTAAGGAAGGAATTACGTCAGGGAAGACAAACATTTGTGTTTATTCCTGTGAGAAAATAAATGGCTATTCTGTTCTGAACGAGGATATGGATGTCTCAGCATTGCAATAAGCTGCATCTGCTTTTGTGTTGTCCTTAGGTAAAATAATTAATTGCATAGTGATAAGCATGGAACACACCTTCTATTTCCCACCATTTATTAGATGTGGTGACTGTTAAGGTGTAATCTAGAAAGATCCCACCCTTGGGGAGCTGCCGACGGTCCTTGCAGGACACCTGAGGAGCTGGCGAGTTGTTATGGGTGTACAGATGGTTTGTTCATCATTCTCCATCTGTTTATCCATCATTCTCCTGCCCTTTGGGAGACTAGAGTTTTCTGAGGCTTAAAAGCTATGTCCAAAAGCCTTGGTTAAGATATGCTACAGAGATGTAAAAAACTCTTACCATTGAATCATTCCTGAAACAACCAAGATTCTAAATTATTTGTTTGTCTTTGTACCAAAGATGGGAGGGTCACTGCTTTTGAATGGGGAGGGGATGCTTGGCACAGGTTGATCCCATGTCCAGCATGTGTTTTCACTCCTTCCCTCAAATTCCAGTAGTTGCTAAAATCTGCCTTGGTGGCAAGTTTCAGGAAAAATTCCGATTTTCATATGCCCAGCAGAGACTCACTCGAACTTTTGAATTTGCACTCCAAATGGTGTATCTGCACAGAGCACGATCCAGTGCAGGGAGATTCAGGACCATTCTGGCAATGGCAGTGCCTGCCAGGTCTGAGACCACAGGGCTTGGCCTCACCGTGTCCCTGAATCCCGCTAAGCCCAGGCAGGAGAGATGTTGCTGCCTGATCTCAATTGAAAGAGAAAAAGAGGGAGATGAATGGGGTCGTGAGACAAGAGGGATAGAAAGGGTGGAAAATCAGGGAGAACTGGAAATGCATAACAAAGAAACTGGACATGGGGAACTGAAAATGGCTGAGCAATGAGATTAGTGGGAAGGAGAGAAATAGGGATACGGTTGGCGGGATGGGGATACTGGGACTCCAGTGGGTGGAGAAATGATGTGACAGGCCTGGAACTGGGACAGCTGGAGGGGAAAGGACAGAACAGCTCCAGTGTGGAGTGGATGTGAAGGAGAGGATGTAAGAGCTCAGTCACCAAACACGTGGCTGAAGTGTCTCCTCCTTCGGGCTGCTCTTAGATGGGGGTGGCAGCCTGAACCACTGCCAGTGACTCAGGTAGTGCCAGCGGTGGGGGAACCACCCTGGCACAGGGTTCATCTTCCTTTTAGAAAAATAAATAGGGAAATCTTCCCGCAGAATTTAAACACATAGATGTCTTTGGTTTAAAGACTGCCACCGAGGTTGCAGAGTTAGTCACTCAGAAACCAGGGCTGGCTGTGCAGTTCTGGTTCACTTTATTTGGAGATGGACATGTGAGTAAATCAAAAGTGTCTCCATGTTTGGGCAGCCCTAACTCTGACATTTCCTAATCTCTGTGGTTTTGCTTTTGCTTTTCCTGAGAAAACTCTCCAGAAACATTTACAAATAAAGACTTGGATTCTGTTTCCTGTTTTTACCCCAAAGACTTTAGATGGGAAAAAAAAAGGTATTTTTAGTACAAGGCATGTACTTTCAGGACAAATAGAGCAGGAATTGTTAATGTAACACTGAGGACAATACTATCATTGCTTAACTTTAATTCTTAGAACTGTATCAAAATGAATAGGCAGTCTTAATTCTGCTATTCTCTATTCAGTGTTCTTGACTGCTGCCTTTACAAAATATTTTTAGCATGGTTTTGTGTAGGTGACTGCGTGTGTGTAAGAGAAAGATGTCATCTCTTTTCATTAGCCCACTCATCCATACACTGGGTTGCAAACCCGGCATGTTTGTCTGTGTACATGTCTGCCTGCATAAATTACAGAGTTTGCATCTGAATCAAGGGATGTGTTCCTGCAGCAGACAGAGCTGCCTTTCTGACCCAGGGCTGTTGAGCCAGTTCCTTGTTCTGAACTGTGCAGCCAAGAGGCAGCAGTGGTGCTTCTACCCATTACACGCCATGAAACATTTGTTAACATCCCTGAACAAAGCTATGGAGCCAAAGATACGGAGCCAAACCCAACTTCAGCCCTGGCTACCTGGAATCTGTCCATTGACCTTAACAGGACTGTGATTAGACCCAGCTATAAACAGTTCAAAAAGAGATAATGTAGATGCTTATTTTGGTTTCCATTGGACGGCTTCATGCGTTGCACTTAGCCACGTTTTCTTAGCATCACGTTCACCCTCCAGTTGGCAGGTACCTTTATTTAACTTTTACCTGCCAGCTTTGCAGTCATTCTGTCCTTGTGTTGGCCTGTGTTGGAAGACTGAAACAAGACTGGGTGCATTGGTGCTTGCTTTTCCTCTTGCTTTCCATCCTTCTTTCCCTCTTTCCCAGTCATCTGTGGGCTGAGCTGCCTTGTGAGCTGAACTTTTCTTTGGAGCTGCAGCTTTTCACAGATGTTGCAGGAGCATCCTGATGTGAAGAGGGTAGAACAAAGGCAGAGTTAAGGACGAAAAGTACCTATTTCTAGGGCTTGAAATCTGAGAAAAAGCCCTCAAGGAGTCAGGACAGAGGAGTGTGTTTTCAGCATTCAGTTTTTGGCATCTGCGCAGCCTCGGGACACATGCGTTAGAGGAAAAGTCAGTGTCAGAGCTCAGCTCTCTGGGGATGCCAAAACTGATGTACTCTGCTGGCTTCAGAGACATCAGTCCCCCCTTGCTGTCCCTGAAGGTGTGGGAGCAGCAGGATCAGGCAGCCACAACTCTAAGCCCCCATGCTCAACTCTGGCCTCCAATCTGGTAGAGCTGCAGCTTAGTTTGGGCAAGGGTGGGTTGAGCAAAGGCGGCTGGAGGCTCCTGTTAAAGGGGATCTTCCTTTTTTTTTTGCTTCCCATCTGTAAAAAGGCAGGCATCTCAGACAGGCATCAGCAGCCTGTTTACCTGAGGTTTGGCCATGCCTTTTCCAGCAGCCTGGATTTTCAGGCAAGCTCCCATCCCAGCGCTCAGCAGCTTTAGGGACAATCCTAGGAGCTGCCTTCAGGGGAGTTGAATAGTACAGCTCTTCTCCAGAAGTAAATGCACCCAAAGTACTTCTGCTTCCCTGTCCTTTTCACTGGGAAGGCAGTGAATTACTCCAGGTTTGGAAAAGTGAAGTTTTAAACTTCCTGGGCTGCAGCTGTTTCTGCAAACTGTGTGAGTCAGTCAAGCTTCAGAGCATTAGACTTCTTGGCTTGGTATCAACCTTTATAAAATATTTATTTTCTTGATAGGTCAAGCACCAGCAATTCCCTTAGTTCCATAAGGAACATGAAAGAATGGTTTTTTGATGCCCCAGGGAACTTGCAGTGTGCAGTGTTTTAAGGGAAAAGCCCTCACTTCATGCAGTGCTTTGGATTATTGTTCTTGAATATCCTGTTTCACATTATTTATTGCTGCAGATTTTTTTTATTGTCTCTTTCCCAGACAATAAAACACATTGCTGTAACACAGACACTAATCAAAAGAAGAAGGATCACTTCACTGTAGGCATGTTTTGGCTCTGCTGATGGACTTCATGGTGGCCTCTGGCTCTGTCAGCATGGGGCAAACAGGGAGCCCAGACCTGCAGATGGTGGGGAGCACAGCTCTGGCCCCATGCACCACTGCTCGTTCCTGGTTTTGGTTAGCCTGTCATCAACCCCAAGGCAGAGGAAGGTACACTGTTACTTTCTGAGCAAGATTTCAAGGTAGGCATGGGTGAATTGGAGTGTAAATAAGGCACACAGTGGGGTCTGGCTTCCTGGTGCAGTTGTATTGACTTCAAGAGCACTAATCCTGATCCTTGCCAGCGCACAAACACATTTTGGCCCCATGTGCAGACTCTTGACTTGCACAATACAAGGAAAAGTGATGCCAGAACATAAATTAAGAAGCATGAATGGGTGAAACACAAAGGAGCTTATTTTGTGCTAATAGTTTAGCAAAGGCATTCAGACACTTCTAAAGTTAGCACGTTGTGCTGCCAAGAGAAACAGTGTAGCAGGGGAAAAATACCTCCCTGGATAGCTGTCTACCAGCAGATATGTCCTGTTTTTCATCCCAGACAAATACAGTGTGTCTCTGCCAAGTATACTCTTTGGTTTTCTTTGCCTTATGTGGGATGAATACCTCCCCCACTTCGTCCAAAGTTAGTATAGTAATTAACGAAAAATCAAAGCTCCACCTGATAATAATGCAGTGCTTTATCTCTAGCATAGACTTTCAATCACAGAAATTGCTTTGTCTCATCAATTAGCTGGGACCTTGCTCAGCCTGTAATAGGGGCCGACAAATTCACATGTGGCTTCTGATGGCTCTTCCCAGCACTCCTAATAGCTTCGGTTACCATTACATCAGCAGAGGGGCTGCAGAGCAGAACTGTAGGAGAAACACAACAGGTTTGGCAAATGAGCATTTGATGGCTCTCACTCACACAAAGAACTGGGAAATTAGCAAAACCCATGTTTGAGTTATTGTACAGCTTGATTTGGGCTTCCTTGTGTTTGTTTTATAATACAACTGCAAACATGAGATTGTGTAATTAAAGACCTTATCAAGTACATAAGCAAAAGTAGACTAAATAAAGGACAAGATTAGCAATCTAATTTCTGGCACTTCTCAACTCATGAGTGCCTGATGCTGCAGTTTCAATGTTCATGCAATCGAATTTTTGTGTGTAATGGACAGTATTAAATGTCCCCCAAGTCCCCCCCTGCCTCTGAAAGAGGAAGGGGTCTCACCTGTGCACTGCCTATTGTCAGTAACTACAGTAACGAGTCTTTGCTATGTTCCTATCCCCAGGGGCAAAGGTTGGCTGGGTCCCGTTGAACATCCACCCTCCACAGCCATCCACAGGGTTCCTTGTCCTCTCTGGAGTGGAGCTCCTTGCTGCAGGAGCCTCTGGTGCAGGGCCTTGCATGGCTGGCTCTGAGCCCCTTTGCAGAGGGGAGAGTCTGATGGGTGGCTGAAAGAGTCACAGCAGGGACAGGTTGGTAGCTGTTAATGATTTCACTGCTGATAATAAGCACACTGCCCAGGATAAAGTCTGGGATCCCACAGTGATGTGAGCAGGACCACAGCCAGTGCACCGGGGCAGGGGCCGAGCCCCTCAGCTGACACTTGCCAACGCTGTGGCAGAGCTGCTGGGACCAAGGGGGCCTCCAGGACAGCCCTCCCTGCCTGCATAAGCCACCAGTGGCTGGGAGCAAGGCTGAGCTTGGGTCCAGGCCTCCCAGCTGTGGAGGAGATGCCATCACTCACTAAACTCCTCCTCGTAGCTCCCAGGCATGCAGCTGAGCAGCTTTACCTTCTTTGGCTGCTGGGAGGTACATCAGCACCACCAAGGTGGTGGTGGAGCAAGCTCTTCCCCCAAGCAGCCCAGGAGCACACAGGGAGTTAGGCATGTGCAGAGCCTCTGCAGAAACACACTCTGGGTTGGCAACGTGCCCCTTTTACCTTTAGTCTAGGGTTGCCATTTTAGCATATAAATCAGAGAAAGTTTTGGCAGTGGAGTAACTTGATGTAAACCACATAGCATTCCTCCTCTGCCAACATGTCCAGTCTTTAATTTATACTCCTCTTTTTTTTGATAGATTTCTTTTCTGAGAACAATTTACATCATCATTCATTTTAAAGATAGATTGTTTTGCAGTGTTTGATAGATCAACTCCAGTGCTTGAAAAGCTGGCATCCAGATGTACAGCTTGCAAAAAAATTACACTCTTGTTAAAGGGAGCTGTGGTGGTGTGAGATCACCTTATATGGCCCTTGCTATCTTCCCCTGTGAGCTGAGAATTGATTTCTTTTGCAATGAAAATTCCTCAAAGCTATCCTTCATCACTTGTAGAAGAAGCACAAAATGGGGAAGTACAAGCCAGTGTGTCCAGAGCAAGGAATTATTAACAGTAATGTAACTTAATGGCACGACAGCAGGGATAAATCTGGTTTGTGGACCCTGAAGTTAAGGTTTGGGAAATAGCCGTCTTTGCTTAAAGATACAATCCAGAAATTAATCAGGATGAATAATATGATAATACATGAACAGCAGCATTTAGAAACTCCTAGCGGTTTCAAGGCTCTGTTGAACCAAGCACACATCCTAATAGACTACCCTGCCAGAGAGAATTTACAATCTTGTGAGTCAAGGCTGATAAACAGTGGGATAAAGGAAGGATTAATATGCTCATTTTGCAAACAGGGAATCAAGCCACAACATGATTAGGACCTACATTTACAAAAAGTGTGCAGGCTTTGCTCTCAGATGCTGTACTTGCTGGATGCCAGCACAGAGCCAGCAAACTCATGGCTCCTGAATGGCTGCATGAAAGAAGTGCCAAAGGATGTGATCCGCTGAAAAAAAGAGGCCATGGCACATAGGAGGTGCAATTCATCTTCAGGGAAACAGTGAGAGGAGGGATAAAGGGAAGGAGGGATGGAAGGACAGAGGCATGGAGGAATGGGGACATGTCTGTGGACACCTCAGCGCTTGTACTGGGGTTTCAGGGCTCTTATTCAACATATTTGCTTTCAATAAGTTATTTTTTCTTCACATTCAAGGTGTCAAATACTTGAGAGTATTTGCTGTGAGAAACTGAATGTGGCCTAGTTGTTAGGCTTCATGTGCTTCACTGTGCTCCTCAACAAATCTCAGCAAACAGCAAAAATATTTTGGAGAACAAATGGCCCATGGGTGTCACTGAGAGATTTGAGAGATGGGCAAGCCACAGCTCCTGCCTGTCCTGCCTGGTACATTTGCATCAGCAGACACAGGAGCATGGGGGTTTGGATTTGCCCGTGCAATGCGAGAGGAAATGTTTCCCAGCTTTTGTGCCAGCATCTCGTCCTCTCACATGTTCCTTTCCAAAATGTCACCTCTAGTATTACAGGGGACTGTAATAACGCAGAGATGGGTTCAGCAGAGGAGGCTGAGGATGCCATGGGCACCCTGCCTCCCATCCCCATCAGAAGAGATGGGATCTGTTGTGCAATGGAGCTGTGCTCACACTGCTGTGGAAGCTGCCACAGCGCCACGTTTGTCACATCCTCCCCCGGGAAATGGCTGGGGAGGTGCTGATGCCGTTCCCAGCAGCTGATCATCAGATAACAGCTACGAAGTTGTAATGCCATATGTACACGGTAAAATCCTAGCCTAAAGCCATCCATGAGCAGGTGAACCCTGCAGGAGGAAACCTGCTTCAGCCTTATCCTTGCGAGCTGCCGGCGTGGGCTGGGGCTGCCCAGCCCTGCGGAAAGCCTCTGCCCAGGAAACCCCCTCCCCGCCCCGTGAGGCCACCACTTGCTTTGAAATTCAGTCCTTGCTGCATGTAAAATACATGAAAATCAGACAGGGAAAGATGACTAAATGTCACAAGGAAGTGAAAATGCATCTCGGCTGTTTTCAGATGGTGAAGAGGATCTCTGTTTTTCCTGGTGCTACACAGTACTGCAAGGAAAGGCAGTAAAGACTGAAGTCTCATGGAAGGCTAGAGTTGCCCAGAGCAGAATCCATAAGCTGGGTCCTCTTTCAGGGTGATGCCTTGATGTCAGTTATATATTTTTTTTCTGGTATCAAAAAACATGAAGATTTCTCTTCCCGGCAAAAGAATCCAGAAGCCCAAATTCCTCTCTTCTCTTTGGACTGATTGTTTAAGCACATTACACTGCAAAGCACTAAGCTCTCCCAAAATGAACTTTCAGACATAAAGAATTCTTAATACTGTGTTCGGTTGCTCTCCGACCTTCCTCTACATTTCTGCCTAGCTCTTAATTTTATTAGATGCTGCCTTGCTTTATTTATGTTTGTTAGGGCAAGAGTAAAACACATCTTGGGAAAGAATGTTGCAAGTTTGCAGACTTCTGCCTTCACCTTTTAATGTGCTTTTCTGTTCAGAAAAAATGGCACACTTGAAAAATGTAAATTGGACATCTTTTATGCTTACAGAAGGAAATGTATTTTCAAGATAGATTTGTGTTTCTTTCAAAACCTTTGAGGTGAGTTATTCAGCTGAGATTGAAATGCATTATGTCTTACCATCAATAAATATGTCTGTTTAAATGAGAAGCAGGGCCACATTTTCTCAAAGCTGTGTTTCCACATTGCTTTGTTTTATAGTTGGAAGTTACTTCTGAGACTGCTTCAGGTTTAAAATTTGCTTGTTTCTTAAGTAGAATTGAACAGCATCATTCTGTATTTTCAGCTAGTAGAGAAAGCATTTATATACAGGTTGCATATTTTCACTGATCTGGAAACAGAGGGGCTTTAATTAGGCTCTGTATAGCAGACACTCATGAATGAAAATGAAAGTTAAAAACCCCTTGTTTTACATGTTGAGTTCTGATACCAAATGCAAGAACAACAAAGCTCCTCTGTGCACTTCCCCAAAGGTCACTTCTTATGGTCTGCTGTTCTTGTGTGTCTGTGCACACACGTTTGTGTGATCAGCTCTTTCATTCTGCCCACCATCCTTTTTTCTAGCTCGGGTGTCAGCTGTGATGAGCAGAGACGCTCCCATTGCCACCGTAAGTCAGCGCCTGGGGAGGCGCAGGGGACGGGACGATATCTGACTGCATCTCTTTTCTCCCTGATGAGAGCAGCTAATCAGGCAAATGGAAGGAATTCAGACGAAAAAAGCATTTGAAGCCCAGTTGCTCCAAGGCATGCAAGCATGTTTTTCAAACCTTTGAGGATCTCAGCACTTCTCTGCTCACAGCAAAGGGAAAGGGAGGGATTGTGACTGTAGATGCATCTAAGGATGATGGTCCATTGCTGATGTCCTCCCTTTAATCCCTGCAGGCACTGCATTATGGTTGTGCCAGCAGTGTCAGTAACCCACTGGAGATGCCTGCAAGGTGTTTTGAATGTTCAAGGAGGGCATGATTTGTCTGCAAGAAAACTCACATGTTACAGCAGTGCAGACCATTGGGCTGTTGCAGATGGCATTGGCAGTGAGTAGAGAGGCTGGATGGTGAAGTGACAAACATTTTCCCTTATCAGCCTCATATTTCTAAAAGTAAGCCCAAGAGAAACCAAATCCTGGTATCCAGGGGACTTTGCCCACATTAACACTAGTGAATCAAGCCCCACCAGAGCCTGGCCTCTGCCCTGAGTTAGGTTGGCTTGGGTGCCCTGATCTAAGCTATGGACCTCTCCTTACCTTCAGAGCTGTGTGGTTCTAATCAGAGTGCTTTTGGGAATTATTCCTGCTTTTTGCTATCTCCTGAGCACTGTGAGGGAGAGCAGTAGCACATCCAGACAAAAGAAAATTGAAAGAAAATTCTGCCAACAAAAAATTGAATTCCCATGCCCAGTCTGGTGCCCTGGCATTTTTAATTTACTCGAATGCTGCACCTCATACCTCCACGTGTTCACACTGGGTCTATCACATCCTTTAAAAAGAACAAGATTTATTTCAAATGTACATCAAACCAGTGTGTTGAGTGGGACTAGCAACCCTTCCAAAGCACACCCTGAGTTTTAGAATTGAGGATGCATGTTTGGCTCCTAGCACACACATTTCAAGAGCTTCAGAGAATGTGCCTGCCAAAGTAGCCATGATTACTACAGACAGTATATTTATTTGCATATATATGGAGTGCATGGGCTGCGAGCAGTATGTCTGTTACAAGACACAAGTATTTTCTTTTAGCTTGGCCCTTACTTTCCAGTAGGACACCAAGGGTGCCAAGCCAGACTGATTGATTTGTCCCAGCCTGAACTCTTAAGATTTGTCACTGCTGTGGGCACCTTGATAACAGGCTAGAGGGCAAGGAGGCATGAGAATTGTTGTAGGATACTGGTGAGTATCTGTCCTGAGTCACTGAGAGGGAGCAGAGGAGCTTCATGGGCTTTTTGGTGGTGGGAGCTGTAATCCCATGATGTGACTGCCAACTCTCTATGCAGACAGTAGTGATACCTCAAAATGACCTTTTCCCCTCTCTCCCCACTGCAAGTAGATTACAGACTTGGTAGTCCATAGAAGGAACTGTGATGGCTCCTTCTGCTCTTGGTGCAAGGCTGGACCGTGAGCTGATGATGTAGTATCGGTATGAGGGTCCCGTGTTGCTGTCTGTGCCTGCTGTGGAGCCTGTGCTTTTGGCATCACCAGTTGGACTATTTTAGTGAGAGGCTTTAGCCATCTTCCTGGTAATGTCCCTGGTCTCTGGGCGGTTTGGCTCTTGGACCCAGATAGGTGATCTAGCAGGGGGTGTGCTCCACAAAGTGCAGAGACATTAAAAAGGAAAGAGAAGGAAACCTGGTATAGCAGCTCCTCTTTAACAGGAAAAAAAAGAGGAAGAAGAAAGGGATAGCTGGCAAATTTCTGATTTTCATTCTGTGTGTGGACAGTACTATTTAAACATAACTGAGCTGACTGAAAATTATAGAAATGATATTTTTTTGGATATTCCTGAAACTTCATTACTGTCTAGGATATTCTTTGTGAGAGATTTCTAAGATCAGTTCCTGGTGACAGACTGTTTGTGCACCAAGAGGCTGATGGAGAAAATGAATGTTATCTCTGGCTAGCAGGAAGGATATTTACTCCCCGCCAGTGACTTGATGCTCTGTGTTGGTCAAAGGCTGGGTTAATATTATGGGGTTTCTTTTCAGTTCCCACAGGTGGATGGCATTTGAGATGCAGCAATACAAAGTGTTAGACAGCCTCACACGGGATGGGCCAGCCAGGACAGGGTGTGATGAACAGACTGGGAAATCACAACCTCCGAAATCATTTTGTCAGTTCTGCTTTTTTTTTTTTTTTTTTAGTAACAAACCAGAACAAACTGTGCTCCTTGCCCCAGAGAAAATGGGAACCTTTAAAGTGAGACTTTTTCCTCCCATGTGGCATTCAGTTGCCTGTTGGAGCCAGGCAGTAGTCTTTACAACCCTTATTTTTTTTCCCAGGAATCTGCCTCATAGTAATCAGTGCTGGGCAAAGGTTCCTTGGCAGCATGTCAGGGACTTCAGGCTTGGGTCAGAGGCCACTCCCATGGGCTCGCCTGGAAGTAGCCACATGGTTTTGGAGGTCAGGAGAGTTCAATAATATGGTGGAGGCCAGGCTATGCCATTTGTTCTCAGGATGGGGCACAAATGCACCTGGGCCTCCAAATGTGTGTGTGGTTACACAGAGGCACAGGACAGGATATATTAGACAAAATCATTGAGAAAGAAACAGATTAGTCAAAACTGTGCTTGGAGTCCAGATGGTTAGGACCCTTGCATTTACAATGTTATTCACTTATTTATAGTGAAACCAGAAGAGGAAAAATTCCCCTGAGGAATCCTGAGCCATGGCCTTGGCTGACATCACTTAATGAACATCAGCAGGACAGATCCAGCCTTTATGGGAGGACTGAAATACCCTGGAGAAATGGAAACCCAGTGACATGAACCACTAAGTAACTTTGTGAGATGGTGACACAGGCACAGTTCCGGCTCTGCTCCAGGAAAAGCCTCTCTCACCTTTCTAATTAGTGGGGGCCTCATCGGGGAGCATGGAAGATTCATGGCCATTTTACTTTGCATGCTTTCCTGTAATTTACTGTTCTCATTACAGAACACAAGTTTATTTCTCACAGCAGGTCTGGAAGGAACTGGAACTGCGCAAGCATTGTCCAGGCTCTTGTGTCAGGGCCTATTTAATGCCTAAGCTGATTAAATGCCTACCTTCCTACAAATCACATCTCATAAAGGGCTTGAGGGCGCTATGAAGAAGAGAGGGAAAATTTCATAGAGGTAGCGAATCTAAAGTACAAAATCTGATAGCTGAGTTCTAAAGGTTTGAAATCTATACAAAACAGGATCTGGAACAGACCTTCAGTTCCCCCACCTTTAAAAAAGCCTCAGTTTTTCTTGGGGCTGCAAAACCCTGGGTATCAAAAATGAGGAAATGTGTTACTGAATGCATTGACATCCAGAACATTTAGGTGTTGAAATGGGAAGCGGACCTCTTAGTATCTTTTTGGGTTGTCTCTCCTTCATTATCTGATACAAACTCTAAATGCTTTGAGAAGACTAAGGCTGGAAGGTGATGGTGTTCCTTGATCTCTCCATGTCTTTCCAAGTGCTGCCACTTACTCCTAGCAAAGCAACACAGCATCTCCAGCTGAGAGCCCTCCTCCTTCCCTGGTCCTTTGCAAATGGGAATTGGCTTCATCTTCCCCTGCAGCCACAGCTGATGCCACAGAGCACAGTTAGCTTCTGAAACAGACCTCCAGAAATGTCATCTTGAAATAGAGCCTATGATCCAGATCCTGACCTGGCTGCCCTCCTCACCCCTGGGGTAAGTGTTGTTGCTGAAGATAATGCTGTAAAAAATAAATTGACAGGGCTATGTGTATAAACTGTGCAACCAGTCTGAGTTTCTACCCATCCCAGCAAGAAACAGAAACATCCCGTGCAAGCTGTGTCCTTAGACCACGAGAGAACAAGATGCTCATACTTTGAATTTCAAATGCAAACTCTTGTGAGGAATTGACCTTGCAAGGCTTGGCAATGCCCTGAGACAAAAGGGTTTGTATTGCTTTTAAAACAATTTTCTCAGATCCATTATTCCCATTATCCATATAAATGTCTAATCCTCCTTTGAATTGCGCTAAGCTTTTGGCACTGGCACTGTCTTGTGAAGTAGATTCCAATATTGCAATTTTTTGGAGGTTTTTTTTTTTTGGTTTTTTTTTTTTGACATTGTGTAGTTTCTGGCTTGAAATTTCATTGACTACCCTCTCTTTCTTGTGTTATGAGAGGAAAAATAACTGCCCCTTTCAGCATTTTACCCTTGTAGTATTTTGTTTGGTTCAACCACTTGTCTTCTAACCACCGTTTTGCTGAGATAAGGGGTCCCCGTCTTTAAGTCTTCTTTTCTCTGGCAGTTGCTATGTACCCTTGAACACATCCCGTGTCTTGCTCCAGTGGGATCCAGGCAGGGCTACAAGCAGTTAATAAAGTGATGAGCTTATTTGATGAAGACATTCGAGGAGGGAATGAATGTGAGAATATTACAATCTCCTCATGAAAAATAAGAGAGCAGAAAAATGGCTGAATTAATGAGTAAATTATTCTCTATGAATTACTCATCCAGTTCTGTCACTAGGACTTTAATGTTAAAAAACTTCGAACCAAATTCATCATCATGAGTAGAAAGAAACAGCGGGCTCAGGCTACTTGAAGGCTGAACTTGGACATTTACTTTGGTTTATCCATACTGATATGATGTATTTTATCACTGATACTCCTAACAAAGGTTTAAATAAAAAACAGTCAATTTAAAAACCTTCCTGACTTTGTCCCAAATGTTCTTTGCTTGATGTATTTTGTGTAAGGATGAAGAATGGACAATGCCTGAAAGGGGGAGATTTTTCAGTTTTTCACCTTGAAGTTTCAAAGAACATTTCAAATCCCAGAACTATTTATGTAATATATCCAAAAACGAAAATCTTTGCAATGCTTGCAATCACTTAAAAGCATACCATGGAAGGGCTGTGATGGCAGGGGCTGCTCTCTGTGTGGGATCAGAGGCAGCCCCGTTGATCTGATTTCTGTCATAACAGACAGGGTTATCGATCCCACATTTTCGTGGTGGATGCTCTGTTGTGTGCACAGCTCTCTCCCAGCCTCACTCAGCCTCTCTTTTGCATTGATGACCTTTCACGGGTTTTTTCCTTTGCAAAGAAAGTGGCGGTGCTGGCAAGTGGCCCAGGCATCAACTTTTACTTCATGGCCACCTGAAACCTCTTGTGTCATGCTTGGGAAATTGCAATAGCCCCTCTGACATCTTTCCTCCTTGCTCTCTTTCCAGGACTGTCCTGAATGGGTTTCTTAAACACACAGGTTTCTTACATCTTAGAAAAGTACCTGTATAAATAATCTTCCATGCACAGTAAAAGCTGATGGCTTTTTACACCAAGAATGTTTCATGGGCTGAAAATTCCTGTGTCTTCACAGAAATTTAATTAAATTACACTTTGGTCGTTAACTTATAACTCCCAAAAAAGTCAGAGAGAGCCTTTGTAAAGGTCACATAACACTGTAGCTTGTGTCTGCATAAAGAATCCCATCAGCTAGGACTGCTCTGGTTGGTAGGTCAGAGCTGACAAACCTCAAGGGGCTTTGGCAAAGTGGGAAGGTTAAGGACAGGTTTCCATATATGAATTCCCACTCAGATGGCTGTCCAGGCAGGGACAGCAGGGATGGAGGGTGATCTGGCACAGATCTCTCATCCCAGCCACATGTCCTGAGCCTCTCCAGAGGCTGAAGAGAGACTTTACTCAAGCAGATCTTGATGTCCATGAGCAGTGGGTGCAGTCAGCTGCCAAACCAGCAGCACCTAATGGGGCCTGTTGAGCTATTTCCCCTCTCCTGAGGCATGAGGTGATACAGCATGCTTCTCACCTCCCCAAATCCTCATCTGCAGAGTGAGAGGGTCAGTGAGTTTGCAGGGACAGCTTGACACAGGTGGTGGGGTCTGGCAGCCGCAGTGGTTCTGCACAGCACTCAGAGTCTGCTTCCTCTCGCAGCTCCACACAGAGAGCCCAGACAGAATAAACATTAACTGCATTTTTACATGCAGAAAAAGAAATGGCAGTCTGCAGTCAGATCACTGTGCCTGAAAGCTGCATCTTCTCCGTTTGTAACACATTTTGACCAATCCAAAAGAAAAAAGCCTCCCAGTCATAGGGCTGGGTCTGTTTGTGAGACAAATTCATGATGCAAAGAGGGCACCAAATTCTTAGGTGAAATTTGGTCTATGCTGCCCCAGCCTGAGAACAGCTGCTAATACAAGGAGTCAGCAATTTTATTAGTAGCAGATTAACATTTCAGACCAAGTATTATAATAAGTCTATAAATTGGCAAGCTGATTTTTCACAACATTCAATAATTCAATTCCTGGTTTCATCCCATAACGTCCAAGAGGAAGAGTAATAACCTATTTAAGGCAAATGTCAATGAGCAAGACTGGATTTGTGCTGGATTTGTAGCTTCACTCCTCCGCAGCTCTGGCTCTTGCTATCACCCAGAGCTGATTACAAAACACATAAAATCTGAACACAGGAAAACACAAACCTGTAAATCATCTCTCAGAAAAGTCCTCAAGGTGGATATTTTAAAAGAGAAATGACACCTTACTTGTATGAGACACGAGTAAGCAGAAAACCTCAAAATTAGCAGCCTGAACAAGTATTTGAGGGCTGGGGGCCTGGCTGGGACCATGGCATGGTCTGCTTTGTAAGGGGGTACAACAAGGGGGTCTTTGCTGAGAGACAGTGACAATCCTGAGCAGGCACACGGCCAGAGCTGGAGTGACTGAGCAAGGCAGGATGTGAAACACACCTGGTGAAACATATTGCCTGCAGTGCCATATTAAGTGGAGAAATGGAATGTATACATAAACCATGGAAAATGATTAATTTACAGTGTTGCATCACTGACAGCCCATCCAAATCCCCTGATGTTATCCAAGCTCTTAAGTTATTTCCTAATAATCCATATAATTAGAATTTTCAAAGAGCCATAATTATGCCCATTAAAGTTTTAGCAACAGCATGTTTATATATTATGAAAGAGCATCAGCTCTGTATGAAGCGAGTAAACATTTTGACACAAGTTGAAACTCAGAAACTTTTCTCTCCCTGTTCCGGTTGTCTGCTGAGCTCCAGCCTGCCAGGACTCTGCTCAACACAGCTGTGAACAGACAGCAGCAGAAGGGAAATTCAGGGGGAGCCTGAAGATGCTTACATTGTCCATCTGGAAAGCAAAGCCAAGGATGCCATTAATTTTCTGACATATAATAGTGCCAAAAGAGCCCAAATGCCAAAGTACTTTCCTTGTAAGGCTGTTTTAGTTATCATAATCAATAAGAATCTAATTTTGGAGAGGAAACCGTGCCACCAGTAAGCATAACTGCTCCGTGCTGTGCATAAGCTGTGGGGTGCTGGCTGGCAGAAGAGCTGCATGTTGCAATAGCAGGCACAGACACGGGCGTGACCCCACGCTGCACCCACGGGCAGAGCTGGCCACGCCCGTGCTCCCGATGTCCATGCACACCATGCCGAGCAGGGCAGCAGGCAGTGCCGCGGACTGAGCGATGTAGCAACGCTACTATCGTCATTTCTCCCCAGAAATGATGGATTTGGGGCTTCATGAAAGACTGAGTCATGCAGGGAGTTGGGGGTCTTGGGAAGCTGCTCTTCCCTTCCCCTGTTGCCTCCCTGTTGTTTCCTCTCTGTCAGCTCTGTGTCTCCTGTCGTTTCACAGCAGGGGTGGGGTTGAATGTAGTTATCATGATGCACACAATCAGCATTAAATTTTAAATTTTCTTGTGTTCTTTTACTGCAGTGGCCTCTCCTGGTTGTGTCTATGGTGTTTCACAGTCTGCTTTCCCCACAGTCACGCCTGTTTTATTCTTAGAACAAACTCACTGCTGATGGTATATTTGTTCCTTTTGTCATTGTTTGAGTGTCTACTCAGAAACTTTCCACGAAGATAAAGCTCGGTCTGCCTGAATAGCTTGACTGGATAGCTATGGAGAGACCAAATAGCCTAGGCAAAAGGCCAGCCTCTTCTGATATGCCATTTTTTCAGCTCCACCTGTGGGCTCCATTTCTTGCCTGTGCTTTGGTATAAAATCACTGCTTATTTAATATCACTTTAAAAATTCTGTGTGATCTTGCAACTGTTAAATTGCATTATAATTCATACAAAAGTGGTGCCTGTGTGTGTAAAAGTCACCAAACTGCTCCCTGCAGCTTCCTCTCTCACTACTTATCTTCTGGAATTTTATCACAGTAGCACAGAGGGCTCTCGAGCAAAAGCAGAGCAACCATTTTGCAAAACCATTACAAAATATAGATTCTTCCACCAACGGTGAGCTGTCTGAATGAACAAGAGGGTAAAGGAAGTGTGATCATTTCACATTGAGAAAAAATATCTTATGTAGAATATAAGTGACATAGAGGTCTGACAGTGCTAGGAAGTTATTTCTGAAGCTCAGGGGAAGGAAGTGTTACCCACAGCATTCGGGGAGGATAGCACTTGATTTCTCCTTAGCAGATGCCAAGGAAAATATTAAAACACTTTGAATTAGTAGTCTTATCAAGGTAGTTATCAGCTTGTATGATCAGCAAGGAATGAAATGTGCATAGTAAAATCAATTAAACGTACAATCTATAAAATGTATGATCTGCCCACAGGAATGAGGTGGACCACAGCAGATGAGTGCCCTGTCAGGGTGGCACAGAGCACATTCAGAGCTGCACCCCACTGTGTGTGGAAGGTGCACTCATCAGTGTGAGGGCATGGAACCAGAGCTGCTTTATCCACTGAAAACCATTTCCATGCAGATCGTGTGGAGATATTTATCACATTTCCTGGAGCTGGGGATTGTTTGCTTAATTCCCCATGCTGCCTGCGGAGGACGATTCACACCATATGCAGAGGACACCAAAATTCACAGGGCTGAGACCTTGCTGCAAAAATAGAAGTAGGGACCTGCTTTAAAACAATTTGAAACTGCTACATTGCTCAAGCTGTGTGGTGCCACAGGGAGAAGCACAGAGGGGAAAGCAGTCTTTTATCATGAACCCTGGGTTCTCCTCAAGTCTGATTGGGAGGGGACCCGTCACGGGCCAGAGCATGGCCTCGACTGCTGAGGATGAAAAGACAGTTCTGTTCAACGACTGTTCATTGATCTATGTGAAAAGAGTTGGTGGAGACCAGGCTGCCTGCTCCCTCCCAAGGCCCTTCCTCTTAGAGCTGTGTGGGTGGATGCTCTGAGCACATCTGCTCGTGGGAAGCCTGTTTGTGGCCAAACACAGGGCTCTGGCTTCCTCCAGCAGTGGAAACACAAGAGGTTCTTTAAAAAAAAAGGTCAGGGACTGCTTTGCTTTGTAGGAAACATTTTAGTCTCTCGGTTGAAGAAGCAAGATCAAGTCCTTGCTGGTTCCGAGGGCAGACTGGAGGCAGAGGAGGTGGCCTTGGTCTCCAGAGAGCAGCAGCCAGGCTGCAGCTGTGCCAGATGGCCCTGACGTATGGGCTCCTCTTCATCCCTTGTCATCAGCAGCCCCAGCCTCCCAGGACACAAAAAATACTGTCACAGGCAGGTCTGCTCCTTGTGTAGCTGGTTTATTTGCTTGCAGCCCTTTGTGTTATCCCCTCTACCCTCTGTCCTGTGTTCCAAGACCCTGGGAATTGCCCTGGCCACTGGCAAGGTAGGGAAATCCACAGTGAATCCACAACCCCCATAGGAATCTTGCATCTATATGTCTGTAAACACTGCCCTTGTCTCTCCCCATGCACTTCTGGGATTTAGTTGCACCAGGGTAAATTATATTTAGAAATCCAAATAAGAGCCTGTGGGGTACCCGGCCACTGTAGCAGTGTGGGAACGGTGGGAACAAAGCATCCCAGTTGTTTTCAGACCTTTCACTTGTATTTGCTCTTGGTTTTCCACATCACTTTGATCTATAAGTCTCAGTTTTTCTCAAAAGCTGCAGTCCAGTTTTAAATTATCCAAATTGTCCAAGATGGTCTGAACATTACAAAGGTTCTCCAGCTAAACTACTGGGTTTTAAGTGACCCAGAGTACTGAGTAGTGAATTAATTTCCAAACCCTTTGTGTAACATCTCTTCACCTCATCACTGTCCCTCATCCTGGGACAAAAAGTGGATTTTCTTGCTTGCTTCTGGAACCATTAGAGCATTTGCTATTTTAACAGTTGTGAACTGCAAGGCTTTGCAGTCCATATGATTTCAGATGGTTCATAGGAAACCAATTTTAGCTGTGACAAAATGTTCTGAACTTGCTACAACATTTTTATTGCTGTTTGGCTCTGGATTGATTTTCTCTTATTAGCTGGAGCTGACTGTGGCTTTTTTTATCAGACAATTCTGGAAAGCAGCAAATCAGTCTGGAGCTCAGCTGTACAAAGTGAAGTTGCTTTGCTTATTGATGCATGCTTTTAGATCACTTAAAGTGTAACAACAGCCAGCCATTTAGCTGAGTTGGTTTGGTTTTCAGCTTTGATTGAAATTCACAGTTTAGAACATTAGCAGAATTAATTTGCTGGAGATTCTTATCTTTCCCACTTAATTTGAATGAAGTGAGGTATGTAAATGCATGTACTTTGCAAGCTGTTATCTTTACTATTTCAAAACAAGATTGATTCAGGCAAAACTCTTAAAAATCCAAACACAGAATTATTGCTGGAGGCCTTGACTGGGGAAGGGTTGTGATTTTGCCTAGAGTTTGTAGAGGAAGCTTGATATGATGCTTTAGCAGATCTGAGGAAGGAGATAAAGGCAATTTTGACAGCAGTGAAAGTCATTTAAAGGCAGAGAGACCAAAGATGCCTGGCTGTGGGAGGCAGATAATCCTGGGTAATATTTATAATGGAAACTCTTTAGGTGGGATATAGCATCTGAGGAACCTGTGGGAGACAGGACGCAGATGGGAGACAAAGCTGAAGAAGATCCTGGAGCTGAGACAAGGCTTTGAGGAGGCTGTGGAGGGGATGTTAGACAGCTGAATATTTTGAGGTGTATGTTGAATTAGACAATTGATCCACAGGAAGAAAAATTACCAGGGAATGAGCTGGTGATCACTGAGGCAGGGGAAGCAGCTGAATCAGACTTGAAGCATGTACTGACTGAGCTAGAAAAGGAAAAAGAGAAATAGAGGGAGGAAGAGGCATCAGGAGAGCAGCCAGCTCTGCATGGAGAGTGGTGAAGAAGGAGGCAGCTGTGGGGTACAAGAGGCAGATGAGAATCAGATACCTCATCATGGAGGCAGAGCTGAAATACCTTTACCCTCACCCTGATGTTCCCAGAGTCCCACTCTCCTGCTGGATCTTGGTTCGATATCAGTAGGAGTGCAAGTGTTTGGCCCAGGCAGGCAGCAAACAGAGAAGTTGGGTGTGAACTTGGGAGCTGTGAAAGAAGTGAAGCCCATGGGGGAGAGCTGAGCTCTGCGCACATATCTGGGGAGTGCCAGTGCTAGGGAGGCTCCAGATGACCCTCTGGAGAAGAGAGACCACCAGACATTATCAGGCTGCTGCTTCTAGTGACCATCCTTAAATTCATACAAATTTGGTGTGCTGTTTTAGAGACCCTGGTGAGCAAGAGCCTACATGGACTGAGGGATGATGGCCCACATAGAACAGTATTTTGCACTGATACCATTTGCCATAATAGCCTTCTAGAATCACAGGATGGTTTGGGTTAGAAGGGATCTTTGAAGACCATCCAGTTTCAAGCCCCCTGCCATGGGCAGGGACACCTTCCAATAGACCAGGTTGCTCAGGGCTCCATCCAGCCTGGCCTTGAACACTTCCAGGGATGAAGCATCCACAGCTTCTCTGCACAACCTGTTCCTGTGCCTCACCACCTTCCCAGTAAAAAAATTTCTTCCCTATATCCAATCTAAATCTACCCTCGTTCAACTTAAAACTGTTGCCTTTTCTCTTGTCACCACATATCCTGGTAAAAACTCTCTCCATCTCTCTCTTTACCCCTTTTCTCTCCCATACAGCTTCCTGTGTTTTTGTTTGGTTGGTTTTTTTCACCCCCTACAGGAAATGTGATGGTTGTTTATTGCTAGACTCTGATTTATTTTCAGTGTTGCAGCATATATATTTATTTCTTGGGCTGAAAATGATAATGCGACACAATTTGCTTTTACAGTGGAGGATCATGTCAGCATGATTCATTTTCAGCATTGAACAGTCCTGCACTCAAGCCATGTGCTTTTGAGATAGTTTGTCCATCTTTTCGTATTAGGAAGTATTTCCTTGCTCAGCATTTATGAGCAAAGAACTTTCCTACAACACAAAGTCACCAAAAAATTTTCCAGCAAGAAGGGAATAAGTATTTAAATACACCCTCTTTGAAATGCAGTTTCAAATCTATCCTGCTTGGAAAGAGGGAATCTCTAAATAAGACATGGCAGTGATCCCAGTAGGGAAAGGGCTATGGCAAGAGGCGTTGGGAAAAGCTTTGCTTTCTCATGCACGTGGATCTGAGATACTGTCAGCAGTATTTGATTTGTCCCCAGTGATGGCTGGGCTGGCTGGGCAGCCTGCCAGCAGATCCAGTGAGATGATCAGCTCTGCTCTACTGAGGAGATGCTGAGGAAGAGCCACAGAGAGCTGCAGGGCCCGGCTCTCAGTGCCCTGGCAATGCCTGTCCACTGTCTGCATCTCCACTAACTGTGGGAACTCAGCACAGGTCATCATTGCCTGGTCCGCAGCACAGCTTCCCTCTCATCTGGTAAGATTTAAGGATGAAAGCAGGATGCCTCCCTTGGCTCATCCTTAAAAGGAAACATTGCTGAGCAGCTTTAGTGGCCTTTGGGGTCTTCCCTCAACAGAAACAAAGAGCTCTTTGCCACCCGTTCCCCAGAAGAGGCTGCAACATCAATGCCTCTGAGGGCTGAGAAATATGAAAGATAATAAAACTTTCAAAGAAAGCTTTAAAGTCCAATGTGTGGGAGTAGCACAAAGGGCACCAAGCAAGACAAATAAATACGTGGCTGCAAAGACTTTTTTGTTGTACCACAAATTGCGTAGGATGCTGTGGGCACGGGGAGAAGCCTTATGGCTTCCCTCTTGGTGGCGGTTTTCCGCTGCAGGTGACAAGTATGTCACATCAATTGTCATCTGGATCTTGTTTCTTCAAAGCATATAAAAAGTGTTCCAAGTTGCATTTCCAATTTATTCCACTGAACACCTTCGATCCCACACCAGAATAAGGGAATTAACAGCAGCACTTCACATTTAGAAGCTCTAAGGATTACAGATTGCTTAGGCAGTATGAACAAATCCTCCTTTTCTGAACATTAAAATAAGTCTTTTATCCAAAGTTGAGCACAAGAGAAAACGAGACTCATTTTTAAAACACTGAGCACTCCTCAGCTCTGACTTCTGAAAGAGCCATAGGCTGTTGAATACATTTGAAGATCAAGTCATTTATTGCAGTGCTTACATTTTCACTTAGAAGACCTCATTTCCAAAAGCACTCATTTCCAAAAACCTTGCCATAAATGATTTTCCAGGAACATAAAACGTTATATGATGGATGTAAACCAAGAGAAAGCCAGGAGATGGGATTTCTGATTTTGATGCCAATCATTTTAAGTTTGTCCCTGCTCTCCCTGTGTTTATTGTGAGTCTTAAAACTTCTACTACTGTTATTGTGCCACCAGGCAGGAGTCCCAGTTTTTTTGGAACCCCTCTGGATGTACCCTAGTGACATCATATCCAGAAGGATGGTTCTGTACTGAAAATTTGTCTGGAATAGTTGATTTCTTGATTGCACAACCAGACAGAGAAGTGAGAGAAAAACTAGCTGTCAGTCAAACCCAATGTATTTTGCAGCTCTGTGGGCATTTCTCTCTGGATCCAGAAACCTTTTGAAAACTGGTGTTTGATTTCAGTCAAACCATCAGACTTAGGCCTGCTATGAAATGTCTCATTTTTTCCTATCCGTGGGACAAAGAAAGAGCAGAGTAGGAGTGTAGATGTAAATACTGGGGCTGTGTTTGTCCCTTTTTAGGAGGCAGTTTATGTTTTCCAGGCTTTGCCCAAGGTAGAGGCAAACCAAGTCGAAAATGCCGAACTGGTAACCCAGTGGCAAAAAAACCCCAAAAAAACCACAAAGCCTCCAAGTCCCACATGGTATTGGAGGGAAAGTTTTGGAAGGGACATTTGCTCTGTCTTTGAGGCATATTTTCTCTGCTTTTTGAAATTTGGACACCTATCTTGCATACAAACCCCCTTTTCTTTCAAGAATCTTGGTCTGGAGAGGGAAGATGCTATTAGGGAATGGCTGAAGCAATTTCTCATGTGGAAGACAGCCTCAAATATATTTCAGATTGCTTGCTCCAGAAGGCTTGTGTTGGCCCCTTGTTCCAGCTAACAGCCTGTGTTAAAACAATGTCCATACATCTCATACAGCTACTGAGAGACCACATCTACTGCAAATGTTGCTCAAATATAACTTGCAAAAAGTCATTAATATATTTTTAGACACTTAATATAAAGTATAAAAGCAAAGTGCAGTCTTCCACAAACAGCTAATTTTACAGAACAGATTTTCTGAGAGCTCGGCCATTACTATGTAAGTGGCGTCTTTCCCCAAGAGTTTTCTAATTTGCATGCACACACTGTTTATTCTGGGCAGCTTAATGAGCAGCCATCCCTGGGCAACACACTACAGTCACACTCCTATTCTTTTAGGCACTGCCCATTCAATACTAAATCTTTACTAAGCAGATCCATCCAGAGATTACACATCCCTCACAGTAAAATGGATGTGACTCTGCTGAATATGTTGGAGATAGCTAAGGCTGAAACAATGGATGTTGGAGCTTTCTTTCTCTCCTCCCTCTTTAAAACATCTCCTTTGTTTGGTTGGGGGTTTTTGTCAGATATTTATTTTTAAGCCTGAAAATCTAAAATTGGATTCATATGCTGAGAAGGAGACTTTATGAAGTAACTATGTTGGCTAAATTAATTCCAGTTTTATGGGGAGAGAGGCAAAAAAGGAGTGGAACAATCCTAAAATAGCAGGCATCAAATGTGGGGGGTGTAAGAGGCTATGAACAACTTCCTCTCTAAGAACAAATCCAGGATGGAGTTTTCTGGGAAAAACATGTAACTTTTTGTCTGATGATTATTTAATGTAAATACAGCAGCATGTTTTACAACTGAGTGGGAGACTTGAATTAAAATTTATACTCCTCCTTTATTCTCTTGAAGTAATGACATCAGGATTCCTACAAACCAGCTGTTATGTATTTCTGCCTTCTTTTTGCCTTTGGGTTTATTTTCTGTGGTGCCAGGTTTTGCTAGGGATATTTAAACAGTGCAGAGTAACAAAAATGGAATAACGCCCAAGGGACAAGCTCGAGAGAAAAGCAGAAAGGGGAAGAGAGAGGAAGTGGAGATTTGGAGAAGGTAGAAGCAGTGTGTGGGGTTCAGTCACACTTATTAACCCAGAAAAAGATCCAGATGCAGAGTGTGAGTTGAGGACGCGTTGGACAGAGTGCACCCAGGGGTCTGGGGTAGCTTAGCAAGACCACTGTGCAATGGCTGTGACATCTGCAGATCTGGGGGAGCACCGGAGAGTGTGGCAGCTGTGGGGACAAGCTGCTGTTGAAGATGAGTTCTCCTGCAGCTTCCACCACACCTCAGGCTGCAGTGGTTCCTTTTTGTTGTGGTGCCCAGAAAATTGGTGGGCTCCAGGCACCTCGCTCACGTACAACAAGACCCACAAGACCATGAAAACATTGAACAATCCAGATGTCTTTGAATTCCCAGATGTTACTCTGTGCACTGTGCAGCTTCCAGACTTGGGCAAGAGACATCTTTTGATGTTCATACAGAATTGAGCTTGGCTATAAGCAGGTCCATGATGGGCCTGTCAGGAGTGAAGGAACACTATCGCTTTAATGGTGCAAAGTAACGGGGTCTCCTAACAGTTTCATTTTTAAATCCAATGTTTTCCCTAGTTTTCTCACCAAGTGGAGGCCTTGGTGCTTGCCCTGGGTGTTGTTTGGATAAGAGTTCTTTTCCCACTCTGTTCTCCATTTCTCAGTGTTTGTGTTTCCTAATCTGCTTATGGAGGGCTGCATATTTTTCCCTGTGAAATGCAGCTTGGTGCCAGCATGCAGCATTAGTACCCAAACCACATGCTCCCAAGAGCAGCCAGGGGGAAGGAAAAAGCTACAGATCCCATGAATGCACGTGGAGGAGGACAATTAACCGCTGAATGAACTTCTGAGGGCATGTATGGGCTCTTTGCTACCTGAAACATTCAAAGCAGGACTAGACAGCTTCCTAAGGGATGTCTCTGAGACCAGTAACCTTCCATCCATGATGAGTAGGTATCTTTGTCACACAAAACACATCACTGCTTATGTCCTTGTAAATAAAAATGTAGGCCTGAGGCTATGGGGAGTGAGGACTCTTGTTCCTCCCACTCGCTGTTGTGTGGCCCACGGACATGGGCAGCTGGGGACCACTGCTGTGGTTCATGAGTAGATTTGGGGGTGATGAGTTGAACTGTGGTTGCTCATGGGAGTTTTAGACAAGATGTTCAGTAGTCTCAGCCTTGAAATCTAAGGATAACTGATTCATTGAACCCAGAGGGAGTTTGGCCCTGGATTTGGCAGGAGACAGCATTTTGCCATTTTACATCTGCCCCTCTGGCTCTCCTGTGCACTTCTATGGTGCATGAAGAGCCTGTGCTCCCTTTTGTTAAGTGAGCTGACCAGTGAGTGCTGATACCCATGAGACACAATGATTCTGCTTGGCTTGAAGCCCTTTGTGCTGGGTGGACACCTTCACTGCTGTGCCAGCAAGCACAGGGCAGCTGAGGGGCAAACCCTCCCTGCAGAGTGGAATTAAGCAGGTCCCTACTGGCCTGGTTCCACATTTTCTAGAGCGAAAGTGCTTGCACAATGCCAGACTTTCCACAGGCATGGAATATTCACTAGTTTTTTAGCCCACATAATGGCAGGAAGGTATATATGTACTTTTTATCCTCTTATTCAGACATTGTCATGCCCTAGACCTTCCTGTTTGGTAGACTTGTTCCTTATAAAGAGGGCTTGGTGGCTTTGCTGCATCACATCTCAGATAGGGAATTGCCTTTCATAACAATGAGTGGTGCTGCTTTCTGTTTATAAATATGGCCCTTTCTTCCTGGAAGCTGTGTACTGCACAGCCCCGGGGCTGTGCTTCCTGGCAAGTCATCTGGATTGTCAGTTATTCACGCACAATAAAATCGACCCAGATTTAGTTCATGTTTCTCAGACCCAGGACACAGTGCTTGTAATGAGACAGAAATTAAACAAAGCTTGCATTTTCCCCTTTTCAGACTGTGACATTTGTTATTTCCCAGTGCAGTCTTACCCTTCCCTGGAATATGTGCAAGACATTGCAGTTACTTATCTGGTAGGATAGACAGGAGGGAAATACTCTTGGGCTCATGGTGTGACTCTTGGAGCTGTCCTGTGCAGGCTCAGGAGCGGGACTTGATGATCCTTGTGGGTCCCTTCCAACTCAGCAGACTCTGTGATTCTGTGAAGGCAAACAGGTTACTGTTAAAGATGTGGAAGAGAAAGCTCACAGGTTAGGTAGGATTGGTGTAAGTACAATGCCAACACATATTAATCCCAAGTGAAATGCAACTCTTGAGAAAACAAACTAAAAAAGTAAGCCAAGAATCTGGGATGCAAACACTTGCCAAGAGAGGATGATGGAGTATTTAGACTCCTCAAACTGATTGCCTAATCAGGTCTTAATTTCTAGATGTCCCAGTTCTTGTCTGAAAAACAAGACTTATTTGGGGGTAGATTTGAAACAAAATCCTATTTTGGAAAACTGAGGGATGTGAAAACTGGGGTTCTTGTCCAGTCTAACAGCACAGCCTGGGGGCAGAGTGAGCTCTGCCTGAATAGGAGGGGAAGGGAGCTGTGTGTCCTTGTCACCTAGGGAGGGTGGCTGGCATCCCTCCCTGGCTTTTGACAGGTCAGACCTCTCTGTCCTGCTGAACCCATGTTTATAAGAACATAAATGTATGACCATTTATTGTGTTATTAATGGGAATCGCTAACAATGAATCATCTATATGTGCCACATTAGAAAGCACTCAAGCCAACAAATAAACTTTAAGAACTGACCCTTAAGTGAGGAGCTGTGAAGAGGTACCTTGTGGGGCTGTTCCCCTGTGGGAATGAGGGAGGGAGAAGGCACAGCTTTGTGCACATCCGAGAGCTGATATTTGGCTGTGCTTCCAAAGCTTGTGAGAGTCCTCTGTTGAGATCAAAGATTCAGCTCATGTAAAGGTCAAGACATGGGCCCTGGGAGTATTTTCAGCTGTGCCCCCTCCCACAGGCACAGCCTCTCCCTCCCTCTCCTTTTCCTGATGTGTTTACAGCAGTGAGGATTATCTAAGTGTTGTCTACCCTTTGTGACTCCTCAGGCCTTCTCATTTTCATGTGATCCACACAATCCGTGCATCTTTATCTGGGTGGAAAGTTATATTACTGTGAAAAACTAACCAAACAAAAAAAACCGCAACACCCTCCCAACCAAGAGAGCCATATGTCTGCCTCAGGGACACACACTTGAGTCCTTCAGTCATAGCCCAGTCAGAGATGACATGCAGTTCAGTCTAGCAGCTTCATTCTGTCTGGACTAAATTCCTCAGTACATGAAGCAAGGAGTTCATATTACTATTTTAGCTAGTAGTATATCATATGAAAACGATCCTGTGTCCCTGTGCAATGATGTAATGGGACACTAATGCTGCTACAGCTTTTTTGTACTTCTTTGGGATATGCATGGCATGAAGATAGCTGTCTGCCTCAACCTGGGTGACACTGAATCTGGTCTAAGGAGAACAAGGTCTCCTGGGCATGGGTGAAGTGTGAGGCCAATCCTGCCAGGGTAAGGCAGTGCCTAATGATGACACGTGCCTATAGGATTAGGGATAGGGTCATTGTCTGGGGATGAAGGAAATAGAGGCAGGGCTCTCAGGCAGCCCTCAAGAGCATCCTAGGTATCAG
The DNA here is from genome assembly GCA_013398055.1 of Ifrita kowaldi. Lineage (NCBI taxonomy): Eukaryota > Metazoa > Chordata > Aves > Passeriformes > Cinclosomatidae > Ifrita > Ifrita kowaldi. The sequence continues at coordinate 190,614 of VZRS01004546.1, forward strand.
ACTGTCTGATGCTGCAGTGGGGCTTTCTAAATGCTGGGTTTTGTGGATCTTTCACTTTATATGAAACATTTTATTCTTCTTTGGGCCAGCAATAGCTATCATGTACAAGGTATTACGAGTCTAAGGGTTGGTGGATGAGGTGTCCAGTGTCTGCTTCAATAAATGTGTACTGTTTTTGTAAGACTAGAACTCCTTCAGCAGCAGAGACAAAGTGAGCCCTATCTGTCCACATCATGTAGTTTGCACCCTCCATAGTGATGGAAGATGTTATGCATGAACCCTTTTAAGACTTTCGCATCACCTTTCATCAAGTATCAAAGTTGTTAACTAATTACTAATTAAAGAATATTTTAATGAAATATTATTCTAACTAAAATATTGAATTAACAAACTCCTTTATTTTAAATAGCTATGAAAATGTTTTAAGAGTGTTTAAATAGTTTTAAGAACTGTAGTTTAGTGTTATCTGTCTTATATTCTAAATTTTCATACCTTGTAAGCAATGAGAGCATGCTTTTAGATGAAAATCAATCCCCGCGGCAGACCATGAGGCTGCCAGCAACCCTAGAAACTCACGAGCCATTGGCTGAGAACTGCTTAGAGAGTAAACAACCAATCACCATGAGACAAGTAAGCAGAACTGGGAGTGACGAGGGGCGGAGACTTCCCCTTATCCCAAGCCGGATTTCCAATTTTCTCTCTTTTTCAACTGGGCAAGCCACGAGGGAGCCTCGGCTGCTGGACACCAGGCCATTTAATAACTTTTTCTGCTTTTTTTTTCTAAGCAGCTCCGTGCCAAGAAACAAAGCTATGCTCGGGTTTTTAATAGCCTAACCGGCTGAAAAAGAATCTCGGACTTCAATTTTTATCTAATTTTTCGGTGGTTTTTTTTGGTTCTAGTTTTTCTTAATTGTTAAATAAACCGGTTTTATTTGATTTAACATCCGAAATCATCATATTTTTATAACAGAAGACATGAATCTAGAGGAACCTAAACCAGATCTCCAGTGTCTGATGTTGCACCTGTACTAATGAGTAAATAAACCAGCAAGCCCCCTGTTTGCTTATTGTGATGTGTACATCATGGCCCAGCTTACTTCCATGAAGCTGATGTCTCTTCCTTTCCAAATGAGGAGACTGCTCTTTGGGGAGACTCTTCTCTGGGTTAAACTATTCTGGAGTCTTGTGCTAAGAGTCCTGCAGGATGGTCCAAGGGTGTGTGAAGCACCAGGGCCAAGGCCCAGACCTCTCCCGGCTCACATGACTGGTGTAGGAATGGTCTGGCTGCACAATGCTCCTCTGTGCATCTTTCTTCTGCAAGAAAAATGCACTGACCAGGATAAGGTGTCTAATTCTGGCTGGAGAGAAGTGACTCTGCTTAGTCTTTGTGGATAATTTGGACAGTTCTCTTGTATCTTCTGTAAATCTCTTTTTAACGGCCTCTCTCACTATGAATCACAACCTGGGGCAGTGAACTGTAAAATCTGAGCTTTACCACAAAGACTACAGGCAGTACCTAGATAAATCCCAGCTGTGAATCAAAGTCCCTGCTGTTTTACATTTGCTCTGAAGTGCCAGACTCTGTGCACTTTCCACGGGAGGCAGCTGGAATATAAACACAGAGATGTCTGACTGCCAGCAGCCACCCTCAGCCCCAGGCGGGGATCACAGCTTCTCCCTTGCATCTTTTCTGGCAGTTTGAGAGTCGGTCCAGACATTTTGCTCTCCTGCTCCCCAGTCCTGGTGGTCCAGAGGAGAGCCCTCACTGCTTTCCCTTTCATTCCACGTCCCACATGCACTGACTCTGTGGCTCCATCACCACGCTCTTCATTGTCCAGTGACAGGTTGCTGGCAGTGGTATGTACTCTTGATACATAACAGCACCCCTGCACTCCTTCCCCCTTCCCATCTCCTCAAACAGATGATGTGCTAAGGTTGGAGTTATGACCGCAGCCCCAGCAGAGCAGAGCTAAGCTCCTGAGTTCATAGCCCCCATCATTTTTTATGATTTCTAGCTCCTCTGAGTGGCTTGCTACACTTGTATCAAGAGATTTAAGATCTTGTTGCTTTGCTTATGGCATCAATCCTTATCATCTGTCCCTGAGCAGGCAGGACCATATTTGCACTTGGACTTCATTTATTTGGAGGTGGAAAGCTGTTCCAAAGGATGGAGCATCCTCGATTTCTACTGAGGCCTTTTGTCTGTTTGCTTCATGCCCCTGCCTTCCCTTTTCACTCTGGAGTGGGCCAGAAAAACCTGTTATTGCTCTTTTGCTGGTGGCATTTGGGGAGCTGTTGGATTTGTGACACACCCTCTAACCAGACTCACAAAGCCTCCCCAGGTTTGGGCTGCAGCCTACCCCACCGACTGCCTTTGCACAGCACTGTGGGCATGAAGGAGCAGTGGCAAACAGCCCTGGGTAGAGACCTGTGCTGGTTTGGGCTGGGGTAGAGTTGATTTTCTTCTACAGTAGCTGTGTTTCGGGTTTGTGCTGGAAACAGTGTTGATAACTCAGGCGTGTTTTTGTTACTGCTGGGTAGGGTTTACACAGCATCAAGGACTTTTCTGCTCCTCACCCCACCCCACCAGTGAGGGATGCACAATGAGCTGGGAGGAGACACAGCCAGGACAGCTGTTCCAGGGGTATTCCATAGCACGTGCATCATGCTCAGGATGTAAAGTGGGATGAGCAGGAGGAAGGGTGGGGCATTTGGAGTGATGGAGTTCACCTTCCCAAGTCACAGTTACGTGTGATGGGGCCCTGCTCTCCTGGTGATGGCTGAACACCAGCCTGCCCATGGGAAAGGGTAAAACAATTCTTTGTTTTGCTTTGCTTGTGTGTGCAGCTTTTGCTTTCCTTATCATACTGTCTTTATCCCATTTTTACCCTCCTGGTTCTCTCCCCCATCACACTGGGCAGGGCGAGTGAGAGAGTGGCTGTGTGGGGCTGAGCTGCCAGCTGGGGTTAAACCATGGCAAGACCCCACCAGCACTTTGGGGCAGATCTAGCCTAGTCCACAGGTCTGCCAGCATTGCCAAGACAGGTAGCAGGGACAAGGAGGATGCACTGAGGACACAGGAGAGTAGAGACTGCACAGCTCCTCCCCTGGGGATAAATCGAGCAGGGGACACCATCCTCCTGCAAAAGTGGTTACTATCCACAGGCAAATACACAGGGATGAACTTGGCATCTGTCCTGCCATCACCCCATCTCTCTGCTCCACCAGGACCACTGGTTGAGCTGGAGCACACGTTTCAATGCTTCATTGAGTCAGAGTCCAAATTAATTTGAACAGTGGTAGGTAGGGGAGGGATGTACAGTTTAACTGAGGACAAACTGGAGGTGCAAATGGTTGGTTATTTATTTCCAGACAAGGGTCTCATGGGCAACATGACCTCAAAGGACTGTTCACAGCCTTTCCCTGCTGTCTGCAGGGAGTCTCACCAGCACTGCCTGGTGCAGGGTCCTGCTGACTGAAGTTGCTCCAGCTACACCCTCACAGGGCTGCTGCTAGCATGGGAGGGGGTCACGAACAGCACTGTGTGACCAAACTCCTTTATAGGAATGGTAAAGTATTAACCCAGCTGTACTGTGCCCCTACAATCAGCCAGTTGAGGTCTGGTAGCCAGGCCAAAGAATTTGGACCTCCTGGAGTCTGCTTCTTGATCTGGAAATGATATAGAGAGTTCTCCTGCTCCAATGGAAACAAAGCCACACTCCCCTTCGTTTTAGTGGGTGATTCAGATTGCTGATGTGCGACTTCTTGTTTGTTTTGGGACCATGCCTGGGAACATCAAGGATGAATCAGAGTGCTTCTGTGCCAGGTACTGTAGAAATACAGAAAAAAAATAGAGCCGTGGGTCCATCTAAATTTCAGAATGTTAACTCAGTGGTTAAGACACAGCACTGCTTTAACTCTCATGTGGAAACCTGCTTGGATTGTAGCATGTCCTGAGATCACTTCAGTACTTGGTGTAGGAGCCCAGGGTAGGTGGATTAACCAGCCCTGATGGTGCTGACCTGCAGCAGGCATGGCAGGAATGACCACAGAGGTGGTTGCAGTCTTGCTGCTATTTCTAAACAGATTTTCTACCTGTTGTAGTAGGAGGGGGGACGAGAGTGCATTTGAGACCATCTTGAGGTCCGGGGAGAACAGAAAGGGAGGAGATACCAGAATGGAATGTTACCACTTTATCTCAAACCAAAAAACTTCTCTGAGAGGCTAAATCAGCAGAGAACATATAAATGAATGAAATAGGGCTGTTTCTAAAAACATCTTGTTTGCATTCAGTGGGAATGCAGGCTGAAGCTTTCATTTGCTTAGATCTTTATTGGTATTTGCAGCCCTTGAAGCTGCAGATGTAAGCACAGAGCATGCCCAAGGCAGGGACAGGGGGAAGGAGAGGAGGAAAGATGGCATTGATCCATATTCATGTTTCCCAGGTGCTGGAAACCACCCAGTGCCAGATGGTGATTCAGAGCCAGCATAAGGGGAGGCTGCAGCTGATGCACAATCTCCTCTGGTCCCAAAAGGCTTTGGGTGAGCAGGACAGACTGGAGGATGTAAGTGTCTCAGATCTCTCTCTCTTCTCATCACAGAAGTACCTGAAAGTAGTGCAGAACGTGTGCCACCTCTGTGGCAAGAATTTCCTCCCAGCTGGGGACATTCTCACATGACAAGTGCTGGTCAAGTCTGGCCCTTGCAGGTGACATGTGAGCAGGATGGAGAGATGAGCCAGCATCTGTGACGTGTTTTCCCATTATTTGAGCAGCAATAATGTCAGGGACAGCAGTTATGGCACCCTGACCTGCCGTTGAGGAACCATTGAAGCTGTTCCTGCAGTGTTTAGTTTAGTTTTTAGTACAGAACATATTTACAGAAAAAGCAGCTGGAGCACATTCTAGGCTTTTTTTTTGTTTTTTGGGGTTGTTTTTTGTTCTTTGTTTTTATGAAACCTCCCCATGCTCACCACCCACGGTGAGTGTAGGTCCTCTGGTGGCACAGAAAGCACTTGGTGCAGCTGGAGGCTGCTCCTCCATGTGGGTTGGGGCAATTCAGAGCACAGCAGCTTTTGGGTGCCCATCCCAGTGAGCGCCCGGGCCTGGGATGCTCTCTGATAGCCATGTGTGTGACTGCTTGGGCTGGGGAAAATAGCCATGGGACAGTCCCTGTCCCTGTGGGAGCAGCCACGTGCTCTTAGGAGAGTGACACAAGAAGGGACTGTGCTGATCCCAGCTCTTTTTTTAGGACTGCACGTTTTTTTCTGTCTGAATCCCGAGGACCTAGTTCTAAAAACTAAAACCCCTTTTACTTTGTGGATGTGCTGCAGACTTTTTATTCTGAAATTTACAGAATCACAGGATGGTTTGTGTTGGAAGGGACTTTTAGGATGATGGAGTTCCAATCCCCCTGCCATGAGCAGGGATGCCTTCCACCAGATCAAGTTGCTCTGGGCCACATCCAACCTTAATTTGAACACTTCCAGAGATGGCGCATTCACAGCTTCCCTGGGCAACCTTTTCCAGTGCCCTCACCAACCCCTTTAATTTAAGTAAATTGAAGTCTAGGTGTATGAAAGAAAGAATATTTGAAGCCCAGCAAGTGTCTCCTCTTTCCCTCTCTCTCTTGTGGTCCTGTTTGAAAAGAAGAAATCTTTTGGACATCCTCCCTAGGGCTGCCTCTGTGGGGTACCCAGCTTCCTAGCGGGTGGGACACCTCCTAAGGCCTGGGACCTCCTCCCCACTGAGCCTAGGACTGGTGCCTTGGGGATGGGATGGTCTGTCTGTGGAAGGAGTGGTCTGTCTGGATCAGGTCCTTCCTCAGCAGGCTGAGGGCTGGTGGATCCACTCAGAACTGCAAAAGTCCCACAACATGGCTTGTTCCTTGTGGTACTGCATGTGCTGAGACCAAGTTCCTGGAATCAGACACCTATTGGTGCAGCTTGGACTTACATGGCGTGATAACTGGAGAAAGGAGCAGCTTGGGGTTAAATAAAAATATCAGAGAAGTTCTACCTTGTCATACTTCATTACCCAGGTTGAAAAAAAAAGGGAAACCTCCCAGTTTTATTATGGGACAAGTTTAGTAGTGTCTGAGAGGAGCTACTGGGAGAATGGTTCATGGGTAAATGAAAAATAATAAAATAAGGGGATGAGTTACAGCACTTTGTTGTTTAGACATATTCAGTTTGTCCTCCTGCTCTTTGGAGGGCAGATTTAAAAACAGAGTACTTCAGATCTCCTGATGGCTTATTGGGAACAGTTTGTGTTCAAGACATTGCCAAATATCAGCAGAATTTCTCCTAAGGACCTGAAGAACAATTTGGGACAACCAAGATCCCTACCAGTTTGTTTTGTGTCCACGCTGCATGTGTTTGGATCCTGATGATACATGTGGGATGACTGGAAGGTGGTTGTTACAAACTGTTCCCTGAGAGGTTTCACCATGACTCTCAGGACAGGATATACAATGCCATTAAAGTAACTTGCTACCAAGTTGCTCCTGCTGATCCATTGCCAACTTCTTTAGCAATAGTTCCTCGTGCACTCTCCGTTTGCCATAAACAGGCGCTCCTGCAGCGGAGTGCAGCTGGAATCTCGGGTGTATTTTTGCAAGCCATAAAGAAAAGCAGTGTGTCTCCAAAGCAGATTATAATATTTTGATATTCCCCAGGTCGCTTGTGCTCTCAAGCTTTATCGCTGCCCAGAGTCTTTCAGAAGAGCGCTCATCACACACGTGCCCTAAATAATGTAAGCTCTGTGCTGGTGATATTTATAGCCGTGCAAACTCGCCCATTTCTGCCTGTGTTGTTTCAAAACAATTCTTGAGTGATCTCATTTTTCATCTTTAGCGTATTTTTCTTTAGTTCTGAACACCGAACACATTTGTAATTACTGCCATTATTGCTGCTGGATGCCCTATTAAGCCTACCAATTGCCCTCAGATGTAAAGGTAGAATTCTAATTACAGCTCAGGCTTGGGGAGAAAGGATGGCATTTGGAGGTAAAAGGTACTTAAATGAACACCAAGAGAAGTGGCAGCACATACTGCAGTCACTTCCACTTCATAGAAATGACACTGTTTCATTTTTAAGTTCTTGTGTTTGAGCATCCCTCTCTGAAGCTCAGGAAAGGATGTGTGACATCCCGTGCCGTTGTTTTTATGGGATCACAATGGCCATTCATAGCAGAGAATTGTTTTGGGGTCATCCAGCTCCCCTTGAATGGCTGCAATGAGTCGAAGTTCTGCATCTATCAGATAATCCCACAGAAGAATTCAAAATTGCCTTATCTCCAAAATAAGGGAAGAAAACAGGAGTCTGTGAGTGTCATTGTAAGTGGTTTGCTAGAATGACAGAAGTGTGCAAACTCCTTACAGTGTTGTGTAACATTGCTCTGCACATGTTCTCCTCCTTCTGCTTCTGCAAATCATCCTTTTAATGTAATTATAGCTGCTACTGGCAAAAGGCTCTGAGAGCACTAGCTGGCTTCTGAAGAAAACTGCTGCTGAGATGGGAGCACTTTCAGCTCACAGGAATTTAAAGATACTGAGAGGACACTTCTTTCAGCCTTATGTAGTCCAGTGCAAAATGATCTTATTGCCCCTTGATGGTGTTCTACTCTAGATTATAAACAATAAATCAGACCTCTTTCCCATCCCTTTGTAAGGAACTGTGTTATCATTGTCTCTGATCACATTCTGTCCACTTTTGGCATCCCAGATGCTGAATCCAGAGCGTTATTCACAGGGCTGTTAAAATTAGACTCACATGGATGCCTGTTTACATGGGAGACTCCTTAGGACAGGTGTTCAAGCGCTGTGGGAACCCAGATCCCGCCAAAAGATGTGTGTGTACACCTCTGTATGCATTCACTTGTCATGGACATACATCTGACTGCTCTCTGCAAAGATCTAGAGGGCCAGGTTGGATGGGGCCCTGAGCAACCTGATCTGGCAGGGGGTGTCCCTGCACATGGCAAGGGGTTTGGAGCTAGATGATCTTTAGAGTCCCTTCCAACTCAAGCCTTTCTAGAAGTGTCCTAGAAGGATTTAGATTTTCCAGTGAAATTGTTACTTCGGTTGGCTTTTACCTCCTGCTGTGTGCAAGAGGACAGCATTGCTAGCTGGGTTTAGGTGGCTTTCAAGGAAATTTAACTTGGATATTGTAACTGCTTGCCTCAAAAGACTCTACAGGGAGATGTGGGCTGGCAGCCCTGGGCAGCAGATGGTTCTAATTCTCTTGAATTTACTGCTTGATGCCTCTGGCTCCCTCCTGCAATGGTATCAGTGATAACACAAGTGGTTGGTTTAGGGTTTGGCACAAACCTCTGGATTCTCTAAATCACAACAAACTAACCCCTGGCTCTGCAGGCTCTGGTGGAAGAAGAGTTTTGTGCTTTGCCTGGCACAGGCACTCTGCACTGAGTGAAGGCAGTTGAGTTGTGCCAGAGGGTTTATTATCTCATGTCCCATCCTTTTCCCATCCTCAGTGCATCCTACACTATCAGTAGGCCAGGCAGGAGGACAAAGCTCAGGCAGGAGGGTGTGGTTGACATTATGCACCTGCAAAGAGGAAACTGCTGTCTAACTTGTGTGCTAGCTCTCTTTGTAAAACCATCTTCAAAACCAAAGAGAAGTGGAAATGTGTTTCTGAATTGCATAAAAAAAAAAAAAAGAGAAAGAACTATTTGAATTAATCCTCCAGGGTTTGCTCTTCAGTGACAGATTAAATGACAGAAGGCAATGTTTTCATGATGCTGTGCCTGTGGGCAATCAGAGGAGAGAGGAGTTTGCAGCTGAGTGCAACAAGGGCTTGGTGAGACTTGCTACTTCTTGTGCTGCATCACTTAAAAACACAGAGAGAAAACAGGGCTCTGCTCCAGAGACAGGCAAAGAGCAGAAGGAAGAAAGGATTGCTCTCATCCCTGAACATGTGGGCACTAAAAGTGCAGCACAGAGATTAGTGGTTCAGCAGTTTACCCAGCACCTGTTTTGGCGCCTGCCAAAGAAAGGATGCTGTGTTCTTGGGACATTTAATCCAACTGTTCTTATTTTCAGGATCACCCAGAAAGTCTGAGGCAGTGCCAGCAAATGAATTGAGATATTTTCAGTCTCAGCAGGGGACACTCACCAGAAGACACAGTAAATATGTGTTTCTTATCCCATCAGTTTCTCAAGAAACTTTAGAAACTTTAGGAAGTTATGCACATTTAGAACATGTTTAAGGACTCAGGGAATAATTCAGATTGGAAAGGACCCATGGAGAGCATGTGGCCCAGCCTCCCATCCTTGCCTAAAAAAGAGCTGAAAGCCTTAAGCATCAGGGTCTAAGCCTGGAGTGTCCCTCAAGCCCCGCTCTTGCAGGGCTCTCCCTTGCACCCATTCAAATCGGCAAATCTTTACTCAGTGGCTTTAAATCTACCAGCATTGGGCCTTTTATTAACACTGCTTCTGTCTAATCTGATCACGTAAAAAGGCTTGACTCCCCTCTACATCTTTCTGAACTTGTGGTTCCATCTTTCTCTCCTAAGAGCAGGGGTGGCTTTTGTTACCATCCCCACGAGGGGTCAGGGAGCCTGACTGGCACAGCACCATATGCCGGGCTTGGGGCCCAGCCTTGGGATGTGTAAAGACATTTTGCCAAAGGAAAGTGTGTTCAGAAATGCTGGCAGGCACTTTGGTGGCTGAGCAGGCCAAGCAGCCCCCCAACACCATGCAGGAATGCCCTCTGCTTCATGGGACTTACACACAGATAATCTGAGCTGACAAACTGAGATCCTAACCTTGGCGGCATTTCTGTTGTCCCTTTGGGCTCACCAACAACTGACTCTGTTTGGATAAAGCAGGAATGAGCTTTCTTCTTCACTGCTTTGCTGCTTCGTGCTTGTTTGGGGTTTCCTGTTTTGGGTTTCTGAGTAGCAGTGAGCTGACAGGCTCTTTGTACCTCAGGAACCAGTCTGGTGCAAGCAGCACGCTGGCAAGTCCCTTCAGGTGTCACCAGAGACTCTGCATTTTTGTGCCTTTCCTGCTGAGTCTACTTGGGACCTGCCAGCTGTGGAGTTATTTTTTTTTTTGTTGCAGTTCCTGGAGAAAGGCTATTTTGACGCACTCAAAGCTCATGCTTTTCTTATTTGAAATGCTTTCTGGGAGTGCCTCACACTGGGCTTGACTTTGAAGGAATTTTGAGGAACATTGCATTCTGCCAAGCCTCATACCCCAAATTATGGCTGAAAAAGAGCAAAGAGGAGACTCTGTGGTAGTTCTTACAGTTTGGGCTGGGATGTAAGAAAGCCAGCTGCCCCTTCCCAGGCCTGGGAGAACCCATGGAGAGACATTAAGATCCTTCTGAAGGAGCCCATAGCACCATCAGCTCCCAGTCATTCCAGAGGGTAAGTCACAACATGGAATTAATGAGAGCAGTATAAATCTGGCATAAATCAAAGTGCTTTGACACTCTTTTCCATTGTGTACACAAACCCCATGTTCCAGTGAATCAGTGAAATCAAAGCAGCACTGAGAGGTCAATTCAGCATTTATACACGTCACTGGTACCAGACCCTGCCTATTGAATATTAAAATCTAAAATAAAAAGGAATTCACAATATTTCTGAAATATTTAGGCCTTTGATGAATAGCTCCCTCAAGATCATCCAGATGTGCTTTTGCTGCAGCACCATATGCATTTAAAAAACCAGATTGTGTGAGAGTATCTGTCTTCAGCGAAGGATGAACGTAGCTGCACATTGGGGCAAGTACATGTAAGAAGTCTGGTGGAAATCCTGCACAGGAAGTGTTCAGCAGTAAAAAATGTGGCCGGAAAATAACAGCAACATTAAGAAAAACAAAATTTATACTCACCATTGGTGTTCAGAGGCTTCATTTTTTTAAATTCCTCCTGCTAAGAAACAAATATCAAACCAAACTGCCTAATTAAGGAAACTTTGTTGACTTGGATAGTCGGTGAAAAAGAGGACCCTTAGTTCATTTTTGTCATTGTTTTGCAACATGCAGTAGGACACTGGCCTGAGCATTCCCCAGATCTTTGCATACTTGATGTAAAAGTCATTTATCACTTAAGAAGGGCATGATCATATTGGTGTCATTAATCACTCCTCCTGTTAGAAGGATAAGGTAAGAAAGATATGTGTAAAAGAAGTGGAAATTCATACATTCATTTACTAGTGAAGACACTGGCGTGCAGAGTCATGTTCAAATGATAAACATGAAGGGTTTAACATTGCCTTTGCAAAGTTAAATGCAGTGCTTCAGAACAAGAAAGCAGACAAACCAAGATGAGGATTCAGGCAGAAGTGGTGAGTTCTGGCTTCCCATGAAGCCGTCAAGGGCAGACTTCCTGGCCCACGCAGGGCAGATCAGACTTTCAAATTACACCATGGCAATCATGATGGCAAAGGCCACAGCATCTTAAACCCTTCTAAACCAGGGCTGCCTGTGCTGGCCTAGGTGCTCCCGCAGGGAGCGAGGTGAGGGAGCTGAGCAGACTGGAAACTAATCACGTTTTTGGCTGCAGTTGACTGACCCATCACCCCCTGCAGCTGCAGGAGAGCTTTTACCAGCTCCAAGATGCTCTCGGGGTGTGGGAAGTTCGTGCAGTGTCACTCCCCAAGTCAGGAGCTGGTCCTACCGTGTGCACAGCTTTAGCCCCAGGGACGTCGTTCATCCTGCAGTCCAGCACTGGGCATGCAGCCACGGTAGCTCATCTGGCACAGAGGCAGCAGCTCCCAGCTACAGATGACAAAACTGGCTTGGCTGGGCTTGCTGCTCACCACTCTCAGCATCCCAGTTCCCACCACGGCTGTGACACGAGATGCTCACATGGGGTTTCAGTTGCTGGTTTAACTGGCCACATCTTCACTGGAGTTCAAGTTCCCGCAGGAGGTGATAATGAAAACGTGTGGTGCCAGGGATTTCTCATGTGCCATGCTAATGTAATGACTTGCTAGAGAGCTAGTTAGTGAATTTGAAGGGCCAGTTGAAATAGTTTATCCGGTTTACAGACTTAGCTGCCAAGGGGGCACAGGGAGGCAGGGCTGAGCAACAAAATTCAGTATGAGCCATACACAGCTTTGACATATTTTCCTTGTGAGTTTCTGACTGCTGTTGCAGTGAGACTTTGGGTTCCTGACTTTCTGAGAGCAGGCTCAGCACGTAAACACAGTGCTTCCTCCAGAAGGTTTTGTTTAGAGAGGTGCTATTATTAAATAGGAAGGTTACTTGATTTTGAACATGTTTTTAAAGGTTGGGCCTGGACAACCTGAAAACCTTTTGTCTCTTGTGAAAGCCAGATTTGGGTTGCTACAGGGAGAGAAGCAGAGTTCAAAGTGTGAGGTCCTGTCAGAGTTTCAGGGTTTATTGTTATCTCTGCAGTGGACAAATCACAGAAGCAAACCCTCCAGGTCCGGGGGGTGGGCAAGGGCTGGGGGCTGGTGTCAGGTACATCACAAGATGGGGCAGCTCTAGGGCTCAGCCTTTCACCGGGGCAAGGATGCAATGGCAATGTCCAGGGAAAACGAGGAGGGGAGGCAGGTGCCCCTGAGAGGGCCACCCCCAGTCCCTGCTCAGTTTCAGCTCCTGAACTCCCTGTTCCACAGTGCCTTTGGAACAGCACAGCAATCCTGGCTCTGAAAGCTCCTGGGGCCCATTGCGGTGAAACAGCGATAGAAATCTGCGTGCAGCGATGCTGTGTGTGGTATGAAACCTGCTGCAGGGGAGGTATGGGGAGAGAGGGAGGGAGGGAGAGAAATGCTTAGGATTATTTCTGGTTTGTACCCAAGGGTGCCATTTGTTCATATAAGTATCCATAGCAGAATAAAGTACTTTTTATTGAAACATTTTTTTTCTCTTGCTGGCAGCTACTCCACTCCAATTATCTCTTCTATCGTATCCCTTGAAGCCAGGCTCCAAGGTAAACAAGTGAAAACCTGACAGCTGGAATGCAAAGCCTCAGCTGAGACTGAAAGCTTTTACTAGATCACATTCTGCACATTCATATTGTCTGGGGTATTAGCAGTGGAAACGAAAATAGAGATTTCCTAATCTCACCAGAGACAACACCTTGCTGCCCCACCTTTGAGAAATCTCCAGTCCACAGCAAAGACTTAATCCATCTTAATTAACAAAGAACCCAAGTAAGCACACTCTCAGTTTGCTCCTGATCTGGATTTCCCACATTCCTGAGTTTTGGTGTGCAACTTGCTGAGAAATTATTTTGCATTAGTAAAGAGTCACTTGCTATGAAAATACACTGTAAAGCCATGTTGATTCAGCCTTAAATTTTACTTCAAAAGAGAAGATTCACAGTATGTAGATGTGTCTGGCTTCAACATAATTTCAGAATAAAACATCTTTTTATTATTTTTTTGAAGTGCGTTTTTTGACTTGTTTTGCACTGCAGTGTTGGATATCACAGTTTAAAATTTAAAAATTACATCTTAGCAAAGCAGTAGTTTTGAGAGAACATTACTTTTGTGAAGACATGAAATGTCAGGATGATTCAAATCACCATGCTCTTTGCAACACAAAATTTTGATCCTGGGTGTGTGTCTCCTTGAAGACCTGTTGGGCAGGTGGGAGAGGAGAGAAAACCATTGTTGATTTTTTTCCATGATAAGGACAGCATCTGAACAACAGCTCACTCTGAAGATGTGTTAGTGCAGCCTTCTGCTTTACCACAGAGATGTTTTGAATTTCTTCTACTGGTTTTTGGACAGACGGAAAAAAATCTTGATGTGTCTGGGATCATGTTTGCAAGAAATCCAGGTGATCTTCTCACCCCCTTCAGAGCAATTCAGATTTTACATTTCCCCAGAGAAAGAACAAAGTCCGGGCTCAGGCTTGCCTGCAAGATGGTTCTCTGAGAGAAAGCCTTCTCCTGCAGTCGTGAACCTCTGCTGCAGCAGTGCCATCAGCACACTGACAAACTGAGGCACTGCATGGAAAATGCAGCTGTGCCAGGTTGTAGTCCTGAGATCTTGTCTGCTCCTTGACCTTGTTTGCACAGATGTGTTGTCTTTTCATGTGTTTTAAACTCCATTCCTTGGGTCAGCTCAGTGTCCTTGCGCCTGCCCAGGTCAGGTCAGTGATCAGGCTTGAAAATCAGCCCAGACAAAAACCCCTAAAACCTGAACTAAACCTAATTTCCAGCCAGTCAGAAAAGCCATTCCCCAAAACTTCCAGTGTCACTCAGCAAACTGATGAGGAGGAAGAGGAAGACTGCAGGGATGGGGCGGTGGAAGAGCAGGACTGCTTACTGGCAGCTCAGCCACTGGGGTTAAGCCAGGAGTAAGCCACATCCTTGGAAGAGCACAGTTTGTATTTGCAGTCTTCTGGGACTCTTTAGTTCCAAGTGGTAAAAATTTCTTATACTGATGCCATCATCTGTGCTCAATGCCCATCTACAAATGCCAAGAACATATCTGGGTAATAAGAGCACATCCACCTCAGTGGTGCTCCCCTGGGCCTGACATACACAGAGAAGAGGAGCAGCCATGGTGTGTAAAACTGCTTCCCATGTCATCAGCCCCTCCCCAGTCAGGGTCATCTCCCACTTGTGTTATAAAAAGCCCTCATTTTTCACTGATGACATTCAAGGAGCTCCACATTTGGCCTGTACAATCCATCAGCTGGTTCTCTGCTGACCTTGCCCCGCCTGGCTCGGCTGTGTCCCGCTCCCGCTGCAGCTCCGTGACACCCGGAGCTCTGCTGCTATTTTGTTCCTCCCAGGCTGACGTGCTTCCCACCAGAGGGTGGGAGCTGGGCTGGGTGGAACCGCAAGCAGCTGTTCAAAGTCTGTGCAGAGACAAAAATCCCCAGCTGTAGCTGTCTGTTCAAATAAGCGCTCAGAGGCCAAGGCACTGCAATATGAGAAACGCATTCCTAGAGGACATGGATTCAAAGAGGGTGGCATGTGAAGGGATTAGGGGAGACCAGCCACATGGCTGTCGACAAGGTACCACACAGCAATCAAAGTGCTGAGCTATGGCCACCTGCAGGATGCAGCAGGTGACCCGAACTTGATTTTCAAAGTGAAGTATTTAACAAGTTGCATGGAAAATGCTTGTACTAAAAATATCCTAATATTTCCTGGTGAAAATCTGAAGGATAGGATTCAGCTGGGTCTCATGAACAACCTGGGGAGCTGGAAAATGTGAGTAGAGTGGCTCAAAAGTATCTTCCTCATCTCCTCTCCCAATCCCAAGGCTACAGAGTGCTAAAAAAGCACTTGGTAGTTTAGAAGGCCTTTTGACTTCTCTGAACAGGGTTGACTCCACCTCTGAAGGAAGGCTCCCATTCAGAGCACTGTGACTTCTGCTTGTCCCACTGTGGTGCAGAAGCAGAAGAAGCAAGGGAAAAGCAGCTGTGGAGGGCTTAGCACAGAGCTGGAGTCCAGTCCTGGATTCCCCCTTTCTGGAGAAGATTCCCCCTTTCTGTGTTCTCCTTCAGGCAGCTCTAGAAATGCAGAAGGGGTGGGAAGGGACAGGGATCTGCTTCTCACCGGCAGCTGGCCCAGAGCAGGGAAGCCAAATGTCTGAGCGTGGACATCTGCAGAGCTGTTGCCTGTGTTAGAGCCAGCTGTCTGGGACTCCCAGTACAGTGACCAGAGAGAAGCTGTTTGCGGATGTGATTCATCTGTGATGCTGTGGGAGCCTGAGTCAGGGCAGAGGAGATGCTACTGTTGCAGTCTAGAGGAATGACTCCCACAAAGGGCTCAGAATGAACCCGTGGGCTTGTCAAGAATTTGGTTTCTTGTTCATTTTCTGCCACAGGGTCAGTACACTGGGCTCATGACCAGCTGAGGTGCCCTCTCTGGGATCATTCACAAAGAGTCTTGAGGATGCTGGGTGATGTGCCTGGGCAAAGGCAGTGGCAAGAGGCAGGAGCCTGCTGCACATTTTTCACTCTGACCCTGAAGCCCTTGCTGGGAATCTCCACTGCATGGTCCCCAGGGAGAGGATGAGTTCCTGCATGGTCCCCAGGAAGAGGCTGAGTTTCCTGCAAAGTTCTTTTGATTTCTAGATGCAGGTGAATGGTGGATGCTCAGTTGCACCAAAGGGCTGCACTTAGCACGTGGATTGTGAGCACAGAGAGATTACAGCCCCACAGAACTGCCCTCATGGCTCTGCCTGTGGGGCTTGGCCATGCCTGGGACATGGTTTGGAGACTCCGCAGTGCTGCAGCTCCTGGGGCCCAGCAGATGTAGCACTGCAGAGAAATGGCTGAGCTGGGGCATGGGAAGGTGAGGCAGTAGATAGTACAACTCTCCACATCTTGAATTCCTGCAGAAAACTTGTGGGAGCTGGGGCTGCAGTTGTGGCATGGCTGGGCTCTGCGATAGAGCAGCACAAAGGCTGTGGCTGTGGGTGCCAGGAAGGCTGGGATGTGACAAGGAGGGGCTGGGGAGGCAGGAGTTTACACGGGGCTGTGGTGTCAGCTGTGCTGGAGGTGTGAGAGGGACTCTCAGAAAATGAAACATTTCTGAATGTGACTTCTGATGGTAGGAGTTTTGGCCATGCCCCAGAGAAGGGGCATTAAAATTAGGTGCAAGGCCATGATTCTGCTCTGAGGGTTGTCAGCTCAGTTTGGGCACCTCAGGATGAGAGCTACACAATTTATTGTACCTATAGCACAGGGTGTGCAGACTCAGAAAGAAGATCAGATAGTGTGGTAAAAAGCTTGGAAGATGAATTTGGAGGAGGAACTGGGGGGTGGGGTCTGCTTTGATCCAAAGGGAGCATGGCAGTGAAAGGGCTCCAGCTTTTACTCCAGTTCAAATGTGGAAAGAAAGGGCTGAAACTCTTGCCAGGTCTGTACAAGGTTATGATCTTGGTCTTGCATTCCTGTCTTGGGCAAGGTTGAGGAACACCAGCTGCTTTAACATCCTCTGCTCCTTCTTTCGGGACAACATCCTTGCCATGGGGACCTCACCTGAAGATGAGCTTTTTGTGCAATCTCTGCTGCTTCTCACAACTTCTGGCCAGTACAAGCTCACTGGCACTTGCCCTGCTGCATGGGAAGCTGAGCTGAAAGGCAGAACTGAGAGGCAGGCAGGGATGGTGCTGCACACCCAAGCTGTGAGATCCTCGAGAGAGAAGCTGCTATGCACAAATAAAGCGCGTTAGAGAAACTACAAGGGGATGAGGCAGGTGTATGTGGGCTGAAATGGAAAGCCAGGGGCTGGTGTGATAGATTTATGACAAGACTGGAGGAGAGGCTGAGGAGATCTACTTATTATAGTTTAAAAAATGGTCCCATCAGAAGACTGCCAAGAGTGCTCCACTGTGCAAATTTATGACATGCAGTGGGAGTGATCATGTCTTCTGTACAAGCTAGCTAGAGAAAAACCCCCACCTTTTTGCCATGAATGTTATTCACAAAAGTGCATTAGAATTTTTTTTTTTCCCAAGGGAAGTTGTTTGCCTATGGGTGGGGGGAAAAAGCTCCTACATTAATGATAACTGAAAACTGACTTGCTTTTTGCAGCTTCAAATTTGAGCTACAATATTTGTTTGAAATTCTTTTTAATTCCAGTTTTTAATTTTAAAGCAAACAATTTTTGTTTTTCAGAAATACATATAAGCCTGGAAAACCTAATTTTTCTTGCTTGAACATATTTTGCAGTGAGATGTGTCAGCTTCTCTTCTTAACCATTATTGACACTTACCCACAAAAATAGCTCACATACGCTGCCACATAACCTGAATATTATATAATTTAGTCACAAGAAATAAATATTTCAGGGTCCTGCATTTAAACAATTCTTCATTTTAAGCAAATTTGGGATTTGGAGCTTTCTGGAAGATTCTTTAGGAGTATGGCCATGGAGCATTGTGCATCTAAGTGTCCTCAGTGAGGGACCATGGCCAGAGAACTTGTCCTGTGAGACACTAAGGGGTGTGGGGTTTTTTAGTCTGGAAAAAAAAAATTTTTTTTTGGAAGCCTGATGGCAACCTGCCAGTGTCTGCTGGAGGAGGCAGAGCTATCCTCGTTTTGGGCGTGTGCAGCAGCAAGAAGAGAGGCAGTGGTCACAAAATGTTCCTGAGAGGTTCAAACACATGGAGAAGAGGTTTCCACCCTAAGGACAGTGGAGGCCTGGAACAGGTTGTCCAGAGAGGTTGCACAGAGTGCTGGGCTGTCCTGTATGTAAGTGGGAAAGACAGTCCTTTCCAGCCAGAGGTTATTTACTGAGCAGAAGCTGAGCTGTATGCTCTGCAGTAATGTGTTTTTGGGAGGCAGTAGTAAAAGTCCCACAGAAATGTCAGAAGTTTTGCACCTGGGCATTTCTCTGTAGCATTATGTCCCACCAGGAAGGAAAAGGATTTGTACGTATGACAGCAAGATAAATACAACTACACTGAAAAAAAGGGATAAAATTCAAGCAGATAAATGTTATCTCATGTATCTTATGATGAATGCACTGAAATGACTGAAACTTCATATTAAGGGGCAAACCTACTGTTTCACGAAATGTTTTATGTCTCTGTCTTCCCCTTTTCATCAGGTAACAAGACTGGATGATGACTTTCCCTTACTTTTGATTAAAAATAGCCATTCTTCTCATAAGAGATAATGGTGAATTTTAAGTCTGTGTATATAGAGTGATACAACATTAAATTAGAGAAGAGTTTATCCCTAAGAAGTTTTATTGCAGATGGAGGTTCACAGATTGAAAGCCAACTTCTAGCCCTTGAGTAGAGTTGGTCCTCTAAACGTAGCACATCTTTTTGGAAGCCAAACAAACATGTTATGTGCATGATAAGTGGATCATATTATCTTTTGCAGTAGAGGAAATTATGGGCTGTCTTTTTCAAGGTTGGATTTTATATATAAGAGGCACACATATTCATAACATTTCACAAAAACTGCCCTCCCTTGACTTTCCAGGAAAGCAGATAATTTTAAAATTATACTTTATACATGTTTTTCTTAGTGAGTCTGTAATTATAATTTTGTGAGTGTCCATCACCTTAAATATTTCTTCAAATCCTCAAGCACAAAGCTCAAAAACAATGACCAGATCTTAGAGAAATCAATTATTTTCACATTCATTTACTGTCTATTGTAAGAAGTAAGTATGCCTACATGTTGAGATGCCAAACTGAAAAATTCCTACAAGGTTTCAAAGAATCCCCTAATACCAAGAAATGTGCAGTAATAAATTGTCTTGTGTTTTTTTCTATAGCCCATGAGGACAGAAAAAGTTCAAGGACCCCATTGCATAATTAGCTTTTAGATTAGAATTCCTCCACTTTAGAGGCACCTGGCATTTGAGGCCGATGGGGGGTAACAGGGTCAAGTAGCGAATAATATAATAAACTCACTGAAATTTAGAAATCTGCAAGTTAGACTGAAGAATTTCCTTTCATGCTTCAGAGCATCTGCTGCTTCTCAGGAGGGCAGGCAGGATTTTTTCCCTTCTCTCTCTCTTTTTTTTTTTTTTTTTTTTTTTTTTTTTTTTTTTTTTTTTTTTTTTTTTTTTTTATTGGGGCTTTTTTAACTTCTTA
>VZRS01004546.1:210142-234790 GCA_013398055.1 Ifrita kowaldi
TTTTTTTTTGAATTTCTATTATAGGGACTATGTTAAGACTTAAGAAGCTGCACTATTTCTTGGTGTCTGTTTTGGATTTAATTGACTAATGACCAGACTGAAGACACTGACTCTTCTGATTTTCAGTATCTAATGTTGGTCATGCTGTGGCTGAGAAAAAACTGGCTCTAGGAAATGGCCTCAGCTTGCGTGACTGTGAGTGGGTCTAATTTATGCTGCATGAAGAACAAACAGAAGTATATCCTTTGCTAGGGCAAAGGGGTAGATTTCAAAGAATTAAGGGAACTAACAAAATCACCTGGCCTGAGGAGCTCAGAGCCTGAAGAGTGAAAAAGATGGATTTCTTTAAGGCACAGCTAATAAAACTATCCAGAAATGGTATTCCAAAGAAGAAAATACACAGGGAAGGGCAATGCTAGGGTAAGCAGACAACTAATAAGGTTTAATAGAAAAAAAGAAAATAAAAGATGACAAATAGATATAGCTGTGTCAGAGGTAGGGAACAGGAGATGTAAAATGAGAACTGCTGAGTGGAGAGATGACTTAGACCTGACAGATACGAAGTAACAAAATGTTCTTTGCCCATATGAATAGAACAAGAAGAATGGAAAAAGTGAGCACCAAATATGGACCAAGGATGCTCTAGATACAGATCCCAGAATAAGAATCCACACTCGAGCACCTAATGCAAGACTTAAGCATAATATAAACCCCCAAGACAGCTGCCTACTTTTCAGTAATGACCTGGCTGGAGTTCAGGGGTGCTATTCTGTGTGCACGTGCCCATGCTGCTTTCCTTGCCTGCTCTTTCTCACAAGTGGCTGTGCAGATCCCCGTTTAGGAAGGATTTGCGAGGTACAGATTATATGTGGCAGGCAGGTTTGCTCAAGATGGCATTTGACAGCACAGAAACAACAAAAAGTAATGCACCTCTATCCCTGCAGTGGAAAAACACAGGGTGAGTGAGCTGACAAGCCAGTGAAAGCACAGAGGAATGAATCAGATAATACCAGCATAACCACACAGGCTGCACACAAGGTCAAGACCACAGAAATGAGGGTAGGGAGAGGAGAGCTGCTATTTAGGCTAGGAGGAGCTGAGTTATTAGCAAATGCAGTACAGCCAGGAGTTAAAGGTCTTCTCAAAGGTTGGTCTAGGAAAACTCCATTACTGTGGTTGGCTAACTCTGCCTGACTCACTCACTTCCAGATGTTCCAGTGTACACCTCACTCTGGTATCATTGTAGGAGATTTACGAAAAAGCTTTTCTGTTGTGATGTGCAGATAAAATGTCCTGCTTCCACTGCCCTTGCTGGTTCTGTCCCCTTTTATTCTGGTAGTCAATGGTCCTCAGTACTTGAGGAGATCTAATTCCTACTTCTTAGTAAGATAGAGGCAGTCAGGTGTATTGATCCAGAGCCACTTGTGACACCACATCTGCTCTGTTGTTCCTAAGGGCTTGGGCATAAGCAGAGCTTATGCTCTTACTGGGGTCGATGTGTTGGGGAGAACAGTGGTCAGACAAATAACACTGAATTTCCATCGAGATGATCTGAAATGAATTCTCAGCTCAACTGAGATTTTATTTGTCCCTGTCTAAACAAAAAAAATCCAGCAAAATAAAACACTTCCAGGCCATTCATTTGTTACTTACTGTATAGCATCCGGAGAGAGGAAATGTATAAAATATCTTGTGAACCAGCAAGACCTGCTAGGAAACCGTATTATGTTCCCCTGTGTTCAACAGGCTGGAAAGTCTTAATGTTTCCTGTCATCTTAAACTTCCTCTTTGCTTTATAAATAATTCCTGGATGCAAAACATTTTCTAGTGCCTTGGCCCTGCACTGAGGAATGCATGCTGAGACAAGCTCCCTGAGACACAAAACACTCCAACAATTGTCCTCTTGGTGCACTGCCAAGCAATGGAGATTTTCAAGCAGGACCTGCATATTGAAATGCAGCTATGCAGATCATCATGACTTGGCAAAAGGGAAAATTGCTTTACAGGATGGAGGGTTTGCGAAAGTGGTGAAAATAACTTTCTGTATCTCATGCTGATTTGAACCGAGAAACTGAACCAAATTGCCATTTGACACTGCTTAGGGCAGAAAATCTGGAAAAGCACAAAATAGTGCAGAATATCTTCTCTCATACTCCCAGTGTTAGGGAAAGGTCACCTCTGGATCATCCCTGAGAGCATCCAGGACCCAGTGCTGGGAACAAAGGAGGAAAGACGCCTCCGTTCCTTTCTTATTCCACTCTCCGCTCCTTGAGCAAACCCCACCAAGACGTGGGTGAATCTGCTGACACCTGGCATGACCTGCCCAGATCAGCAGGACTCCCAGGAGCTTTCTCCTGGTATTTGCTCCAGGGTATTGCACCTCTGCTCATTCAGTGTGGGCAGGGCTGGGGCACCACAGCTGAATCCATCAAAACCAAGCTAAATGTGCTCACTGCAGCAATCCTGCTGCTATTTCATCAGGTCGATATGTAATTGTTTCTGTTGCTGGAAGGCTCCATCACGCCCTTCATTAAAATGCAAATTTTACATTAATTAAAAATGCTGGGAGCATTTGCACAATTTATGACCAAATCTTAGAGTCCAGAAACCCCCATGCTGGGGACGGGCAGCAATACACTTTTGAAACTGCTGGAATAAATCCTTATCTCAGAACACCGAGGATGTTTTAGCTGATAAAGGTTCTTTGTGGAATTCTAAAATTAATCTGTTCCACCTAGATTGGGAAATAGACAAAGCAGAAGGCGTTCAAGCAGAATTATATTGCTACAGATAAATGCACCATCTAAAACTGTTCACACACAAGAGAAAGGAAGAAGAAAGATCCCATCTTATGCTCTGATGCAGCAGTAAGTGATCTTATTTCTGCACAACCTTCCGTTCCCAGCCAGAAATTTTGCATATCCCCCTGTATAGCTGACCT
The DNA here is from genome assembly GCA_013398055.1 of Ifrita kowaldi. NCBI lineage: Eukaryota > Metazoa > Chordata > Aves > Passeriformes > Cinclosomatidae > Ifrita > Ifrita kowaldi. Next base: position 213,084 of record VZRS01004546.1, read on the forward strand.
ACTCTTACAGTACTGGGAAGTTGTCTGCTGGGATTCCTCAGTGTAGTTGGATTAAATCCCATCTGCTCCTAATTAGTCAGTAATGTTAGAATTTCTCTGGAGATGTGCTGGGGTGAACGGGGAGCTGCTCCTCGATGACACATAACAGGCCAGCAAGAGGAGACCCTCAGGCTGTGGCTGCCTGGTTTTCACGCATTGAGCTGGGAGCTTTCTGGCAATGTTCTCCTCTGTGGTGAGGAGCTGGAGAGGTGCTGGGGGAGCCTGGGCTCACTGGCGCTCCTCATCTTGCTCCCTTACAGGCACAGCTGCAGTGGGGTCCATGTCTGGCAGGGGGGGAGGGGGGAGTGGTTGGGGTGTGAAACTCTCCATGGGACCTCGTGACACATTCACGGCAAGTGAAACCACCCGTGGCATCTTGGCATGACTGGAGCCTTTCCCTCTGCCCTAGGGGAGCAAGGTGTGGGATCTCCTTGCTGGGAAGAGCCTGGGGTAAAGGATCAGGTTGTAGGAAATCTTTGCTCTTCCTCCACAGGATACCTCAAGGCTATGGCCAGAGGCTCTACCTCCTACCTGCATTCAGCTGGCCCAGTTTAAATTTCCAGAGCCTTCACCTTTCCTGAAAACCAGGCAGACAGAGCCTGAGGGTCTCATCTTGCTGGCCTGGTACGTGCTGCTGAGATGTAGTCTTTTCCCTTATTTTCCTTAAGCCATTAGCATTTCCCAGCTGGTTTACACCCTTCTGCCCCAGGGAAACCAATGGCAAACCTGGACCTTACTTCTTCTGGGTGTAAGCAAATCACAGTGTGGGGTAAAAAATATCCCTACAGCTGCAAAAATAACCCTGATGTGGAAAAAACCTTCTGCCTTGGAAGTGAAATAAATGGCAATAGGGGTGGCAGGTCTGTGCACAGCCTGGCCTCCTCGCAGGAACAGAGAAGCAGGAGTGTGACCAGCATCCAACAGTGCATGGGAAAAGCTAGGTAGGCTGGCACAGGGATCTCTCCCAGAGTGCCACTGGAAGTGCCTGCCCCTGGTGCCTCTCATGCCTGTGTTTGAGGTTCCTGTTTCTGTTCATCTCCTGGAAAGGATAAACACACACAACTAACTCCAGCAATGCCTGTGCAGAGCCTGTTTCTGGCACATGTATAAATCAGCAGCAATTTCTACCAAGGTAAATTTTGTTAGTCATTATAAAATTGTAAGTTAGGTCAGAATCCAGCCTCCTGAGGGGCTGCTAATGGGCCCTGGGGAGTCTGGGTATGTGTGTGTACGTGCATGGATACGTAAGCAAGCGGAAGGGAGGCCAGGACTCAAACCTCTGCTGTTATTCTCATTGCAATGCCCGTCCTTGGAGAGACAGGCTCCTCCAGTGCCAAGCTCTCTACAAGCCAGGAATAAAGTGAAGGTTCCTTCTGCAAAGAGCCCACTCTCTGGTTTAGTGACAGCGGTAACAGGTGAATGATATGGAAATGTGGGAGTGTGGAAGGACAGGGTAATTATAGACACTGGCCTTTGCCCGGTGTCACTGTGGGCACAGCGGCACTGCCGGGCCCAGAGCACACGTGCCTTTCTGCAGATTAGATTAGTGACTGCAGATGGGTGAATTTCTGCAAATTTAGGGCATTGGCAGGTCTGGTCTGTTTTTCATGCAGAGTGATCAAACACAGGCATTAATTTCTGTGAGGCAAGACTCTTTATGGCTCCCTACAGATCATACAGTGGATACTGAACTGCTGTCCTTCTGCTCATAGATAAATCATCTACGAGAATCCAGGATGATCTAAGACTACATTATTAGGATAGTTTCCACATTCTCAGCCCTGGTACTTAAACACAGTAAATAAATAAATGAAAGATGATTTGTTTTTCATTCAGCTGAACTATTCTAAGATTCCAAGGGGAAAAAAAATCAAAAATCATCATGATAGGTCCAGAGTTATAAATATCAACACTCTATGTACTAGGGAAAATGCTGCATTCTTCCAGGTTCTTGTAAGAAAAAGGATTAAGAGAATGTGAAACTCATGAAATTTATGGTGGCCCTTGGCCAGATGTGATGTTTCAGTGGATGTAAGGCACATTCCAAACGTGAAGTGGAGCAGCCATTCAAAATTTATATCGGCTGCATCTCTGTCCCAATAGCACCATATGTTTATATGGACTGTGCATTTATTATTGGAAATTGAAGGACTGCCTCATCACTTCTTACTGGAATCTCATGGATTTGTTTTCTGAAGGACACTGAGAGCAATCCATGCTCCCACTTATATCCTGGGTCTATTTTAGTTTAAAGTAAGATCTAAAATATGAGTTCCTTCTTCTTAGCAAGGAACAGGATTCCTGAAATTAGAGAATGGGAGCAAGCAGCAGCCAGCCACCTCATTTCCATGCTTCTTGTTGTAAAACCTTGTCTTCATGTGTAGGGATTTTATAAAAAATTTATATTTTCCTGGTACTGCACACATATCCCATCATTCGAGCTGGGTGTGAAACAACTCCCCCGACTGAAAAGCTGCCAAAAATCCAGGAGCATCCCCGGTCTGCAACAAGAATAGTCCAGGAAATCTGTCAAAACAGAAGAAGTGAGAGATGGGGGCTGGGTGGCTGTGCTTCCCCAGCAGCCAGGGAGCCCAGGCTGAAGCCCAGTGCTCTGGTTTGCCCCATCAGTGGCAGGGACACAGTGATGGGGCAGAGCTGCTGCTGACAGAGAAGTCACACAGGGGTGGTGGAATGGTGAGTGAGTGCTGCTGGTGAGAAGGACACACATGGGAAGGGAAATAGGCAGGAGAAAGTCCTAACGTGCTCTGGGACATGAGCGGCAGGGGTGGCTCAGTGAGAGCCGCCCAGGACGGAGGCACTGCCCAGCTCAGTCCTCCCCTGAGCAGGCAGGCAGCCAACAGCACATGCTGCCGTTTTCGCTACCTGTCCTGTGCAGCTGGAGGGATGAGAGCCATAATATGCCAGAGGAAACCAAGTTGTTTTCCCAGGCACTCATTCCCAGGAGCCGGTGGCAGGCGTGGATGCCGCCGGTCTGGGCCCTCCCTGCCAGGGAAGGGAGGGTCCCTCGCACCCTCTGCTGAGACTGAACACGTGCCAGTAGCAGGAAGTGATATCTCAAACAAGCACAGCCGTGGGTAATTGTGGCAGCTAAAATAATATTCCATGCTCCATGGAGATGGGATTGTTGTGGTTAACCGATGTGTAACTCACCCCATTAAGCAGTTCCTGCTCACAGTGAGGGTTACATTATACTCAATGCCATTTTACTTACCTACAGTCTAAGGTGTTGCTTTTTTCTAGTCTAATCCAGGCCTATGTGAATTTGTCACTTCTGCCCTGCAGAGCTGCTCTTAGGTCACAGTTATCCCAAGGACAGACACACACACTTTTAGGGTATGTCCTCACAGGGGAATTTAAACAGCCAGGAGATGTTCCCCAGCCTTAGGCAGGGTTTTTGCCCGTTTATGCCATCTCCATATCTCCAGTCAGGCTGCCCACATCCAAACAGCCATCTGAGAACAGCCTCTGGTTAAATCCTAAACTGTTCCCAAGGATTGCAAGGGCCGTGCTTGTGGCCCAGCCCTAAACTGAGCTGTGTCAGTGCTGCCAGTTTAGCAGCACCTGTCATCAAGTTTCGGGCCTTAAACCTGCAAACCTGGACCTTCAGGATGAGTTTGCCAGTATGGATTTTCTTTATGGGGAAGGAGAATAAACAGGAAAAACCTCTCACTTATTTACATAAACCATTATGCTGCTTACCCAAAATCCTGCCTACTAACACATTACCTTGGCTGGAATCTGTTTAGCTTTTGATTTCACAAGTGATGAGAGACTCTGCACATCACCACTGCTGTGAAAGGACATGCAAAAGGCAGCAGAAGCCGCAGTAGCTCAGACCTGGGCTGTAGGTGCAGACGTGGTGCTTTCAAGTAGGGCAGCACTACCTGCAGTGTAGTCTGGGCCAAAAACAACGTCCCCCCAGTTAAATGGCATGCAAAATCTGGCTGAAATGGAGACGGGGATACCCAGCTTTGAACTAACTGGTGTAAGTCACATGCTTAAAAGTTACCTGTCCGAACCCAGGCACAACAGTATCAGTAAGGCTCAGGGGGTCTTGCCTCTTGTTGGGTCTGGCTATCAGAAATACATCTGAGATCACATAAGAGATGTTTGGAAGACGCAAGGGTGGAAGCGGGGCCCACTCCAACCTTGTGCAAATAAATCCAATCTCTCTCTCACCTTCCTAATTTTGATTTTGTGCTGCAAAGGCCCCGAACACCTCCTGGTACAAAATGAAAAGGAACAGAGAGTGATGTTTATTCTCCAGGCTGGCAGTGTTTCAACCCTTGGACCAGTCTTCTTCTAAGCTAAAAATTGCCCAGCTAGCTGAATACCTCCTTCTGTTCCTGGATTAATGTGTTTGTCTTCTGCTGATTTATGGGAGCTGTGACTTCATGACCTCAACACGTGCTCTGAAGAAAGTGAGCTTGTGCCAGAAACCAGGAGCTACCCACTGGAAAACAAGGCAAAGAGAGATGGGTCTGGTCTGTAACTGTGCACTGTGCCTGGGGCTCAGGTGCCCTGTGCCACCACCATCGCAGAGCATCTGTGGCTGCTCAGCTGGGAGGGGAGAGAGAGAGGGAGATGACACTTGCCCTTCCCTTCCCGAGCTGCTCAGTGCCTTCATCCCCCCGTAACCCTGCTGGCTGCACGTCCTCAGCTGTTCCCAGCATCCCTGGGGGTTTCCTGGAGTGGCTCATTAAGGGGCCACGAGAATGCAACTTGATTAGAGCATGGTCTGATCACAGACACTCTGATGTATTTTCCATATTTGAGTGGAAAAAGCTGCAGCTCTGCCCCGGTGTAAAGGTAAAAGACAGACCCAGTGTGTCTGCAGAAGGAAAGTCCTCACAGGCTTTCAGCAAAGCAAAAAAGCAGAAAGACAGACCAGTGATAACACAGGGACAGCTTTCCACACACACCGAGCTGGCAAGGACACAAAGGACACACACAGAGGATTCAATTTTTTTTCCTAATTTCATCTGACATTTAGCAATCGTAACTTTTCATTTGAGTAATAAATGGGTTTGTCCTTTCCAGCAAAACTGCTGTGGACATGTTATTCCCTTTGTGGTGTGTTTTGCTGAATTCCAGATGTTGCTGCTTATTCAAGTCAAAGTTCAACCAAAGAAGAGTCAAAAACAAAAAGAAAAGAAGTTTTGCTCAAAATGAAAAAGAAAAGAAAAGATTTTGAAAGCAGTTAGTTTTGTGCAGGTATTACTGTTATATGGAGCTTTACACTGAACTGAATTACAGCAATGCAGTGGATCATTCCAGGGGAGTGGAAATGATGGTCAGTGCTTGCTTCTCCCATTAACCTTTTTTAATGTGAACTTGTAAAATAATTTGTGGTTTCCTCATATGGGAGATGAGGAAAAAAAAGAGTACTCATTGAGCCAGCCTCCACAGGAGAAATTGTCATTTTTCCTGATGTAATGATGAAATAAATAACCTTTTGCTTATCCAGTCTACCCCTGTATCAAGTGCCTCTCTCTCCAGGCAGAGATGGAGCAACCAGAGGAAAGACATGATTAAATACGGGGCTTATTCAGGTTATGCCCAATTGTTTCTGTCTCAGGTGAGATCTGTGTGCTGGGTGCTGCACAAAGCAAAACCTGATCCTCACTAGAACACTAATAGGCACCACAAGTCCTTGCTCAGAGATGAGAAGGTGAAACATTCTTCAGCTGCTTTCTCAATAATTGAAATATAATTGCTTACATTTTAATTAGCTTTTAATTTTGGGAACCAGTCCATCTGGAGCCAGCCCAGGTGGCTGTAGAGCAGCCTTGGGGTGACTCTGAATAGCAAACCTCTGACTACACTTGTGTCTTGGTTCTGGAGTGAGAAGATGACATAAAGCTGATTTTTTTCTTTCTGGATAACTAAACTGAGGCTGTGGATTTGCATCCAGTTTTGGTAGATTTCCTCCATATTGCAAAGGAAAATAAGCAGAATAAAAGCAAGAGATTTGTTTTAATTGCATGAAAGGTGTTCAAAAGAGTGGCTTGCTACCTGCTGTTGCTAGCTGAAGGCTGCTGAGATATTTAGCAGCCTATTTGAACTAATTGCATTCCCTGGAACTTCACTTTTAGACCTAATTCAGCCTTTCATCCCTGTCAAGTGGGATTGAAATCACCCCTGATGGGTAACCCACTCCTGCCTGAGGAGGTTTTGATGTGTGCCTGCCCATCCACCCCTGGGCTGCTGCGATGAGGGACAGAGGTGGAGAGAGAGTGTTCCTTGTGGCCTGTGGGCATGATGGAGAGGTTTCCTGAAGCCACTGGGAACTGGGAACCACCTCCTCAGGAGGCCAGGAGGCTGTATCTCCCCAGTCCAGTGGAGATGAAAATAAAGGTATGTGGCATCAGGAGTGAAGAGACCTTATACTGGGCTGGAAACGAGCAGCAGTGCAAAATCAGCACAAAGCACAAGCAATAGGTAGCTTTTCCCTGGCCAGTTTTAATGTTTGGCAAGTTCCTGAGCAACCTTGTCCTTCAGTAACCCTTGGAGCACTCCAAGAGCTTGTCAGGTTCTTATGGAGCTCATCTTGCCCTGTGCAGACACGAGGGATTAGTCACAGAGACGTGCTGGGGGCCTGCCTGTGCCATCCAGCAGCTCACAGCTCTCCCTTAACCCTGCAGCAACCATAGAGTCATGGAACTATTCAGGCTGGAAAAGACCTCTAAGACCACCAAACCCAACCATTAACCAGCACTGACAAGTCCCCCACTAAACCATGTCCCTCAGTGCCACATCTACATGGTTTTTAAACACCTCCAGGGATGGTGACTCCACCACTTCCCTGGACCGCCTGTTCCAATGCTTGACTACCCTTTCTGAGAATAAATTTTTCCTAATAACAAATCTAAGCCTCCTCTGGTGCAACTTGAGGCTGCCTGCAACCCATCTTGTGACAGATTTGATGTGGACTTGGTGTGGGTTTCTGGGTGCTGGCAGGAGACTGCCACACAGACAGAAATGCTGGTGATGCTGAGTGAAGGGCCCCTTCTCCTCTGGCTCTGTGTCTTCATTCCACGTGAGACGTGACAGGGAGATGGGGAGGACATGTCGGTGCTGGGAGTGGTCTCCTTGAAGCAGCAGAGCTGAAGTGCAAACTGAAGACTAAAATGTGAAATACTTGTTCTCAGACAGATTTTCTGAGTACCTTTGCGCCTGCTCATAAAGACGTTTGATCTTTTTTTCCCTCAGGAGCACTTTCTCCCCACTCAGAAGGAGCAGAGGCACTAATGGGTGGCTGCCCTTATGAACCTTTGTGGCTCCCTGCAACAAAAACTACCGAAAGTCATTTGACAGCTCACCAGTGGTTCTATTTCCCTCAGCTTTGGTACCTCCTTAATTAAAAACTCACTAGGTATCAAACAGATTTTTGTTTTTATTTGATTTGGCTGCCTTTGAGAAGCGGGAAAGGGAAACAACCTTTCCTCTACTTCTGAGCAGGAATATTTGCCTATGGACATAGCCTAATCTGACTTTCAAGCAAACAGATCAATATTTGCTTTTCACCACATCGAAACTTGCTGTTAGCATTCCTGGTAGAGAAATTAATACATGTTGATGTTAGTTAGGGGCCATTGATTTGTCTGGTGTATGTAAGTATTGTCTGCTTCGATTCAGCAGAGTCAGTATATTCCATCAAAGAAGTTGCCCTCATATATTTCACAATTGTATCAAGTTTGGTTTCCAAAATGAAGTTGCAATCAAGGTAAAAAAGAAATGATGAATGGAAAATTAACTGTATGAGGTCAAACAGAAATCAGCATGGGCACCTGGGGGTGTGGAGGAGAGCTTCATTTTAAGGAGAGGAGTGCTGTTGCAGGCTGGGTTACTGCTATCCCCTGCCTGACTGCCTAAACCTGCATATCTCAAGTTTCCCAGGTCACAAGGTTATTCATATTTGCTTCCATTATAGCCTCTGCTAGGGCACTAATGCCTCACTCCTTTTGTGTTTGCCATGAGGAAATACATAGCTTTAGTCTGCCTGCAGTCTACACAGACTAGGTAAGTAGAAAGTGGGAGATAACATTATTATTATGCTTATTTATGAGCTGGGAAGGTTCAGGGAAGGAGATTAAGTGACATGCCTGTGGCAGTCTGCAGCAAATGGAACAGTTACAGACTGTTGTCCCAAGATCCCTGCTAGTGTCCTCCTTGTATGGCCACCTCTCCCAGGACAACACCCTGGTCTCATTGGGACAAATGAAATTTGAGCTGTGCCAACTATCCCTGTAAAATGACCTTTCCAAAACATGGATGTATTTTACAAATAGACATAAGGGACCCATTAGACCTACTACAGGTATCTTTGGCTTGGTACCAGTATCACCGATGATGCTACTGAATATTGCCATGGGCAAGACTTTCTTCCCTGGGCCTGTAAACACCCCAGTGTGTAATACAGTGGCTGGTGAGGACTGGTGGCACGGAGGGACATAGGTTTAGTCACCAAACAGAGCACTCAGGACGTGGGACACGTGCACTGCACAGTGGTATGATCTAAGAAGCTATTTAAGGTCTCAGCTGGAAAACAAACACAGAAAAGATAACCATGGATTACAAGGCTGTTTGAGATCTACGTAGATACACTGTTTTGACAGCAGAAATTATAAACAGCTCATTTTTGTTGACCTGTGCCCTACAATCTGTTTGAAAGCAATTCCTGCTTTTTATCTGAGAAACCGATGGTGGAAAACATTGCTTGCATGGAAAATATTGTCTCGGTCATCTCTTGCCCAATGGTTTGTTTCGAAATTCTGATTAACCAAGCAAAAGCTCATTCTTCCTTGGCAGTACCTGAGTGTGAGTCCCCACGGTGCTGTCGCTGACTGATGGGTCTGCGCTGATGAGTCAGAGCCGACATGTCTGTGATGGACTGATAAAAGGAGGATGACACTTCAGACAAAACAAACCATGAGAGATCCACACATATCAGCCTATTCCACTATACTTTCCCCAGTGGTTGAGGAGGAAAATGGAAAAGGGAGATAGAGGAAGGAGAAAGGCAATAGGAGGAAAATCAGGGCATGGATCAGGCAGGACACATTAAAAAAACATTTCCAAAGCAGAGAAAAGTGGCTCCCACACAGAAATCTGCTCTGCTTTGTCCTGCTTACTTAATAGAAGTGCTGCAGGCTTCCCACACCTCTCTTTTTGTTAGTGGTGACAGCGTGAGAGAACCAGGCAGTTTCTCTTCCTTGCTATTAGACTCAACCTGCTGCTTGCTCTTCCTTTCTTGGGAGAGTGACAAGGTGGAGGCAGGGGACTGGGGGTTCAGGGCATCCCTCCTAGAGGTGAGGTAAGGCCAGCAAGGCAGTCAACATGTAGATTTGGTCAGGTTTGACCAAGCAGTTGTTGCTGTGTTTCTGCCAGGTGCTGTGAGCAAGGCAGGAACTATAAGCGGAGGAAGAAAGGTCTCTCAGACTCTGAGAAGCAGTTTAGGCTGGTTTGACTGTCCTCTGAGGTGTGCAGGCAGGGGTCAGTGGTACCTGTGTGGGAGCAAGAGCACCGCTGCGCCTGTGACAGGTAGAGGATTTTGCTCAATTAATCTAAAGAGATTAGACCTCTCTTTACAAACCTGGCTGGAAAAGGAGAATAGCAGCTCATTTTACACGCTCTAAGTGTGTTGCTCTGGGACTGAGGCCCAGCAGGCTCCAAGAAACCCCTCCTCGGTGATAGAGCCTTTGCTAGACCTACATCTGAGTCTCCCCAGTCATCGATCTGCCCAGTTAGCTCTGAAAAACGTTCTTATGGAAGTATCATTGCAGACCATTTGCTGGTTTGGATCAATGCCTGCTTTTTACATACGTATTTGTCCTTTGATCTTTCCCCAGTGGCACTGCTGCCAGCACCAAAACTGGGCTTTCATTGTTGTAGTTATAGGAGTCATTAAAGCTGCAGAGGATGCAGAGTTAGAGCCAGGCCAGGCTGTTTCTCCCCAGACACCATTTTTCATCTGCAGGTTATTATGTTAGAAATCTGCATTTATGGAAGATATTCCTAATACAAGAGCAATTGATACCTCTTGTCTGGCTGTGTTCTGCCTACCCACTGCTGGCCAGACAAATTGCTCCCAGGATATGACAGCCAACTAGGTGCCAATTCCAGTCTGCTTCTATCATTTCTAAAGCACTGTTGTTGATCATTTGTGACATGTCAGCTGTCACCAGCACCTCCCTAGGTTCATGCCATGACTGCTCCCTATGCAGGTTCACAAGCCCTGATCCTCTCTCCAGCCAGGTGTGCTCTCCCCTCCATCATGCAGAGACATGGGACATGGGACATCATGAGACTGCCTCAGGTAGGGTAGACACAGAGAAACTGCCTGGTGGGAATAGTCCATATTTCCTACCCTGTGGAGCAGTTGCTTGCGAGAGTGTCTGATGGTCTGAGGACAAAAACCATGCTGGCTATGCAGCTAATATTCTATTGATATGGAAGCCTCCAGGCCTGTGCCCTGGTCCTATTTATGTGCTAAATCAGACATGACCCAAATGACCTAGCTTCAGTAAGCTGTGTAGGGAACATATCAGTCTAATGCACTGTAGAAGAAAGACCCTTACTCTGGGAGTGTAGCAGATCCTACCCAAGGCTTGACAAAAAGCCTGGGGGCTCTTGGGGCTGGAGGGAACACAACAGGCTGCATTCCCTGCCCAGGTCTGTGCCCACACTAGTGGTGTTCACACCCACTGGGCAGCATTTGTGCTGCTATCTCTATGGTCTCTTGCTACCAGACACAGCTCAAAATTAAGCAATCACGTTTTTAACTGGATATCTTCTATCTCATCAGTTCTTGCAGAGCAGGATCTGGGCAGGAAACATCTGCTTCAGTGACTGTGGCAGCCAGAGTGGTCAAGTGAGCTCTGGCAAAATGGGGAATAAACACAGCTCGTGCATAACCAAGTGGTGTCTGGCAGCAAATTCCTCCTATCAGAAAGAAAACTGAATCTCACCCTTGTTTCCCTGAATCCTGTCTGTTTCCTGGTTAAGCCCCAACGATTTCAAGCATCCCAGGCATGCAAGGAAACACTGTTGATGTCAGGCAGCCAGAGGCCGGCCGGGAAAAGGGGATGGAGCTCAGGAAGTCTGGGCCCCTGGCAATGAAACAAATACTGTGTGGAGAGCATATTCTGGGTCATAAAGGGGTTTCCCCAGCGTTCAATCTGAGACAATTTTCTATTTGAACTCCCCAGCTGTAGCCTGAGGAAGGGGCACAAAGTGAATCACCCATCCTGTCCAAGAGAATCCCGAGGTGGGAGATTTCCTGCCTTTGGAAAGAAAACAAGACGCACAGTCACTGCTGGTGCCAGAGGGGAACACAACACCATCTAATGGGGACCTCGATGAGGCCATCCGGGAGCCCAGACATTTTTCCATCTGCCACTGATGCCTCATGCTCAGGAAAACATCAGCTGAGAGCTGTCTCGCTGACGGATCTGCTGTGCTGGAGCAGGCCCACAAAGCAGGGCGGGTTGTCCCAGCACAAAGGCCGGCTGCAGGCAGGTTGTGCCAGTGGAGGAGGTGCCTCATGGTCACCAACACCATGCTCTTCCTGGCCGCTGGGAGCGAGGGGAGCCTCCCTTCGCAGATCCATTCCTCATGGAGGCAGACTGTTGTCAAGACAATCAAGTCCATCCCCACACTGGTTCACGAGCTGCGTAGTGTGGTACTCTCTGCTCACCTCACTAAAGGACTCCTACAGAAAATTATTCATCAGAGGAAGGTTCACTTTACAAAACACTGTAATTCACTGAATCAACACTGAATCATGTCCATACTCAGCACATAAAGCAGACTTTAGCCACAGGAATGCTTAAACTGCTGACTGTGATGAAGAAAGGTGGGAAGGTGATAAAATGTAGGGCAGCATTAGCTTAGCTATGCCTATTTAAGCCCAGTTATCTACAGCACTCAAGTTTTACATTTGTACTTCAGGCTAAATTTCATGTCATTTTTTATATTTTAAATAGGATTAAGGAAGGCACTTTGAAAATTTTTGGGTCTAATTTCCCCCTCATTGAACCATTGAGAGTTTCAATGGGAGCATCCAAGGGAACACAGAAAAGCAGTATGTATGTGTCTCCAGAATCACTGCAGTCAGACATGCAAAATGCTGATCTGCTAAAATTTCACTGAACTGATTCAATCATGCTCATATAATTTTAATAAGTTACCTTTTTACAGGAAGGTTTCATATTGGATCAGACAGTTTTTATTGTGTCATGCCAGCTTCATGTCAGATGGAAAAGATGCAGTAGGTCACCTGTCTGTGAGACAGAGACTGCCCTACAAATACAGTTTTTGAGAACTTGCTCTATTTCATAGCAAGTAACATTAACAACATTTTTTCTGTAGCACATTATGCTAACCAAAAAACCATTTCCATTTATTTGACTAGTTTTGCATTAGCTCTAAATTAAGCATTGTATTTAAATACACACTTCCATAATAAGTCCTTATTTTATTCATTAGAGTAGAGAAGTAAATTTCTACTTGAAATATTTGGTAAAAAAATAAGGGAAAGTATCTCTGTCTGCAAGTGTGCTAGAGGTGCAGTCCTCAGTCCTGGTGTCTTTATGGAAAAAGTTTTTGAATGTTTGACAGGAAAGGTGGGATTTGCCCAACCAACTCCAGATGTTCACACTGTAAATTTCTGCCTATGAGCTAAGAGTCTAGAGTGTTTTTGTAGTCCATGGAGAAATACAGGCACTTCAGGATGCATTTTCCCTAATCCTAATGTCTGCAACAGCTCTGATATCACATCCCGAAAGTGCCTGTTTCTTTCTCCTGGCTGTAAAGGGAAGCCAAAAGGACTGGCACTGATGCAGATGTCCAGGCTATGTCTGCACTAGAAAACTAAAAAGCCAGGGATCATTTCTTGGCACTGAAGATGAGGGGCAAAGAATGGCACAAAATGCTCTTGCCCTCAGAAGTAGTGAGGTAGCCCCTAAGTGACTGCTAGTGCCCTGCCCTGAGATCACCAGGCCTTTGGGAGAGCACTGGGTGGTCCAGGTTGAAATAATGCTGAGGGCAAGCAGCTGGGATAGTGTAGAAGCACTGTGGATGGCCACAGGAGGAAGCTGCAGTAGTTGGCCCAGGAAGAGAATTTTATGTTGTAGACATGCTGAAGAATAGAAGTGAATCCTACCAAATATCTTGTGGGGGTTCAGATCCTCCTCTGCTGCCTTCACTGCCTGTAATTGAGAATTATTTGGTCGCTGCTTGGATGCTGTTGGTGTTTCTTCTGCAACAGAACTATATGGTTTCTGATTAATATTTGGCTGCTCTGACCTTTCCTCTTATCCTTCCTGAAACATAAAGGTATTTTTTGTCAGTGCCTTCAGCTCTTTTCACAAACCATGCAGGAAGACGATGGCTCATTTACCTCCCTAGAGATTTCTCTAAATTGATTTCCCTCTAGTGGATTTGTGCTGCTGGAAGGATTAAGCTGTTCACTTGCTGTTTGGTGATTATGAAAATCACTGGGGACAGAATTGCATGATCAAGCAACGCTAAACCCAGAGGACTTCCTGAGTGAACTTTTGCTGCTCCTTTGATGTCAGCACATGACTCTTCTCATCCATACCAGAGTCAGTTGCCAACTGCACCCACCAAAGCACCGGCATCCTTTTGTAAATTCTCAGTCTGGTTGGGATGTTAATTGTCAATATAATGGAAAAATCTAATCCTTTTTTTCCTCTAGATTTCGTAGTGGAAGTACACTGTTTTGTGTTTACTTTTTGGCCAGTAAAAACTGCTTGTTTGTAAACTGTTTCATTATTTCGATACAAAATTTCTCATTTTTCATCTTTCAGTAGCCCTCTCTCGTGTCTGCGAGACAGAAATATCACTGTCACTATGATCTATTGCTGTAGGTATGTACTATGTATGCTAAATCTATCAGACTCTGACCACAGTTTTAGTGGTCTAAGTTTAGCATGGCCATGATCAGAATCTGTCTGCTGGGGAAATAACACCTGAGTTAATTTCATGCAGCTGGGACACCTGATTATTCACATTTTTTTGCTTTGTCTCAGCAGTTTCAGAGAGACTTCTCCATACAGCAGCATAAATGAGAAACAAGTCTGACCCCAGACACTGAGGACAGACAGAAATGAAAAATAAATCTCAAACCCAAGGGATTGATGTTTCAGTTCAACTACGACATAAAAGCAGCAGAATTGGGATGTGAGAATCTGAGGGTAATCTAGAAATCCTGACATGCCATTATAACTGCTTCTTTTTAGTATGAAGTCTTGTTCTTTGATAATACATTATTAAATAATTTTATATATGGCTTCTATTCCATGTAAAAATACTGTTTTTCAATTAAGGAAGCTCACTTTTGTTTTGAGTGGTTAGATTTTATTCCTGAAGCTTTAAAACAGAACAAAAAATATTGATAGGAAGAGTGCTCATATATATCACAGGCAAAATTCCTAAAGACAGGGAGTTCTTGAAAATTGGTCTCCAGACCAATTTTTGTACAAATGAGAAGTGCCATGAAAAATGATAATCCATATTAATTAAATCTTTTGGTGTTAGAGAACAAATTGAGGCACATCTGAAAGCTGAAGGGATTTGTAATGTGACTCAGTCTTTTTGCCTCTAGGTCACCACTTCAGAGTTGGTGTGGGCTAGTAAGACTGAAAGTCATTATTCTCTGACAGCTGTTTGGAGACCTCTGGGAAATGAGTTTGTGTTATCCTGCTAGCAGTGGTTGTGACTGATGCTGCATCAAGTAATCTATCCTCCCTGCAGGGGGTAATTGGTATTTGCCTCCATGATGGCAAACAGAGAGTCTGTAGCTAAAACAGGCATAAAACAAAAATATGATCCTCTCATTGTACACCGGCATCAGCCACATACATTAATGTTCAGCCCCCAAAGTGCTAATGCTGTGTGCACCCTGTCACCATGGGCTCTGAACACAGGCACTGCCAGCAGGATGGCCCCTGAGGGCTGGCATCGCTCTCCTTGGTCCCACAAAGGAAGACCTGGGGAAGGGAAGGGAGGTGAACCTCTCCAACCACTCCCTAGGAACTCTTGTTATTCTGCACCACGCGTGCTGCCTGCAGTGGCACAGTTCTGTTTCTGTTCGTGGAACTTGGGCTCAAAGCACTATAAATTACTCGTGGGTCAGATTCCTCCTGCTCACTGCCTGACTCCCCCACCATTCACTCCTGCCCTCCTGAAATTTTGGGTTGGTTTCCTGACTGGCAGCATCAGCATGTTCCCAGCTGATGTACCTCTGAGCACAGGATCTCGTCAACCAGAGGGCCCAAAGCAGATTTAGATGGGCAGCTGAAGTTAAACACCAACAAACTTCGGGTGAGGAAACACTGCCAGAATGCATTTGGGCCTTGTTGGCATTTTACATTCTTGTAAATATTTTGCAATATTTTTTTTTGCAAAAATTTGCAAAGAACATGTCTCCATCACATGTTTTGGTCCAGTACTAATGCTCCCCAAATCCAGGTTTATTGTCCTTTGTCAGTTTTAGAGACACTGACTCACATCTCAGTCAAAGCTCTCTCAGTTTACACTCACCATGTGTGAAAATTGGGGTCCAACCTCCACTGGAGTTTCTTGTTATTTCCCTGGTGGGGTCTGACTGATAGAGGGATCTGCATGCAGAGGCACTTTCCTGGCAGACTTTTCTTGCCATGTTTTTCCCATCTGCCTCCCTGTGCTCTCAGGCTCGCTGTGCTTTGTGACTGATGCAGCCTCATACAGATGGTGGTTCACTTAATTCAAAACCAAAGGTTCAAACCAGAAGTGTTGCCCTCCAGGGAGGACAGTCTGAACTGTCTCTCTGTCTGAACAGACTCTCTGTCTGAAAACTGCTTGGAATGATGCACTCACACTTAGGTGCGTGTACCTCTGAGGTGGCTGGTAGAAGGAACTCTGCATCCTAGCACATGCATTTCTAGAGAGAGATAACAAAATGGAGCTAATATTCAGAAGAAATAANCACCTCTCTGTCTGAAAACTGCTTGGAATGATGCACTCACACTTAGGTGCGTGTACCTCTGAGGTGGCTGGTAGAAGGAACTCTGCATCCTAGCACATGCATTTCTAGAGAGAGATAACAAAATGGAGCTAATATTCAGAAGAAATAAAAAAAGAACTTTGTAGACCTGGAAAAATATGTTAAAAGATTTAAAGTGATCAGTTTGATTTATAATGGAAAAGATTTAGTGGCAACTCAAGTTGCAGTCAGTAAAAAGGTCACAATGTTAAACAGCTTTTTAAATCTAATGGAGAAGGACATGACAAGAAACAGTGGCTGGAAACTGAAGCCAGACAAATTCAAGTGCAGTCTCATAAACTGTAACTCCCATAAAGCACTGTGCAACCAAGGGGAAATGAAGTTTAATGATGATCCTGTCTCAAAGCAGATCATTGTTGGGAGGTGACAGCTGTGCCACCATCTGCAATAAATTCTTAAGCATTGGGATTATCTGGGTGTTGTGATCAAACTCAACTGGCCAGTGTGTGATCTGAGCAACCACAGTCGAAACCTGGGATCCTCATGCCATTTGAGGAGCTCTGGGCAGTCTGAGATACCCAGACAGGAATGGCCAGACATGACACAAGACCTACAGAAGACCCTTTTGGAGAAGAAGCTAGAAACTATGAAGGATACATTAATGAATCTACGAGGATGCTGGACTGTGGCGAGGAGGTGGCTGAGTCTACCCCCAGTTGACCAGAATCCTCTTACAGACAGTGGAGAGCTTTAAGTAGGCTGCTCAAAAATGGGATTCTGAAATAAACCTGATGAACCATGACATGAAAACATCTATTTGTCTTTGTGCATTGCAAAATGAGAGCTCGGAATTTGCCTCAGATATTGATATCTTGCTGTAGGCATCTAATGCTCTGTGAGATGAATCCAGCATTCAGTGATTAAAGTAAATGCTCTGAAACCATAGCAATGTTTTTAGATATCTTGGATTCTAAATTGCAAGATTTTAACCTTTTCGTCTGAATTTTGGATAGTAATGAACAACGAAAGGCCAGAAATTCAATGTTTTACCTTAGGCCAAACTAAAAAAAGTAAGATAGACTATGCAAGTTATTCCAGTGCTCTCAATGAAAAAAGACCAAAGCAAACATACACCCATTGAAATCGGAAATGCTCATTTCTCTCCCAGAAACACCCCAGGCCAGCTTATGAAGTTTGATGAATATATAACTACTGATGTGATATGTATTGCTACTCCCCAGAAATCCCTTTGCCTGAATATAAAATCCCAACAGGTCAATGACAACCCTGTGCCACGTGTATGTTGTTGTGCAATGTCCAAGCATAAGACTCTGAATGTTGCTCAGCAATACACAGTGAAGCAATCAAGGAAGAAAAGGAGAGGAAGAAATAACCCAGCCCACAGTAAGGGAAAGATCAGAAGATCATTTACTCCAGTGGCCTTTGACATCCAGTTGCTGCTGTAGCTAAGGCAACATAAACCTTCCCGATTCCTCTGCTTGGGCTCTCCAGCTGGAATAAACCGTTGTTCCTCCTGCCTTAGGTTTTAACTTTCATATTTTTCAAATCCTGTACTGCCTAGTGTGTAACTCTGAAGTTTCTTGTAGCCTGTTAACTTGTGCTCTCTCATGCTAGGTGGACATAACAAAGCCTCTCTGGGCCTGTTCTCCAAGGACACTCAGACCCTCCTAGGCCCAAAATGTAAACCAAAGCCTCTAAAAGGGGGAGCAAGCTTGGGGAAACGACATCATTAACTGAAGCTTCAATTGGAGAATTAACCATGATATGCAAATGAGCCAAGCCTATAAAAGTGTGAAGAACTTGTGACCTGTCGTCCATCTTGGGGTCCATCTGGGCAGTAACCTCTGGCTCCCCAGGGGTACCTCTGAAGGCCCTTCAAATAAATCCCCGCCTTTATTCCCATATTTTTGTCTAGTCTCTGTTTTTAGGTGGCCTCTTCAGGCATCATCCCCTTTGGATGACTGCAGTTTTTACCACTCCTGCACAAGATGAGTTGCGTAGTCCAGGTCTGAATCATGAAGGAAAAGTGCAGGGCAGTGGCAGCAAAGACAAATGCCATGACCAAGGCTGGCAGAGGTGTGGGACACTGAAGCCAGCTGGGCACAAAGGAGCAGCACTTTGCCCTGTGCACACCTGATGCAGTTGGAGAAGCACGTGGTACCACACCCTGCAAACACAGAGCTGCCAGTGAGCAGAGGCACGCAGAGGTCAGGATTATTTTTAGAGACATAAAATTAATAGCCTTCTTTCCTGAGTCATTGGGAAAACATTGTTTGGGGGCAGTTTCTGCTAGGAAATGCACACCACCTTTAAAGGTGTGTTTACCTACTCAACACCTTTAAAAGTTTGTTTAGCTGCTGTACATATGGGTTGGGCTTCGGAGGGAAGACATGCTCAAAGAAAAGGCAATATCTCAACTAGTCACAAGCAGGTCTTTTAGGACAAGCAGATTATCACCTTAAATTGTTCAACAAGTGCTGGAGTCACAGGCCAAGATGTCCCTATAGTCCCCAAAGGAAACTGGGCCATGGTCTGAGCCATGCCACGGCATCTCCTCTTAAAGCAGTGATTTTTAAGGTGTCAGCAAGGCCTGTCATTATTTTAGCAGGTGTTGCCTTCAACTCCCCTCTCCCTCACTGGCTTCTCCTAAGCTGACTATTTAAAAAAACCTTGTCTGCACTAGTATTTCTGTACTTTATTGTAACCCCTGGAGTGTCTCTGGAAATTGAAATAGCTGCCAATTAGCAAAAGATACTCTCCTGGCCCTGGTCTCAGAGGGGATAGAGGGATAGGTGACAGTGAGAGATGACTCAAGACACACCCTTGGAGTGATGCAGTGTGGACTTTAGTCCTTGGAGCACAGAGGCTGGATCTGCAAGTGCATCTGAGTGTGCTCTTATTTGAGCTGGTCCCGAGCTGAGCTCTGCCAGCTCTTCATGGAGGGAGTGCAATTGCTCTTGGATTTGATTGCTGAGTGCTCAGGGTGTTTGAGAAATCTTATGACATCCAGATCTTGAGAGAGCCGAGCAGATGGATGTGTAACTCCTGCCTTAGCCCCAGGGTCCCAGAGCCTTCAGGAGGGTTCGAGACTTTGGGGCTAAGGCAGGAGTTGCACATCCATCTGCTTAACTCTACCAAGAATAGAGCATTGGGCCAGCTCCCACTTAGGTGCTGCAGAAACTCAGAAGCTAAAACACAAGGCACTGGTTGGGTTTAGATGCCCTAGGGCAAGGCAGGATTGCAGGCTGAAGTTCTGGATCTAAAAATTCCCCACTTTTGTGGAAGTTTGAGTTGCATCTGCCCTTCTTAGGGTCAGTGCACTGCAGAGTGTCCCTCAGCTAATGCCATAGCACATCCTCATGCCAAAGTCTTCACATGAGCCCTGTGGCTGAGTTTTCATCCTTTGCCCTGTGATGAGGGGAAAGTTGCTGGCTGGATCCTGCCCAGATAAGGATGGAGATCCTGGATGGGGCACATGCCAAAGCACTGGGCGGAGAAACATCTCTCACTGGCTCTCAACCAGACTTTCAAAGCAGCAGAGCCAAGGGAATCATGTGAAACCTAAGCACAGAGTCAGCATTTCAGGGCTTCAGCACTTAAATCATTGGCAGTCACTGTTTAAAGTACAAAATTAATTGACCTATTGACCTTTCTGATACCTACCTGATGCGCTCCACCAAAAATACTTTTTTTTTTTTTTTGGTGGGCTACATTACCTTCTTAGGTAAAAATTTAGGAAGAAGATGTCCATTAACAGTTGAATGAAATGGCAATTACTGTATAGTGAGACAGCATGGAGCCTTTACTTTTAATGCAATTAATTCTCTCATGGCTTAATAAATTAATTACACTAGTGTAGTCAAGACTGAAGTTTAAGAAGCACAATTATGAGAGTTCTTTTGTTTTTAAATACATAAGCACTGAGATCCTTAAAAGGAAATTTTGCCTACTCTGAGGCCTTGTCCGCTGCATTATTGAAACAAGGCACCTACAAAAACGTGCGCTTTTTTTGACATGGTGTTTTTATTTTTTTGCTTTGCATATGCTTTACAAAATTGGACTGATTTTTTTAATGTACTTTTTAAAAAATGTAAATGAAATTACAAAAATCCTTTGAAAGCAAAAAGGAAATCTTCTTTGCTATGCCTCTGTGTGTCAGAAAAGCACCACACCTTAAAGGAATTAGGGAGCCACTTGTATCCCTTGTAGAAACATGCTCCCCAATTTTCAGTATAGGATGACATGGCAAGAGGTTCANGATACATTAATGAATCTACGAGGATGCTGGACTGTGGCGAGGAGGTGGCTGAGTCTACCCCCAGTTGACCAGAATCCTCTTACAGACAGTGGAGAGCTTTAAGTAGGCTGCTCAAAAATGGGATTCTGAAATAAACCTGATGAACCATGACATGAAAACATCTATTTGTCTTTGTGCATTGCAAAATGAGAGCTCGGAATTTGCCTCAGATATTGATATCTTGCTGTAGGCATCTAATGCTCTGTGAGATGAATCCAGCATTCAGTGATTAAAGTAAATGCTCTGAAACCATAGCAATGTTTTTAGATATCTTGGATTCTAAATTGCAAGATTTTAACCTTTTCGTCTGAATTTTGGATAGTAATGAACAACGAAAGGCCAGAAATTCAATGTTTTACCTTAGGCCAAACTAAAAAAAGTAAGATAGACTATGCAAGTTATTCCAGTGCTCTCAATGAAAAAAGACCAAAGCAAACATACACCCATTGAAATCGGAAATGCTCATTTCTCTCCCAGAAACACCCCAGGCCAGCTTATGAAGTTTGATGAATATATAACTACTGATGTGATATGTATTGCTACTCCCCAGAAATCCCTTTGCCTGAATATAAAATCCCAACAGGTCAATGACAACCCTGTGCCACGTGTATGTTGTTGTGCAATGTCCAAGCATAAGACTCTGAATGTTGCTCAGCAATACACAGTGAAGCAATCAAGGAAGAAAAGGAGAGGAAGAAATAACCCAGCCCACAGTAAGGGAAAGATCAGAAGATCATTTACTCCAGTGGCCTTTGACATCCAGTTGCTGCTGTAGCTAAGGCAACATAAACCTTCCCGATTCCTCTGCTTGGGCTCTCCAGCTGGAATAAACCGTTGTTCCTCCTGCCTTAGGTTTTAACTTTCATATTTTTCAAATCCTGTACTGCCTAGTGTGTAACTCTGAAGTTTCTTGTAGCCTGTTAACTTGTGCTCTCTCATGCTAGGTAGACATAACAAAGCCTCTCTGGGCCTGTTCTCCAAGGACACTCAGACCCTCCTAGGCCCAAAATGTAAACCAAAGCCTCTAAAAGGGGGAGCAAGCTTGGGGAAACGACATCATTAACTGAAGCTTCAATTGGAGAATTAACCATGATATGCAAATGAGCCAAGCCTATAAAAGTGTGAAGAACTTGTGACCTGTCGTCCATCTTGGGGTCCATCTGGGCAGTAACCTCTGGCTCCCCAGGGGTACCTCTGAAGGCCCTTCAAATAAATACCCGCCTTTATTCCCATATTTTTGTCTAGTCTCTGTTTTTAGGTGGCCTCTTCAGGCATCATCCCCTTTGGATGACTGCAGTTTTTACCACTCCTGCACAAGAT
>VZRS01004546.1:235511-369342 GCA_013398055.1 Ifrita kowaldi
GGCACATGCCAAAGCACTGGGCGGAGAAACATCTCTCACTGGCTCTCAACCAGACTTTCAAAGCAGCAGAGCCAAGGGAATCATGTGAAACCTAAGCACAGAGTCAGCATTTCAGGGCTTCAGCACTTAAATCATTGGCAGTCACTGTTTAAAGTACAAAATTAATTGACCTATTGACCTTTCTGATACCTACCTGATGCGCTCCACCAAAAATACTTTTTTTTTTTTTTTGGTGGGCTACATTACCTTCTTAGGTAAAAATTTAGGAAGAAGATGTCCATTAACAGTTGAATGAAATGGCAATTACTGTATAGTGAGACAGCATGGAGCCTTTACTTTTAATGCAATTAATTCTCTCATGGCTTAATAAATTAATTACACTAGTGTAGTCAAGACTGAAGTTTAAGAAGCACAATTATGAGAGTTCTTTTGTTTTTAAATACATAAGCACTGAGATCCTTAAAAGGAAATTTTGCCTACTCTGAGGCCTTGTCCGCTGCATTATTGAAACAAGGCACCTACAAAAACGTGCGCTTTTTTTGACATGGTGTTTTTATTTTTTTGCTTTGCATATGCTTTACAAAATTGGACTGATTTTTTTAATGTACTTTTTAAAAAATGTAAATGAAATTACAAAAATCCTTTGAAAGCAAAAAGGAAATCTTCTTTGCTATGCCTCTGTGTGTCAGAAAAGCACCACACCTTAAAGGAATTAGGGAGCCACTTGTATCCCTTGTAGAAACATGCTCCCCAATTTTCAGTATAGGATGACATGGCAAGAGGTTCACAGGGGATAGCAGGAGGTTTAGGTGGGAATCACCCAAATCTCAAAAACTTAGTCAGCATTAAGTTACAGTCATTATGAAACAGCAGCAGGCAATTCTCACTTTCTTTCCCTAGGCTCTGGTCCCTCATTCCCATCAGGCTTCCTGTGACATTTTAGGGCTCATGCAGCTGTACAGGGAAAAGATCTGATCTCAAGGGAAAAGAAACAAAAATTGTGTGCCGGTTTGGCCAAAATCTAGCAATATATCCTCTGAGAGAAAACCAGGTTACAACCGCCCTGCTTTGAAAAGTTCGCTTGGTCCCTTTTTTTCTTCCCTCTCAAGCTCAGTTTAAAGGCACAGAAAAGGCACAAAATTAATTGTTTGGCATAAAGCTGTGATAGGGGATATACGTGATGGAGTCACCCCAAGACAAGTTGTCTTCTGGTGGATCTGTTACCCGAACAGACTTAGTTCACATTGTTTTGTTTTTATATTCCTCTGGCATGAATCATCCTCTGATGGCATTAGTCAATGCTTCTCTTCATTAGTCAATGCTAGTAAATAAATAAATAAATGTTCCTTTTGCTTTGAAGCTCTTGGGAGTACCAAGGCAGAGAGGCAGAGTGGCATTCCAGGGCCCACAGGGACCAGTCTGTGTTTCTCAGCCTGGTGCTGGGTATGAGAGCATGGCTGACTCTTAAGGGACATGAAAGGACTTTGCAGAGTGAGCTGTTTAGAATCTTCCTTGCCCACACAGTCACAGACCAACGTAATTTCTGCAAAAATGATAAAAGCCTCCTAAAGCCTGGCTTCCCACAGCTTAGGCACAATCTCAGATGCCTCAGTGCTCATTTTAATTTGTTAGCTCGGAACAGCTAACGAGTGAGGTGAGGGATGCGCCAGCAGCCACAGCCAACAGGTCCCCACAGCCGCTGCCTTCGTGACTCACATGCTGAGGGTATTTACTCACACCTGCAGCACTGGTGAGCCTGCAGGCAGTGTGCTGCTTCGTGATGGTGGGGACATCTCTGAACGGTGTCATCCCTCGGTCACCTGGTTCTTCAAGGACTGATCCCCATGACAAATGGAGCATTGCCATTTATCAGGACTTAGATGGGGCCTAATATGCAGTTTGGTCACTGCACTTGTGGAGGGAGAAGCTGGAAGAGCTTCAGAAAGGAGCTGCATGAATGATTTAAGGTCTAGAAGACAAAATTTGTGGATTCAAAGGACTTGGGGAATATCAGTCTGGGTGACAGGTGACTGCCAGGGAAAGATAAATGTTTGAAACAAGGCAAAAATGCCCTTGGAAAGGAAGGGAATTATTTGTCTACCTGGAAAGGGGTCAGACATTGTGGATTTTAACTACAGCAAAAAGACTTCAGTTAGAAATTATGAAAAACTTTCTCAACCTAAAATATTGAAGCATGGAGTTGGATGCCCAAGGGAAGCTGTGAAATCTTCACACCACTGTCTTTTTTTTTTTTTGAGGACAGATTAGAGAAGCACCTGTCAGGATTAGTTTCAGCACTGTCAAACTTGTCTTGGAGCAAGGGATCTGTGTAGTGACCTCTCAAATTCCCTTTCAGGCTGGTTTTCTCTGATGCTATTAATCTGTGAAACTTTGTCACAGAAAGTCACGTCTCTGCAACAAGTGAGATGCAGCCCCGTGGTATTTCTGGATGTGCTGTGACACCTTTGCAGGGCACGGCTGTGCTGCAGAGCTGCTCAGAGCAGGAGTGCAGAGCTCAGGGACACAGCACAGGAGTGCAAAGCTGACATGTGAATGAGAGACTTTAATTAATGGTGCAGCCCTTGAGAGGGGTGTCCTGCAATTCTTAAGGACTGCAAATGGTCAAGACCTCAGTTGAAGATCTGAGAGGGAGGGGGATATTGATTTCTCTAGGGAATCAGGTTATGTGTGAGTTGTGCTTTTCCCCTAAAACTCAAAGCCGTTGCAGACTCCCAAAAGACCATAAACTGTCTGCCTTGATGGCTCATTTCTGTACAGAGGAGACTTGCTCCCTAACAAGCCAGTGCAAACTTGTCCCCTTCACATGAACCTGAGCAGTCACCAGCAAATGTAGTTTTGCTCAGTAAACCTTGATCCATGATGTCTGCAACAGTTTGGAACTCTAAAGCCAAATGTATCATTTGCAAAAGAGCTTTTTTTATTCAGATGCCACAGAAATGCATACTCTTTATTGAGGTCCTGCACTTCATTTACCATCTCTAGAGTGATAGATCCCACCTAGGTAATTGGAAAAGAGCATGCCAGGAGTTTTCTCATTGTAAACATATTATGAGCTGCGATAAATCCTGGACAAGCCAAGCTCAAAGCAGATGAAACATAATAGAAACAATGAAAAGTTTTCTAGTCCCAAAGAGGGGGTAGAGCTGTCTCTTCTTTTCAAATGGGGGGATATATATCTCTACAAGTATACACAGAAAATGAGAGTTGTTCCTGGTAATCCCTTTTCTGGTTGTGCAGCAGTCACAGTTCACAAGCGCTGCAGCCAGGCTGAAAGTGCACCTCTTGCACGTGATGTGTCTGTGCAGGGAGAGTTGGAATCAGTGGAAGACCTGACAGGAGAGCAAGGTTCTGAAGGAGGGGTGCAGACCCAGAGCAGGAGGTGGGAGAGGAGGGGGCTGTGCTGCACCCACGTGCCTCACATGAACTCCAAGCACAGGATCCATCATGGGACATGCAGCCCATGGGTAATTTACTTCAGCATCTCAAAGCATCTTGAGGCTCTGAGGAGCACCAGCCAGGCACGTTGTGGTTGTGTGGGCATTTTGGCACAAAAACCCCCCTGACTGCATATAGATCATTTTAGTTTGGGATCATCCCAGTGCAAATATGATCTGGGTTTATATGCACATTTTTCAAGGGACATTGACGTGTCGGGAAAAGAGGGACATATCAAAACCCCTGACTCTCAAAATCTCACCAGCTGCCTTCCCTCTGTGCTCAGTGATGCACTGCCAGCCTCCCTTCATTCCCACCTCGTGAGCCACAGCTGGTCCCGCACATACAGCTGCTGCTACAGGCTCTGTGTTTCAACCAGCCCCTGCTTCACAGCGCAGCTTGAAAGAGGCCCTGGGTGACCCTGCGTGTTTTGGGACACCTCTGAGAATCAAAACTCATAAAACTTTCTTTTACATCATCTGCCACACTGCTTGAGTTAATGTTAGCAATTGGTATGAGCATTTTCCACAAAGAGTTCCTACAAAGTAAGAGAACTAGCCAAGCCCCAGTGACAGTATCAGCAAAAAATATTCACTAATATTTCTCTGGTTTTGAGGCAGTAAAATAAAATATGATCTGGAAAAAGCTGTGGAAAGAAAGACCATATTTCTGACCAGCCAAGGCTTACATCATCATCTCCAGGAATTTCTTCTCTGCAGGGAGCACAGAACAACCCTTCTCTAGAAGGTCAACAGGGTTACTTAAACTTGGGTCATTTTACACAGCTGGGCAAATGAATTTGGTGAAACTGAGGTGACAGAAGTCTCTGTCAGTGAGACTGGAAGGGATGAGAGGCCAGGATGACTGTCTGGAATTACAAATCACTGCTAAAAGACTGTTCCTGACTGAAATAGCTGGTCTGATGATGCATTTTCAAGCAAAGACATCTGCAGCCTTCATCCCCCATCACTTGTTCTGGGGTGGGAGTATGAACCTGACCAAGAGGCTCCCCAAACACAGTGCCTCTTCTATTTGCTCCACACATTGGGGAATAACACTGGGAAAATCTTAGGAGCCATTTCTGGACTGCAGCATGACACGGGAGCTGCTCCAGTTAGCCAAGGTGACACCAGGGTGCTCATCCTGAAAGGAGATCGATGGATTCCGTGCAGGGAGCAGTGCCGTGGGGAGGGTGCCGTGGGAGGACTGTGCCTGCTGCAGGAGCAGGGTCTGGTTGCACATTCCTCTGCCCTGAGTCATGCAGGGCTGCCTGCTGACCCCTAACCCCACTCCAGCTCCAGGCACAATTTTTCTGCCTTACTTCTGTGGGAGAGAGTGTCTTCTCAAAGAGGAATGGTGAAAAGCAACCACTGAAGTCTATAAAACACCGCTCCTCTGAGGACCACACTGTGCCAGGAGGGCTCAGTTGGAGATGACTCACAAAGGGGCTTTTCTCCTTTCCCTCCTGGCCTGAGGGGGTGAAGGGGGGCCCAAAAAGCTTTTTGATTTTGCAGAACATGTAAATGGCATGATGCAGCAATGGCAGACATCTGCAGAGCATACAATTGAGAGGTTTCAATCTTCGTAGTTTAGGAGAGGTTAATGAATGATCAATAGATGATCATTAGCCAGATGCTCTGTTAGCTGCCGGTCATAAACAGGCAGCTTGGTGTTTTGGAGGTTGCTACAAGCCCCAAAAGGCCTCAGTAAAATGTTTCTAGCAAAAGCTTCTATAGGTTGAAATTGAGGCACAATGTTGACAGTAGCTCCACACCAGCTCAGTACGTGTCTGATGTGATCATGATTTGCTGGTTGCAGAGACAGAGAGCCCATCACAGGAGTTTCCAGCCTCAACAAGGTGATGGAGAAAAGGCCAAGACCCAAGTTCTGGCTGCAAATCCTGGGACTAATTTTTTCCTGTCTTCCACCTAAGTTAAGTGTTGTGACGTCCCCTGCAAGTGGAACCCATCAGGAGGGGCTGGTCTAAACCGTTGCGTTCATTGAGCTGTGTGGGGTTTGCCTGACAGTCAGCAGACAGATCTGTACTTCCCAGGGATGACAGAGGGTTTGTCCCACCATCCCACTAACCACAGTAGATACTACAGCACAGCAACACATAAGGCCAGGAGGGGAGGGGTACATTTCACCTAAATCTTGATGCCTGCTCCGTCTGGTTATTCCCTCTCTAGTTATTATATAGAAAAATACACCTCTAGAATTTGGTTCATTTTCAAGAAGACGTGTAAAATGAGAGAAAAAAAATTGCTCTCCCAGGGCCCTGCAGCTGACCCCCATGAGCAGAACAGACCCATGAAATCTTCCTGCATTTTCCTAGCTCTCAACTGAAGAACTCCTTATGTTGGCTATTTTTCTTTTAAAAAATTAAATAAATAAATTATTCGTGTTTAAATAAGCATTAAATGAAATAAAGAGAGCTGAAGATTACTATGTTTGCTGCCATGCTGTAGGTATATGAGTAGTTAGTCTTGTATAAAAGGAGCAGATGTTGCTTTTTTCCAAATGGCTCTGCCTGTGCTTAGGGTGCAAATACAACACTGTGCAGTGATGGTGACAGGGAGGCAATACCAGTGGGTCTATACATGTGCATGACAGTTAAATACCTACTTAAATGCTCCAGAAGTCTGCAATCCCAGCTGACAGGTGAATGAATTAAAGAGAATAACATGTAGACTATGTTTTTCCAAAGAAGGGGATCTTTAGTCTTTGTCCTTCCCTTACCAGTCTAAAAGGATATCATTGTCTCAAAAGACAAGCAAACCATATTCCAGATGTCCAGAGTATTTGAAGAAGGATGTTTATTAATGACCTGGGACTGAAGATAAACAGGCTGCACAAAAATAACCCCTGAGATACAATGGTGGACTTAACCTCTGCATGCCAGAGGTCTGGGTAGCCCAGGGAGGGGGCAGACAGGGCTGCACAGGCTGTGAAGATGGCTTCAGGCACAGCTCAGAGCTTCTACTTACAGGTAGCAACAAATTGCAGTGCTGCAGAGGATGAATACAGATCTGCTGGAGAAGTGTCTTCTCCTATTGTCTGCTTACATGATCAATTATAATGAGAGAAAATCCTGGCCTCATCGCTCATGTCAAAAAGAGCAGCCAATCCATCTTCCTGTAGCAAACACTGCTACGAGGACAAAGGGAGGTTGTACTAGTCCTTCCTTTTGGACACACATAATTTACAAACCCACAGCAATATTTTTGCCAGAACAACATCCATGCAAAAGCAACGACCACAATAAAAGAAATCCTCTTTACTTAGCTTTGCATCCCCTCACCTAGCACATAAAACCTCCCTGTTTGAGATCAATAACACATGTTCTGAGCAGGGTGAGATCCATCTTCCCCCTTCTGCACACATATATTCCCACAGGGAAAGGCCAAGAGACTCAGATTCCTCTTCTGAACTACATGGCACACCCTGAAACTCAGTGAGTCTGGGCTCTGTGATAACTGTAGAGGAGAGATACTCATGTCAAGGACACGCTGCTAAATGACCTTCCTGCCAGCCCAGATTAAGCAGTGTCAGTGCCAGCTGATTACACTTATCACAGGTCTGTGCAGGAAAAGCTCAGCTCCATCCACCTGCCCTTTGGGGAGGATTTACCCCACCGGTTCCATGGCTCAGTTGGTATGAAGTGTGAAGGGATGGAGCAGTGAATTGCCTCTATTTAAAAAATTGCTTCTGCCTTAAGAAAGTTTATGTAAATAAGTACATAAACTTACATATAATCTATAAACCAAATAATAAAATATTAAATCAATACTAGGTAATTTTAAAATATAAACATTTATGTACATCAATAGATCTTAAAGAAACTCATGACCACAAAGGAGTGGGTTTATATTAGCTAGGGATGAAGCTCCCAGTTGGCTCCCTCCACTGAGATGGGCCTGGCTTTAGTCAAAGTCTGCACTGCTCTGGAGTACGTGCAAGGCACTCTGATGGATGCAGGCTCAGGACTGGAGACAAACCCCTTCTATCACTCCTGAGGAGCTCCCATCATATCCAAGCTACTCGCTGCATCTCCCTCATCGCAGCCCATTTCTCCTGTCAGCCTCAGTCTCAACACTCAGCTCCTCATTTGTTCTGTTTTCCTACACTGGCCTCCGACATCTCCCTTCCCTATCCATTACTCACACTCAGCAATTGATATTTTGGATTTGTAGATCAGGGCTGGGGAGACTTCTTGCTTCACCTTGCCTAAGCCATTGAATTTCTTTGTATCAGTTTGTAAGCTGCAAAATTGAGCCATAATTCCTGTGTCAAACTGTGCATCATCTACCGAGGCTTCAGGGCAGGTCCTTAAATCTCTCTGGTATGTAACTCCAGAACAGAGTTTCCAAATAACATGGAAGACTTGGGCCAAAGCTCTTTTGTAACTTTGTGATTTCTCACTACATATAGGTGTACAAAGCTTTGGGGTATGTACAAAACTTTGTGAACCTTGGTTTTAGCTGAGACCTATGCTGAACGCTGATAATGGTTGTGCAAATCAGGAATCCCACAAAGATGTGTCAAAACACCCATCTTGCCCACCTATGAGGAGCTTCTCTGGCTTATTCTCAGGTTCTCCTGGTAGAAAATTGTTAATATGCCCTTTACGTTCCAGACACAATGAGACTAAGATTTAAGACTTTTCAATATATAAAAGAAAACAAAGGTCAGGTAAAAATAAACTGCTGATAATACTTGGTACATGGCAAAGTACAATGGAATGACCCACTTGGGAAAAGTGTATATTTGACTTGTTCAAAACGGTATGAAAAATACTTCCCTGACTCATCAACTATTTGCCTCATTTACCTGCTGTGTGCAGTCTTCCCAGGCTAACCAGAGTCAGCTGGAATTTGGCTGCATTTGCAAAGCTGATGCTGACGACTAACCTAATAACTCATCATTTGTGCCAGTGCCTTTATCTCATCCAGGAGAAACAATTTCACATTTGGCTGGAGTAAGGGCTTGTTGATTCAGGAGCGCCCAGTTTCTCCAGAATGTTTGTGCACTGCCAGCTGAAGGTTCCCTCAGCAAACATGCCACAGTGTCTGCAGTCTGTGTGCTGTTTACCTAGCTCATTTCTAGGGCTCTCCCCAGAGGAAGCACCAGGCATTATCATCAGTTGACACTAGTTAACTCTTCTGCTTAATGCATTCCCACAAGAGATATTGCAAACACACACATATCAGCTGCCATTAAGCTGGAAAATAACTCAGGCCTCCATTACAAGCCATGTCCAGTTGTATTCATCCTTTACTGCAGTTGCTACCTTGAGGTCAAAAGTTGAAATGAAAATGTCTTGTTAGTACTGTATTTAAAATGTTCTTATTGGCAATGAACTGAGCTGGCTGGATCATTGAACTAATCCCTGTATTCACTGAGTGGAAACTCCAAAATGTTGACGAAGGGCTGCTATTTAATCTCCAGGAATTCTTTTTGTTCTAAACCAGAGGCGTCTAAGACATTACAAATGATACCAAGAGGCCTCAAGTTTATCACAATATCCTGATGTTTGAAAGAGAGAAAATCCAAAATGGAACTGTTCGAGAATTTTTCTGCTCCTGTTTTTTAACCATTGCACATCAGCTTTTTGAAATTGAAGTTTATAATGGAAGTATATTAGTTTTGGTGAAACACAGATTTGTAGCTTCACAGTCGGCTTTGTAGTCTGTCACTGCTGAATGAATACACTGTTCACTCAGAAAATTAGAGACTGGCGTCGGATCTCTGCTTCTGTTATTCAGTGCAAAGATTACTCTGGAAATGCCATGGTTCAAGCAAGTGTTTCACTAACTACTGCTACAGGCTATTTTGATCTGCCTTTTTCTTTTAAAATCTCCAAAAATATCACAAAACTGGAAATGATCCTTTTCTCCATACACCTCCAAATGGACATTGGATGAGGGAAAGGATTCCACTTTCCATCCGGGGTGTCACTCAAGAACAAGTTCCCACTGCCCTCTCATAGGGCTGTCTCCTGTCTGGCAGTGCTGAAGAGGATGGCTGAAGAGGAAGGCCTAAATACTGAATCAGCAGAGGAGCAGTCTGGAGTGAGTCCATCCTGTCTGTAGGGAGATAATTTACTTGGTTCATCAGCGGCTACAACATCACCCCCAATTCAAGCCACCAAGGAATCAGCCAAGTGAGAGTTACCATTTCCTTGTTGTCAGAATTTGGGTGAGGTACCTCTGCATGGAAGAGGGGCAGCCACCACGATCTTTTCCAACTTCACCAGCAACATACTTCTGATGGGATACACTATCCTAATAATGCTATGGCAAAAACAATGTTTTGGGGGATCCTGATCAAGGGCTGAGGTGTCAAGAGGGAGCAGTGCTGGGGCAAACCTTGCTGTGCCATCTCTGTGAAGCACTCAAATACCTGGCCAGGAGCACAAGCTCAGTGATAAGAGGGAAGCCCCAGATCCATGTCTACTCTCCCTACCTCTGCTGAAATCAGCCAGAACAATTCAAATTTGGGGATTTTAGGTTCCTTATGGGCTTCCATTTTTCCTCTCATACTCAGTGTTTTGTGAAGTAAATATTGTTGTTTTGAGTAGCCTGTAAATCTGCCACTGGGGACCTGGTTGTCGTTGGAAACAGATTGCAATCTCAACATGTTTCCAAATGAACAAGAAATACCTGGAGATTGAGCTGAATTTGTGGGACAGAAAGGAAAGCCACTAGCCCTGTGCTTTAAATCTGCCAAGGAAGATTCAGTTTCATGAGGAGGTTAACAAAAAAACCCGGCAAAGAACACTTTCAACATCCCCCAAAGATATGAGCTGCTTTGTAATTAAGTCCTTCCTGGATGCTTAAATATGTGCAAATTGAGAGGGTCCGTGGCATGACAGTAGCAATGCATTTTGTTTGGCAAAATGCCACTTTCCGTGTATTTCAGCTCATAAGTGATTGTTTTCCCTGCAGGCAGCTTTGAGCCTTGATATAACAACCTCCAGCACACAGGAAAAAAAGGGCACCTTTCCTCAGAGCAGATTAGCAGCAGTTAGGAAGGAAACACAATGAGTTGGTTGAACAAATTCTTTCAGCTCACGGCTGGTTTCTGAAACCTAAACAGTCTTTTGGAAGGGGAGCACAGCAAGGCTGGCTGTGTTTACACTCCACATTTAAATATGCTGCCAGGTTTGGAGCTGTGTATCAGGCGAAGGTCAGCAAAAACTCAAACTCCTTCTGACAGGTTATTTTGTGCTTAAATAAATTCAGATAAATAGTACAATGAGTTTATCTGGAGCTTTCAAAAGACTGACGTGCACCACAGCAAGGCTACAGGCTGTCAGCTGGCTGGTGTAGGCAGTGGTCACCATGGCCCTGGACCACAACTGTCTTATCAGAGTACAAGTACCTGGAATGAGTATCTTTCCCAAAGAGAGGAAGCCTCACAATAACAAAAAATGCTGAAATATCCATGGCATTATTTACATTTGTAACATAAAGCCTGCTCGTGCTTCCAAGTTATGTCCCAAGTAGCCCAAATATGACCATATTTTCTCAGATTGTTGTCTGTCAGTGGCTGATGGAGCCTGAAGAGGAAATGCCTTTACTCAGCCTCTGCAGATGGTGATCAGACCCGTTCAGCCCCAGCACCCTGTGCCTGCTCCTTCTGACCTCCAAGGCACTCTGCCTCTTCAAAGCCCATGCTCAGAGCTTGGCTGCACAGCTCAGCCATCTTCATGCTTTTCATGATTTTCATTCAAAAAATGGAAGGACTCAATGTGTCAAACCTGCTCCCTGAGAGCAGTGTGCACTTTCAATAGCACTGAACTGGCAAGTGTTCAGTTTAGAGCTGTTTCTGCTTTGGCCAACAGCCCGAGCTCCTCTCCCCCAAAAATGCACCTGCAAGGAGCACAGCAGGTTTACAAGGAATTTGTTAAATGATGGTTCGGCATTATCAGTTTTATTAATTGAGATGACTACTCCAGTGTAGCAAATTATAGCATTAATTATTCATCCTTTAATTCCCTCCTCCCTGCTTTTTCCATTTCGACCTGATTCTTTCTTTGTCTCCTCAATTGCTTCAAGACCAGCAACATAATCTTCTCCCTGTTTTGCAATCCTTTGTAATTACAGTTTGGCCAGCATGACCCAATGAAAATCCTTGTACTGTGAGCAAAAGGAGTCAGGTTTGCATATTAAGTGGAGAGAAAATCTTCATTTACTTGTGTCTTAAGAAAGACATTCATCAGAAGATAGGCAGATATCAGAACTGTTATTTATCAGAACTGAACTTCTATTAAAGGGAAGCAGTGATAAAGCAGTAAAGTGGACATAACCCTTCCAGGGATCACACAACATTTGTTGCAGTAGAAGACAGTGAGTTGCATCAGTGATGTTCAGCTTGCTCATATTTAATTTCTCCTTACTGATTTATCAGAATTCATTTATACTACCATTAATCAGGAATAAGCCGCTGCTCTACAACTACATGGCAGGATGATTATTTCTCCTGGGAATCAAAGGCTGCATCTGCCTGTGCTGCAGGACAGTCCTTGGTAAAATACCTGGGAAGATGAGCTGAAAGAGGAGGCGCAGTGTCCAGCTGCACTAAGTCTGCATTTTGAATCATAGAATTATAGAATCGCTAAGTTTGGAAAATCTCTCTAAGGTTATCAAGTCCAACCATTAGCCCAGCAACACCATGTTCACCACCAAACCATACCCCCAAGCGCCACATCCACACACACACACACCTTTTGAACACTTTCAGGGATGATTTCATCACTTACCCGTGCAGCCTGTTCCAAGGCTCAACCATTCCTTCAGTGATAAATTTTTTCCTAATATCTAATCTAAACTTCTTCTGGTGCAACTTGAGTCTGTTTCCCCCCATCCTGTCAAACTTTTGCCTTTGGTTGGGACACAAGTTTTCCCATGTAGAGAGGGAAGTTGAGGTAGGAAATCAGCCCACACACCTCCTTGGGCATTGCTGCCTCTTGAGGGGCTATCTCCCACTCTGCCTCAAATGCCAACATTGGCAAAGCAACTGCATTCCTCAAACCCACCTGCTTTTGCAGGCACTGGCAGGGTTAGTTGCAATGAAAGCTGTCTCTTCAGAGGACATACTTTGGTGTGGGTGGGTGTAGTGCGGATTTTCTCCACCCCATGTAGTTCTCACCTAGTGAAGCCAGATTAAGGCATGTGCTACTCAACACTAGGAAATGACCTGAGTAAAGGAGAGTCCAGCCTGCTGGGAAAGGTGTGACAAAATGCATCCTTTTCCTCTGACTGGCTCAGAAAAAGGTCCCAAAGGTAGCTGTGGGGTTGAAGAGGGGTGACCAGACAGTCCTGGCCTTATCCATGGGCAATCAGGTTTGCTCAGAAGCAACCAGCCTTCCAGAGGGGAAAACCACCGTCTGTTGGCTGATTTGGGCACTTAAATCTGACATCCATGTCCACTGGCATTTTCCACTGGGACAAAGAAACCAACCCAGAACAGTTCTAACAATTAGAGCTTTCTACACATGTTTACATTTTGAGCCAGTGGAGTCAGAAAGCTGACAGGGAAAGTCCTTGTGAAGATGAGATGTAAGACTGGCTACCCCGAAACACTAGGCCCTATCATGAGGTTTGTATTGACATAGCACTGTCCCTTTAAATCAAGCATGTTTCAGCTCACAGCACTAATAACAAATTACATTTATGTTTAAAACCACACCAGTATGTAATTACTCCGTCATCCCTTGTGGATAAGTCCTCCTCATGACTTTTTATGAGCCATCCATAAATACAAAATTATTTATCCGAGTACCACCGTGTTGTAAACTTGGTCACATGGAACTGTTGATGAGGGACATCCATAAATTTTCATTATGCCATTGATTCTTGCTAGAATATTAACTTGAAGCTGGCTATAGGGTACTCCAGCCACTTGAAATCAAATGAAATTATAAAATTTACTGTACTGTACTTTAAAGATGTGCAGCATGTACTTTTCAAGTAGTAATCTACAGGGAAAACCTTTCATTGCCTGCTATAAAGATAACCTCTTGTAGTAGGATTTAATGTGAAGAGTTATAAAAATCAGAGCCAGAAAGGATCTGTTAATTCACCTCCTGATTCTCTGCCAGCATAAGTTTGTTCCAAAAAAAATGTATTACTGAGTGTTATTGGTATAGCAAAGCTTTCAAAAAGGCCGACTAATGGGAATTCTGTAACTCTCTTTGGATGTTGTCCCCCGGGCTAATAGACCTTGGCTTTGGAAAAAGCAGCTCTGACATTTAATCTGCAGCTTCTCTTTTTCTGTTTCACCTCACTGCTTCCAGCTGTACCTGCTTGAATCAGCGTGAATTCTGGCTCTCCAACCCTGGTGTTACACAACCTCTAACACAGAGCCTTTCTGCTGTTCTCTGAACAGCCTGGATGCTTGGATCAGTTTTTCAAAGCGGGCTCAAGGATTCAGACACATCTGTAAATGAGAAAAACAGGAACAGACCAGTAGAATCAGCCATATAACTTTTCACTTATTTTTGTGGGAGTCCTGTAGTTGCTGCCCAAAATCAGCTTTGAAAACCTCATCTGTCTGGTTCTTCCTGTCATGCCAGAGTGGACATCCATCCCAGCCTCCAACTTGATTTTCCTAAAGTTTTTAAGTTTAAATCATTCTAATGTTTAAATATTTCTTTAACATCACTGCCAATGAAATGACTAGGGCAACTTCCACATTATTGAATTTTGACTCCTAATGTATAAGGCAATGGGCATAAGTACTTGCATGCACAGACATATATGGGCACAAATCCATACAGATACCAGCACAAACCCGTGGGGTTGGTCTTATCTGCATCTACAAGCATGTTAAATTTCTTTGGCCTGACATTTTAGGGGGCTGGGGTCTGTTCAATTCCACAAAATGACTGGTGTTTTTCCATCTGCAGAGTGTAGCAGACACTCAGCAGGCTGTGAAGCCAACAACACTGGAGTAGTGATGTATCTGCCTGGTGTGCTTATGGCAAATCCCCACAAAGCCAGACTGGCCATTGCTCCTGGAAGCAGATCATCTTTGCTTCTTGGGTCATTACTCCCCTTTAATGCCAGTCTCTCCTCATCTGTAGGCTGGTTTGGAAGAGCCATGCCTATCCTGTTAGTGAAGGAAACATTGGTTGGAGGAATCCACAGAGATGATGAGCAGCCCCCAAATGCTGACTCAGGTCTCACCTGGTCCACATGAAAGAGCCTTTCAGCACAGATGGCTCAATTACTTTGGAAAGCAGCAGAATAGCCATCACGAGCTAACAAATCTCTAACAAATGGGGATGTTTTTATGTCTCATGAGTTCACCTCCCAAACAGTAATACTTTAAGTTATAGATTAGTGTTCCTCTACCAACTGTGAGAGGAATCATGTGGATCATGTGAAATACCCTCCAGAGGTAGTTCAAAGCAGCCTGAACTCAGAGTTGAATTTACTCATCTGAATACAGAAGTAATTTATGAGGTAGTAAAAATAAGGTCATAAGCTGTCATTTCTACTTCCTCTCTCATAGCACCATCTGAGTTTGGTCACTGAGGAACTTGGTGCATCCCAGGCAGCTGGACAGCCAGGCAGCCGTGGCTCAGAGGTGATAACCACCTCTTGTCCCTGATACAGCAACATGATCCACAGAGGTAAGAGCCACAGTGAGCAACAAGGCAAAAAATGGAATTGGGTGCTCCTGAAGACTTATTGGGTGTGACATGTCTAAGAAACACAGTAATATTAATCTTGCTATGAACTATAACAGCACATCCCTGCTGCTGGGAGATTCCAATACTGCAGTAAAACATCACAGATATAATTCTGATCTGTTTAGACTTGTATTCTTGAGTTTCACCTCAAGGCCTTGATATTGCATCTGCAATGATTTCCAGCAAGCAGGGAAGATGCATGGCAAACATGAGCTGTTTGAATAAGTCTTCAGCAGCTCCAGTTTTAATGACTTATTCATGAAAATAAATCGGCAGATGACAGGCCCCCATCTCTGGAACAGAAAGGTCGCAGCTTTAATTAAACTTTTTAATTGGCATGGCCATCTCCTCCCACCCAGAGCAGACACTGAATAAACATAGAATGTCACTGCATCCTTCTTATGAACAGACATGGAGCCATTTCAGAAAATCAATGACAATGATTAAGAGAGCTTTCATCCCTTGCTCCTACCTACATTTTGCTTTCCACGCCACGTGTATTGACTAAATGTCTCCTCCCAGAATGTTATGTATACAGGCTTTCAGCAGACAGTACCAGCAAAATTTCTTGTTAGAGGCAGGCAATATTGCTCTAATTCCTAGCAAGCACCTTCCTTTGCTTTTGCCGTACAAGTTCTGTGGGGTCTGGGCACTTTATGAGCCTGGCAAGAGGAATTTTGTCCTCAGAGATCTTCTGGTTCGTAGGACATACTAAAAGAGGTCAGGGATGAAGAAGTGATGTGAATTTTTCCTACATGGAGAGCCAGGCAATAGGAGAGGGCATACGGCTCCTGCTTGAGGGCAGAAGCCCCATCTTAGAGTCTCCTCTCACTATCCTGTAAGCAGAAAACTTCTTCCTCTGACAGGTCAGGCCAGCCACTGCACCATCCCACAGCTCAGCCACTATGGCATTCAGGAGGCTGTTGCTGTGGTGTCTGAAATGCAGCTGTAAGAACACCCCATCCAAATGTGTAAAACTCTTGAGAACTGACAGCCCTGCTGGCCCAGCCTTACCCATCTACTCCAGCCACTCTGCAGTCCCAGTGATGTTCAGGTCTGGGCTTGAGTCTCAGTGCGATACAAAGCAGATGGAGCTCAGTGACGAATCTGGCTCCTGATATCACACTGCTACAGAGCAACCTTCTTGAAGAGCTGTTTCCTGTTTTGCTTAAAATGAGCAGCTAATCCAGATTGGGAGCTTTTATCATCTGCAGCAGTGTTTTGCACATTACTGCAATATTGCTTAAATTTTTTTTAATATCTTAAAAATTTTTATATATTCATCAAATTTTTATAGATAATTTGTCGCATAAAGGCCTAGGGAGAAAAATCACAAGAAGTACTGGTGAAATATGCTCCAGCAAGGGGCACAACAGGCTTATATCTTGTTTCCTTACATGGGTTTGGGTCTATATCAGGTCAAGTTAAACAAACCTTCATCTCCTCTCCTCATCCCTCCAGTGAACATAGATCACTGTAGTTGAATCTATACATGCAAGGCTCAGAGCCTGGTCAGCTTGTGACAGCTCAGCCTATTACTGCCAGCTTATTACTGCCAGCTGAGCCATGGTGGCTGTGCTGCAGCTGGCCAGGTGTGCCCTTGCAGCCCCTCTCTGGAGCAGAGGGTGCTGGAGTACCTCTCAGCCCATCAGCTGAGAAGTAAAGTGACCGATCTTAGACAGCAATAAAAGAGGTTTACACTGCGCTGCACGTGAAGATTCTGCAGATGAGTGTGTGAGTTTCACTGGCATCAGATGATGGGTGGTAATTCATTGAGCTTCTGCAACTCAGCTACGTATCCAAGCACTGAGGGGGTGCATATATGTACATTATATATGATGTAAAATACATATACACATACACATACACATACATATGCATATACATATACATATACTCTGTGAAGTATCTATCACAGAGTCACAGAGGAGCTGAGGTTTGAAGGGATCTCTGGAGATCGTCTAGTCCAAACCCCTCCTCAAATCAGGGCCAGCTACAGCAGGTGATTCAGGGCCATCTCCTGTCAGGTTTAGAATGTCTACAAAGACTGAGGCTCCACAACTTCTCTGGGCAGCCAACTGTGGTGGCAAAGCATAAAGCAAGGGCTTTAATGCAAGCTACATGGCCTCTGCAATCCGTTCCACCCCTGTGGATGGCTAGAACAATATGCTGCCTCTCTGCTGTCCTCCAGTGAAGGGGGCATCTTCTTTTGTGGTGTAGATACACTGCTGAAGAAATCTGCACATATATGAACATATATGCAAGTTCTCACCTCCAGAGCTACCAAAGTATTTTGGAGTCTTTATGCTTTTGAAATCCATCATGCCTAAAAGACTTACATAGTTGTTGAGCCTGTTTGTAAGGTTCCAGTCATTGCAGCCTAAATGTCCTGGGTTCTTAAGAACATTTTTCCTTATAGTGGCCCAGGATATAGAAAAAAGGATTTAAACTATTTGTCCCTGTCAGAGACACATCAGTGACAAAGGACAGCAACTTGCTTCACCTGAGCCCAGACCCGAAACCTCTGTTCATCTTCCCTCAGTTCATCTACTCCAGCAGTACCTGTTACAAGTTGTCAGCTTTAGAGAAAGGGAAGCTGGTACATGCATATGGCTTCAAACTGCAAATATTAGAACGGATTCAAACTCTTGGATCCAAGTAAGCCTGGATCTGTATGCAAACTTTGCAGCTGATGCCTAAGAAGTGGGAGGGATTTGTAAATTGTGTCTCAGGAGACATCTCAGAGCTACTGATACTCCTACTGAAGGATTTGAATTGTGCTGCTGATTATGTCATCAGGTCATGACTAAATAACAGATAAAAACTCAACTATGCAAAGTTATGACTACTGCATGTGGGGGCTGAATGACTTGGCCAAAAGGCAAGTGTCCGAAGGAGCACTGAAACAGAGCAGCTGCTGCACTGCTGCCTTTCCTCCTCCTCCTCATTCACCTCCTCCTCTTGTTTCTCTGCAACAGTTGGAGCTTCTCAACTGCTCCCCAAATCCCTGAGAGGCTGTGAGAGCACAGGAGGTACTGCGAGACAAAATAATTCAGTTTTTCTGCCTTTTGACGTGCAAAGGCCCTTCTCCAACTTCTCTCACATGGATATGTATTTCCTATCCATCTGTAGGCTCTGTGTGCTGCATAGAAATTCAATCATAGAATCAGAGAATTGTTTGGGTTGAAAGATCCCTTTCAACCCCTCTGCAACGAGCAGGGACTCNTATCTTGTTTCCTTACATGGGTTTGGGTCTATATCAGGTCAAGTTAAACAAACCTTCATCTCCTCTCCTCATCCCTCCAGTGAACATAGATCACTGTAGTTGAATCTATACATGCAAGGCTCAGAGCCTGGTCAGCTTGTGACAGCTCAGCCTATTACTGCCAGCTTATTACTGCCAGCTGAGCCATGGTGGCTGTGCTGCAGCTGGCCAGGTGTGCCCTTGCAGCCCCTCTCTGGAGCAGAGGGTGCTGGAGTACCTCTCAGCCCATCAGCTGAGAAGTAAAGTGACCGATCTTAGACAGCAATAAAAGAGGTTTACACTGCGCTGCACGTGAAGATTCTGCAGATGAGTGTGTGAGTTTCACTGGCATCAGATGATGGGTGGTAATTCATTGAGCTTCTGCAACTCAGCTACGTATCCAAGCACTGAGGGGGTGCATATATGTACATTATATATGATGTAAAATACATATACACATACACATACACATACATATGCATATACATATACATATACTCTGTGAAGTATCTATCACAGAGTCACAGAGGAGCTGAGGTTTGAAGGGATCTCTGGAGATCGTCTAGTCCAAACCCCTCCTCAAATCAGGGCCAGCTACAGCAGGTGATTCAGGGCCATCTCCTGTCAGGTTTAGAATGTCTACAAAGACTGAGGCTCCACAACTTCTCTGGGCAGCCAACTGTGGTGGCAAAGCATAAAGCAAGGGCTTTAATGCAAGCTACATGGCCTCTGCAATCCGTTCCACCCCTGTGGATGGCTAGAACAATATGCTGCCTCTCTGCTGTCCTCCAGTGAAGGGGGCAACTTCTTTTGTGGTGTAGATACACTGCTGAAGAAATCTGCACATATATGAACATATATGCAAGTTCTCACCTCCAGAGCTACCAAAGTATTTTGGAGTCTTTATGCTTTTGAAATCCATCATGCCTAAAAGACTTACATAGTTGTTGAGCCTGTTTGTAAGGTTCCAGTCATTGCAGCCTAAATGTCCTGGGTTCTTAAGAACATTTTTCCTTATAGTGGCCCAGGATATAGAAAAAAGGATTTAAACTATTTGTCCCTGTCAGAGACACATCAGTGACAAAGGACAGCAACTTGCTTCACCTGAGCCCAGACCCGAAACCTCTGTTCATCTTCCCTCAGTTCATCTACTCCAGCAGTACCTGTTACAAGTTGTCAGCTTTAGAGAAAGGGAAGCTGGTACATGCATATGGCTTCAAACTGCAAATATTAGAACGGATTCAAACTCTTGGATCCAAGTAAGCCTGGATCTGTATGCAAACTTTGCAGCTGATGCCTAAGAAGTGGGAGGGATTTGTAAATTGTGTCTCAGGAGACATCTCAGAGCTACTGATACTCCTACTGAAGGATTTGAATTGTGCTGCTGATTATGTCATCAGGTCATGACTAAATAACAGATAAAAACTCAACTATGCAAAGTTATGACTACTGCATGTGGGGGCTGAATGACTTGGCCAAAAGGCAAGTGTCCGAAGGAGCACTGAAACAGAGCAGCTGCTGCACTGCTGCCTTTCCTCCTCCTCCTCATTCACCTCCTCTTCTTGTTTCTCTGCAACAGTTGGAGCTTCTCAACTGCTCCCCAAATCCCTGAGAGGCTGTGAGAGCACAGGAGGTACTGCGAGACAAAATAATTCAGTTTTTCTGCCTTTTGACGTGCAAAGGCCCTTCTCCAACTTCTCTCACATGGATATGTATTTCCTATCCATCTGTAGGCTCTGTGTGCTGCATAGAAATTCAATCATAGAATCAGAGAATT
This sequence comes from Ifrita kowaldi, assembly GCA_013398055.1. Taxonomy (NCBI): domain Eukaryota; kingdom Metazoa; phylum Chordata; class Aves; order Passeriformes; family Cinclosomatidae; genus Ifrita; species Ifrita kowaldi. Next base: position 255,690 of record VZRS01004546.1, read on the forward strand.
TTTTGGGTTGAAAGATCCCTTTCAACCCCTCTGCAACGAGCAGGGACTCAGTGTTATTTTGTGGAAATACTGAGGGTGGGCCTTACACCTCTGGGCTACATTAGAGAGGATATACCCATGGATGTATCCATAGGGGCTGGATGAGTGACAGTCTGATTGTGCTGGACAATGTGTAAATGCAGTCCTGTTCAGACAGGGTTTGGGGACAGCTGAACTCTGAGGGTTAGGGATCTGGACTTCTCTGCCACAGAGACTTTCCATCTAGCAAATGTAGGGCTCCCACCACAGATTTCCTTTTCTTAATTAATTTTTGCACAGCTGCTTCCAAGCAGCCCAGAAACCTTCCAGCACCTGCAGACCACAGCTGAAAAGCACTGGTTTAATAAACAAAACACTACTAATTGTTGAGACAAGCAAGCATGGAAAAAGCAGAAAGAAGTAAATTGGCTCTGCCAGAGCAATTACCGCAATTTCTTGCTGCCTTCTAAACCATCCTCAGGCTGTAGTTTATAACACATGCTATGGAACCCCTTTTTTTCAATTTACATTTCCTTTTTTTTCAAGCTTTAATTTCTAATAATGTGTGTGAGGCCAAGTGTCTCAGGAAGCCACATGTTCACACAGCAATCCAGGGAAAAGCAACTGGCACTTGTTTCCCTGAGCAGCTCTGCCTCATCTGATGTGCACAGGGCTGTGGTCAGTGTGGTCAACAAAAGAGCTCAATGGAGGGTGGGAACATTTAGGCCCAGCATCACTCCTGGTGGTCATTATTGGCAGACTTTCCTGTGAATTATTTAGGAAGAGAAGAAGCTGGACTGGGGATCCTTGTGGGTCAGTGAGGCCAATCTCTCAGAAGGCACCAGTCTCTGCTGTCAGAAGCCACCGTGTCACACATATCCCCAGACGTGCAGCCATCACCTCCTAAACCAAGATGCACTCCTGACTCTAGTGCTCCTCCTGCTCCTCCTGCTGTATCTGAAGCACTCTCCTCCAGTGATTAGAACTACTTTTAATTTCAAGTCTTAAGTTATCTGTGGCTGGCTGATACACATTTGTACTGGTGCCAACAGTGAGTTTTTTCATCCTCTGGTGTGTATCGCCTCGATGTATTAATAGACAGCACAAGTTAATTGCTTCTTAGCTTTTTTTTTTGTCAGACTATACTGGCCACATTCACTCAACTTCTTCTTACTGGACAGGTTTGCTCTTCCCCCGAGTATATCTTCCTTGCATGCCATCCATTTGGGATGACTCTGGGCTAAAGGAGGCCACGATTAAAAACATTTTTTCAGAAAATGTTGTAAAGGAGCAAAAGGATGCTTTCAGAAGCCTCTCTCCCGACGCAAGCTGTGACTGTATTTGCTGTCTGGTGCACATTTTGTGTTTGATCAGTGCACTCCACTTTACAGTAAAACACTGTAATTTCTTAGGTCACATTTATGGCAAGCCAGTACAGTGAGCCAGGGCCTGACGGCGTGGCATGGCTTGCATCCATGACTATCCTAATCTCTAAACCAGAGTGACCTCATCCCTACAGCCCCTTGGAAGCGGTCCCTGGCCAGTGCTAATCCCCAAACCATGCCTGGGCATTGTCTAGCAGGGAGTTGGTCGGCCCCGTCAAACAGTGCCAGGAAGCACATAAACATTTATCCTCGCCGATGGTCACGGGGCAGTTCATAAACCTGCCCTGGCTCAGTTTAATTAATTAGTGTAGAGGGAGCCTTAGTGCATGCCAGGCACTTTGAACTCCTCACTCCAGGTCTGCTGATCCAGCTCTCAAACACAGTGTGTTTTTACTTTATGCTATTCCCAATTCACCGATGCCTCCCAACTGTGCATTGTCTGCAAATATCATTAGCTCTTTCTTATTTTTTGTTCCAGAAGAAAACTATCTAAAGCCGGCTCCAAGCTATTTCACCCATTATGTCCCCCTGCTCCTATAATTTTCCTTTCAGAAGAACCTGTTGTGTTTGTTCTTGGCTGTTTCCTGACAGACGTTCAGCTCAAATATCAGTCCCTGCTTCTTCCAACACAAACAATAATTTCCCATGTGGCTCTTTTATCAGAAGTGTTGCTGAAGTCCAGACAGATTAGATCTAAAGCATTTCCCTTGTCTAAAAAAACCCATGGAAAACTTTGTTTGCTCTTTTTTTTTTTTCTTTTCTTATCAAGTTAGTCTGGCTCAAGTGACCTTGGTAAATCCTGGATTTATTTTTATCGTATTTTGTCGTTTACTTCCATGTCTTCAGTTGTTCCTTCAAAGTTAGCTTGCACGTTATCCAAACATCCAAACATGCAAACATATCCTGTCCTTTTTCTCTGAATTCATGTAAATTCAGTCCCTAAGCAGTCTGTGTCAGATATCACAGCCTCAGGAGATCTGAAATTCTCCCTGCTGTATGAGCGCCCTCAAGAAATGGGGCTATTTTAAGATGATGGGCAGAAACAAAACTCAGAGCTAGAGCTACCTCAGCGCAGTTGGGGAACATTCAGCCTCACTTGTGCCGAGCTAAATGTCCAGTCCAGGCAGAAAAAAATCACTTGTGGACTAATCCCCTTCATAATTAACATTTTAGGCCAATGCTCCCTCATTTCTCCATGGGAGTTTTGCAGCACATCCTGAGTCCCCAGCTCTGTGCCCGCCCTGCTGACCAGTCTGGCCATGCTTCACTGCCCAAGTCCACACACATCTGAGTTTGCAAAGACAGATGTACAGAGACCTGCAGGGCCATCTCTGACACTGCATAGCAAAGGCCCAGCTAGTTTGATGTGAGTTTTCTGCAACAATCATCTCAGAACACAGTTTGGTCAGGACCTGTGGTCCCCTTTTAAGGGATTTGGTTGCTATCCCTGGCGGCTGTGACAAGTGCTGCAAGTGCTCTGCCTGATTTATTTCAAGTCCTTTTAGTCATGTTACACCTCCTTTGCTGACAAATCTGTCCCTCAATCAGCACCTTTCCACAGCCTCCTTTGTGTATGTAAATAAAGTATATCAATATATGTATGCATATAAAATCAATGTATTTTAAGCAATTCCCTATCTCGTTTTTTGCCCAACCTAATGCACACACAGCAACAATGCAGGAGAGTCCCAGCAGCTGCAGACAAGCTCCTTCCCCAGTGTCCATCAGGCTCTGATCCAAAAGTCTGCTGGTCTTAAACTGGGACAAAGGAGCTCTTTCCCTATTTAGCTGGAGGGTAGCTATGGCAACATGGCACAAAGACATCTCAATAGCTGGCTAAGGCCATACCAGCCCCCTGTCTAGCAGACAGACACTGCTTGCTGGCACTTTAACTCTGCTTTTTTTCGACAAAGGGGATGTTTATTACCAAAAACTGGGCCCCTGGCTCAGAATGTCCAGTAGCTGGAAGTGAAAGCAAGCGCTGCAACTCCCTCCACAAATGGGACATTTCAGGGGATGTCCATGAATAGGTCTTGTAGTGGGTAATGAAAGAAGCAGTGGAGAGGGAGGGGAGGAAGTGAATGAGCCGAAATTGCAGCAGCTGAAGGGAAGCTCGATGCAGGAGACGGGAAAGGGCGCTCTGATTTATGGCTTGCCTGTCTGGGAAAGCTGCACCGATACAGCTTTCCTTTTTGTCTCAAATGTGCTGCCTTGTGGCCACACACAAATTGTCTCGCATCCTTTTGTCCTGCCTTTTAATGGAAATGCTGCATTCTTTTCGTGCAAGGGCTGTTTCCCTCCTTTGTGTTGTAGAGACGAGGGTGCAGCCACAGCAAACCTCTCTGTCAGTACCTACCAGCCTGCATGTGTGGCCATCAGCTTACCAGAGGCATGTTTGGGAAAGCTTTTGGGGAAAATGGCCTATAAATACCTCACATTTAGCACTGTACCTCAAAGATCTTTTGGGGACCACCAGCTCTGCTGCAAAGGAGCTGCACTTCTGTGTCCCCACATAAAGCTCCACTCCTGCACTAACCGCCCCCCATGACATTTTATCTTTTCTCCTATTTCTAACTTCTACAACATTTTGGGGGATGACCCTGGCAAAATTGGACACTATTTCAACCTCTAGGCAGTGGCAGTTCAGAGTTCACTAGAACCCTCTCTGTTCTTGCCAATGCTCTGGCTGGAGTGATCCCAAACATACCTGTCCTGAAGACCCAAGGCAAAGGCCAGTGCAGGTGCCTAAACCAAGTGTCTTTCTTTCACCTTCTAGACACTGGCAGCATTCGTCCCTCCAAAATCCTGCTGTGTCCTGGCCTGTGAAGCTGCCCAGGCTTCATACATGGGCCTGGCTGTGCAGTGTCGGGGTGCAGCCCTGTGGTGCCCTGTGGCCTTGATCTCACCCAGCACGTTCCTCAAGCAATCCCACACATTTGTTAAGGAAGACTTGGGGAATCTCCTGTCCTATCCTGCCCCACAGTGTTTCCAGCAGTGGCAGAGCCAGGAGGTGCTGTCCCTTTGACCACTCCACTTCCCAGGCAGGCTCATTTCAGCAGCCATTGGTGCTGGCTGATGGTGTTAGGGTTGCGGTGTCACTGCTGGCACATACAGGCACATTTATCACCAGTTAGTTTCCTTAAAAGCGCCATGGAGGCTGCAGAGCCACCAGCCCCAGCGCAGGGCCATCTGTCTGGCGTTCCCAGCCCTGTCACCTCCTGATGAGAGTGGCACAGCAGCTGGTGCACGGCAGTCACCGTGCTGCCAGCGGGGATGGCTTCGGGCGCTCTGTGTGCTCCCAGCCACACCTGCTCTCCCGTCACACGTGTTAATCTGAGCCCTGAGGGTGGGAGGGAGTGGCTCTGCTGCCGGATCAGCCTCACCTGACCGAGCCCCAGCCCAGCCAGAGGCTGGAAGCACCAGGCAGGGAGGCAAGGAGCTGCCTCATGGCCCTCTGTGGCCCGCAGAGGCAAGCAGCACCACCTGGCAACCAGCCTTTTTAGGTTATGTGCTGCACTGACACATCCAGGGTGTGCAGAACCCTATCTGCTCACTTGCAGGGCAGCTGGAGGCATTCAGAGGGTGGCTGTCACCTCACAAGACCACCAGTTCAATGTTGGGCTACACTAGGTGGTGATAGAGAGATAGGCCCTGAAGGCCGGAGAGACAGAGCCTCTTTCCTGGGCCCGTGGGTGACCCTGGGACTGTATCCAGGTCACCGGGGATGGGCGGAGAGAGGATCGTGAGTTTGTGGACAGAGATGGACTTGTGAGAGGTGATGATTGTAGTTTGTGACCTTATAGGGTATTGTTTACTTGTTACCATAATAGGCAAAATCTGGGCACTATCCCAGGTGATTGGGGGACACTGTGGTGAACATCTTTCCTGTTTATATGATGTTATATCCTGTTAGGTGCTGGTATTTAGGGGAATTCTGGTTGCGCAATAAACGACTTTGCATCTCCATCGTGTGTGTGGAGTCCATGCCCATGCGTGATCATGGCAGTTCAACTCAGCCTCATGCAGGTGTGGAGGTGATCCATGGCTTGCTTCGGAACGTGAGTGCCAGAGGCTCAAAAGAACCTGAACATGACCTTAGCAAACAGCTCTTATTTTATGTTTGCTGCTGCGGAAGGCTGATGTAGCAGCAAGCTGTTTGCAAGGCAATGATCAGTCACCACTCAAAAATATGCTAATATATTAGACTGAGTAGTTTGTATTTCATCTATGCCCCTCTGTATTTCCATAAGAAACCTCCCGCTATTGAGCCCAACAAACTGTAGTCTTATCTGAAGCAAGGCATCGATTTAACTCATTTAAATGGGAGAGTTGGCTGCTGCCAAAGGTCTAACACCTTGTTTGGTTCCTCTTGGCAAGCAGCACTGGTTTTGGGACCAGCGGGGATGCTTGTGTGTCCACCCATGTGAGAGCTGCTGGCACCTGGGGTAGCCTCCTGCTTCTCACAGTTGCTGTGGTGCTCCTTAACCCTTTAATCACCAGTTCTCTGGGCCTGCCCTCTGCTCTACCCCAATAACTCAGCACCATCTGCTCCCATAGACTTCACACTCCATATTTCATCACAGCCTGCCTCAGCTGTTTTGGAGTGCTAATGCCATTGCAAACCACTCATTTGCTTTTCTGGATGAGGGTGCTGAGCAGTCTGATGTGCCCCAGAGCTGGGGTGGAGGTAGAGGAAAGGGAGAAGAACACCCATGACCTGGATGTCAGCACTGACATGACCTCTTCTGGCTCCTCAGCTTGCTGCTTTGCCCCAGGCACATTCCTGTCTGCCATACAGGTCAGGATATTTTTTCCTGGACAGCATCAATATACCTGTTACTGTGTTTCTCTTTCTTCCTGTGGGACCAGGACACACTTTTTTGAGACCTTTGTTCAGCAGCTTCAGCCAAATTTGATGCAGAGGCACTGAAGGTGCTAACTTCCAACGAATTCCATCACTGCAAAGCAGCAGAAGAGAGAGAGCAAATCCCTGGGGAGAGAGAGAATCAATGGGAGTTTCAGGTTGCAGGCATACCAGAAGGCAGGCTGGGGTCTGGGACACAGACACCCACAGAGTAGGTGTGTATGTGTGCCTCCTGGCATCCTGCAGGGTCCTGCAGCCATGCTACGCGGTGTATGTAGGGTGTGTGCCATCACTCCAGGTATCTGGTTCCTGGGAATGCCAGCAGGGATGCCCACAAGGATTGTCCCAGGTGCCTGTTGGGATGGCAGACAAATGCATACATGCTGCTTTTTGAGTGACCAGATGTGTTTCCCCCCACTCCTGGCAGATAAGAGGGTTTCCAGCAGCCCAGAGCCCCTCAGCTGAGCCTCCTGGGATGACCAGGGACAGCAGACACTCGCATTTTTCAGCTTTATTCACCAGACACCCAAGCAATGACATCAGTGTGACTTTGTGCAGATGGGATGGAGGCTGGATCCCACCCTCCACAGCACTGCTGGTGAAGAAGCCCCGCACACTGGGAAAGGGAAGCCCGAGGCTGCAGCTTTCTCCCAGTTTGGGCATGTCTTGAGTGCAGACCTTTCCCTTTCCGGTGGCCAGAAGTGGGGAAGGCTGCTCTTATCTTAAGGTCAGCAAAAAGACAGCTGACAAATACCTCTGTCTTTGGCCTGTCACTGTGCACATCACACAGATGCTGAAATAATCAGCCTGGGGGTCTGCTGGGGGGATTTGGAGGGGTTCTGATTTATTCTAGAGAGAGATGCATTACCGTGTGCTAAATGCTGTGCTAAAGGCTGTGTTACAGCCTTTTCCTCTGCTGGTTAGATGAAAGGGGAGGGGAGAAAGAGATCTGGAACTTGTAGCCCCAAATAACTTAATGGTCATGATCTGTACTTTGAAGCAAGATAATAAAAGACATTTTTTTTATGCTATTCATTTCAGGAGCCTTTACTCTTCAGCCAGGATTTTTCTGCCTGCTGGGAATGGCCTGATGGAAAAAGTTTTAAAACTTTCAGAAATCCCATCTGAGACTTTTACTTTGTTCTTTACCTCTGAGGTTTATGTAGCATTTCTATGGCCTTATATATCAGACAGGACAATAAACATCAAGAAAAGCTGGGTCACACAGGGACCAAATTGCCAACTCAGAGCTCAGCTGATCTCTCATAAGTACCAGACACTGCACCAGAGCAGTTTAAACACCAGACAGCTCTGGAAAGCCGTGGAGAACTTACGTCTCAGGCTCTGCCTAACTCCTGAAGGTGCTAAAACCCAGCAGGAATGATGGAATTAAGGATCCAACAAGAGGCCTTGATGATGGGCTGTTCATCACTGCTGCCACATGCCGCAACATCTGACTTTGAGTTCTGGAGGAGATTTAGGGACTTTACACACAGGTGTGAAAGCTGAGCTTTAAATTGGGGTTTGAAATAGTGTGCATGCCCAAGAGACACCAAAATGAGGCATTGCCAGGAATTGTCTTTTAGGATGGGCATTGTGATCCTGAGGGAAAAGCTACAGCAGCAACCCCCAGCACCCTGAGACAGCCAGGGAGGGCAGGGTCACACAAGCACGTTTGAGTGTAAGGTGGGCTGGACCCAGCTAAACTGATGTATCCAGGCACTACATGAAGAAGTTCTGGTTCTTCAGAAAATCTGTGGTAAAATCCTGAGTTGCCCATGCAGTGCAGGAACCACCAAAGACAGGCAGCAGCTCTGGAGATGTCTGCAGAGTTGCAGGTCTAAGCTTGACTAGGTCTGAAACCCCAAGGCTGGACTTCTGCACATTTTAACAGAGTTTTCCCTTATTTCTCTAGTCAGCTGGAGGCTAAATGCAGACCATCTCAGCTGTCTTCCAGACATATCACTATAATAAGCTGTTCAATTTTTAATGAAGCCAAGAGACTGCTTTTCTAAAGACCTTCTGAAAATCAATAGCACTCTTTACAACAACACTACTTTACAATGGTAGGTCAATAAGGAAGGAAAATGCAAAACCTCTGGGGACAAGGCTGCCTTCTTACCTGAAATGATGAATGTTATGTGACAAAGTTCAGTTAGACACGTGAATGATTTGAGGATGTATCACCACCACCTCACTTGCCTTTAGAGTTATTAAATTGGTTGTTGGAAACAATTAATTATTCAGAGGTCAGAGATGGTTTAGTATTTTAGAATTTTAGTACAAGATCATTACTGGTCTGAATTTCTTGTAGCACTTCCTATACCACTGAGGTTTTCTTATTATTTTTACTACTCTTGTATTATATTATTTTATTTATTATTATAAAAAGCAAAAAGCAATTGGCAAATAGGAACCCTAAGGAATCCTTTAGGTAATCTGTTATTAAACCTGACCTAAATCTATATTCAGACTTGCCATGTCAGAACAATCATCTGGCGAAAAAAAAGTGAAACTGTGTGGTAAATTCATATTAGTAATAACTCTCTTTGTTGATTAGTTCAGACATGCTTTGTCTGATTAAAAAGTCAACAACTAAATTAATCTGGGTCCAATTTGAGAATTCATATAAAACTCTTATATGTGCCTTCTCCTTTGACTTCAGTGAGACTGAAAGAAATGCCCAGGGTTTTTCCTAAATTTGGAAATTTCCCAAGCTGAAGTGTATATTTGTAAACTGTCCCTCACTCTGCCCCCCCCTCTGCTAAGTGCAGCAGGGAAAAGCAGAGAGGAAAAGCACATTTCTGCTGCCAACATTTGGACATTTCTGCTAGAAGTGATTCACTGGTTTTCCTTACACCTTTAATGGGGAGAGCTGGGAGATGCTGAGCGAGGATGCAGAAACAAGCTGCCTTCGTGTAGCAACCAGCCTCCCTTCTCCAGCCCTTCCCAGCATTCTGCAAACTTTGGGATTGTCTCCACTGCTGCTATTGAACAGTCTTGGCAGCTGCTGGCGCCTTTGACTCATCTGTGTTTACTTGGTCTGCCCCCAGTGTGGGGGGATGTGTGACCTTGGAAAAAAATATGCTAGACCTCTCTCCATCCCACCCCCGCTTCCCTTTACACCCTTGGGCGGATGTTGTCTGCACTTTATTCCTTGTCAATACCAAGAGGCTCGAAGCCTTCACGAGCTATTTTAGGATTTATCTTACAGACTTCCTTGTTTTCCTGCATTTCTCTCTCTAGCTATCTTATCACCATTTTAGGTAAAAGTCTGTCCTTCTGGGCTTTGAAAACAATGACCCAATAACTCTGTTATTACATTATTTTCAGTTTATATTTTCCCCTATATCCTTTCTGCAAGGAAAAATCACCTCTCCTCTCCTAGTGACATTAATCATAAGTTTTCATATCTTTTTGGTTAATCCTGCTGTCCAGAGACACTGGGTGTTATTTTTATCATTTTTCATCTTCTGTATTTTGTAACTTTGTTGAAGTTTTATTCCCCTTTCAGCTTGGTCCAAAGTTTTTAGGTCAAAATAGGTATCACACATTCATGGGTCACCCTGGAAACTGAAATGACAAGGCATTAGAAGTTGAATTGAAGGATAACATTGGATTTGGGTGCCTTGGATTTTTACCCAGTTCTGGCAGAGTGGGATTGATAGCCAGGAGCAAGTCACTCAATAAATCCATCTAGTTTTGGCTGTCTTTGAAATGGGAAGAATTTTTGCCAATCTCTTATTGCAGCTCATTCCAAACATAGCACCTTGGTCAATCTTGGTGAAGGGCGCTGGAGAGATCTCAGATAAAAATGTAGCTGGGCCCAGGTAAAACTGTATAGGGAAGAGACAGTGAGATAGGAGAGTCTGCTAATACAGCTCATGGACACAGATGTGGCAGATACACCTCAAGTGTTCACAGGGGAAATAATATGAAGAACAAAAGTAAAGTAAAATGAAACTTTTGCGATGCATTTCTTTTACACCAAAATCATCAGGTCGTTCCTTGGTGACGTTAATATGGGATTTCCTTACTTTAATACAAAACCCAGTTTCAATAGGAAAATAGTCAACAATTCAGCTGGTATCTGCATCCACTCTGAACTTCTACAAATAATGTTTTCTTTACAAAGATCCTTGTTGTTTTTTGTTGTTTGTTTTTCACTGAGCTTGAGATGAGGTTCCTGGAGATAAAATACTCACAGTGGATGTGCAGCCACATCTGAGACAGGGATTAAGCATTGCAAGCCTTCCCACAGCACTACAGTAGGGCATAAAGATAAAGGATTCTATATCCAGGAGAAATCACATTTATCTTGAAGTGACAAGATAGAGTGAGAACAATGCTTTTTTTTTAATCCAGCATCAACCCCTTCTCATCTCTTTTGCAAAAGACTTTCAGTAGCCAACTGGGCTGTGTCCTGGAAAACCATATTAGAGATAAATTAGTAATGGATTTTCAACAATAGTGTAGAAGATATGCACAGGAGAGAAAGATCAGGCAGTTCAATTGAATTATTATATTTCCATAGGTTTTCAGATTGACTACTTTATGCTTTTGATTAAATTATTATAATTTATGTGCTTTACAAGTAGCAATCTTCTCTGAGAGATTATTTTCTCTTGACCCATCTCCATATAGAATTATTTCCATGGTAACAGTTTGAGTGATTTGAGAAACAAAATTATGAACTTCCATTATGATTGGGTTAAAAAACCAGTATTTTAAAACAAAAATACAGCAGATTTTGGCTTTATAAATTATAAAGAGTAGCATTTGAAGGAGTCACAGTCATATAAGGAGGAAATTCAAACATGATCTTTCATTATTTCTTTGCAGCAAAAATGTTATCTTCCAAACAGGGTTATAAACTGCTATCATTAGACCAAATAAATCTAATGGTTATCTGCATTTTAAAGTACCTTTGAAAGTATGGGACTTAAAGGAGCCATTATTTCTCCTGAGTCAGCAGACTGATAAATCAGTGCATGATAACTATTATTTGGTATTTCCCTGCAATTTCCTCAGTGCTGAAATGTTTAAATCAGTTAAATGTTTTAAATGTAGGGCATAAATTAGAGAAATTAGATAAAACATGAGAGGCAGATGACAATCACCCAAGGGTAAGTGAGGGATCAGCTGAAGCACTCCTTGAAACATGAACAATTATCTTTGAGTGCATAATGAGGGTGGAAGGGGAGATCACAACAGGCCAGAGAAGAGCAAACAACAGAAGGAAAAGGAGAAGGTTGTGGATGGAGAGAAGCCACACCAGTCAGACTTGCTTTGGTACCTAGCAGGATTCTATGAAGTATTTACAACTTTATAAGCACCAGCAGAATAAAATGCAAATACGACAGATGTAGATTTTTCAGGAACAAGTCACGTGAGTCCAGCCTGACTCCTTTCTTTGACAGGATAACAGGGGAAAAGCAGCTGCCATGTTGCATCACGACTTCAGAAATGCTTTTGTCCTGGCCAGATGATGTTCTTACATACAATCCAAGAGAATGTGAAAGAGATTAAATCATAACAAGGTGGGTGCTGAACTTCTTGGCATATGGCACTGGAGGGCAAGCTGTGAATAGTTTGCACTCTAAAAAAGTTGCAGTTTTTAGTCAATTTTTTTTCACTTTGAGTTCATGATGGAGTAAAGGATGCACTTTCATTTGTGAAGGGATAAAGCCTCTCAAGGGAAGTTTTCAAATCTACTTGAGGTATGCAGCACGGCCCAAAGCAATCTGCAAGACAGGTGAAAAATACAACCAGTGAAGCTGAATGAAATAAAATGTTGAATTTAGGAAGGGGGGTTCAAATGTGCAAATACCAAGAAGTCAGGAAAACAACATACCCTCCCAAAACAAACAAACAAACAAAAAACAAACCCCAACTCAAACATCCCCAAGCACAAGTTTTTATTAGATAGAAGATGAAATGTGAAATAAAAGGGAAAATGCATTAAATAAAAGGGAAAATGCATTCTGGGTTGTATTGGTAAAAGCATCACTAGCTGTGATTTTGCTCTGCTCTTTGTTGATGAGTCTTGGGTTTGTGCACTAAATCCACTTCAAGAAAGGTTGGCTACTGTCCAGGATGGGCAGCTGTGACAGAGGTTTAAGAAATGTGAGCCAGGAGGACTGAAAGACAAGTTCCTCTGGAAAAGAGAGGGGAGAGGGGAGAGGAGTGTGCAGCAGTCTCTGAATGTGGCACGGAGGACAGCAAGCGACTTTTTCTGTCTGGCTGGTAGCACTAGGCAAAACATATTTGATGGAACTGCCACAAACAATATTTGTATGAGATAGTAGGAAAATATTTCTAACTATAGAGTGCTGAAGCCATGGATTGAGAGTCCTGGAGAGATCCTGAACCTCTTGCACTGGGGGAAATACAGAGCAGGTCAGACCAGTCTTCACCAGGGATGGTCTAGATGTGTATGTTCCTGCCTTGAAAGTGGCTGAGAGGAGGTAAGTGCTGTTACTGTCACATGTGTTGGATGGTGCCTGCATGGGAGGTCACCATAGGAAGATGCAACTGGATTATATTCTACCCTTCTGTTTGAAAGTTTTCTCCATGCCCAATGGAAGCTTTCTTTTCCAACACTCAGATGTCATCAGAAGAGAGCTGGAAGCAGGAGAGGTACCAGGAGCATGTTTTAAATCCCAGGTTCACAGTCCTGCCCTGGTGAAATCCTCTTGATGCAAACTCCCTGACTACACATTGAAGAGTGTCTGTACCTATTACAGTTCAGTTCCTACATCCACAGGACACCGTCTATCCTGGGCACCAGCCAGATCCATACCTCAGAAAGGCAAAAAAGACCCTTTTAATTTACAGAGCTGTCATTACCTACCTGTTTTGGGTATATATTTACGTACTTGCATACTTTCTGTACAGAGCCCAGAAGAAGAATAGTACCAGGAACAGAGTCAAATTTGCCTGGAGGCTTCCCAAGGCACTTGCAGGATTTACGTGGAGTTTCATTAGCAAAAATACCTCCTTCACCTAGGCAGGCTCTAAGCCTCTAATCTGATCCCATCGATAAACCACAGGTTCAGCTATCAAGAATCCTGTATCACGATGCTGAAATTGCTTATTCCTAAGCATTTTTGCACATGCACTGTGCCCCCTGGGCAGAGCGACTGCCAGGGCGAGCAGGCTTTCCTGCTGAAAGGTAATCAAGGCTCATGCCAAGGATCTGCTGGGAACATGCATGCTGTGTAATGTCTGACGTTCAGCGACAGAAAACAGAGCTTCCCGTGCAGCCCACTTAATCCAGACAGATGAAATTCATTTTGGATGGTTTCTGTTTCTCAAATCATAATGGATAAAGGAAGAAACGCTTTATCAGGTTGTGTTGAACATCACTCTCTTCTACAATTTTTAGAAACAGATGCTGCCATGTTCACAATGGATCTTTCCTTCTTCTTCTTTTAAAATGTTTCTTCACCTTTTTGTAAATTTCCAGGCTTGTCTAGGAACTCTTTTTAAATTCTAATCCTCTAATCTCAGTGTGATAAAGTCTCTCTTAAAAGATAGCATTGGAAGTGCTCTTTAAAGTTGCTTGGAGAGCACACAGGCTTTCAGACAAAAGGCCCATGCTTATGTCTTCTTCTTGCTAATTTAAATCATGCTCTCTGTGCAAGGAGGCTACAGCCAGGATAACTAAAAGTGAATCAGGGAAGCTTATTCTAACCACTGCTGAACTTTCCTGTCTTGTGGTAACAGGAAACGAAATACTTTTTGGGGAAAAAAAGTTGGCTGTGTGGAAGAAATAGACCAGATTGGGTTTAATAAGAAGACCTTGTGTTCATAAGTTATTTTGCACTTTTCAAGGTGCAGAAAATCCATTAATAGGTTAATTCTCATTGCCAGCAGGATGCACTTCTTGTCCCATCAAATTTTGGTACTGGCTGAGTTCAACCAAAGCTCAATGGCTTTGAAAACACTAAAATAATCTTCCCCAGGGACACTGCTGTCCTGGCTGCTGCCTGCTCTGGGTCAGCATGTTCTACTGCTTCCCACAGGGAGTCATTAGGGACAGTGGTCTCTGCCAGCATCTTGGGGAACAGGACACCTCCCACTCTGGGCTGCTCAAACACATAACTTCTTACCCAGCTGTCTTCCTGGCTAAGGAGATTCAGTATGTTTAAAAGGCTTCTGGGAAACAATGGGTGCATGCCACTGGGACACACAGGCACTGGGATGTTTGTTGGTGGGGGTCCAGGCATTGCTCACTGACCAGGGGTGTCAATGGGCTTTGGGGACAGGGCCAGGCATTTCCCATCTGGTGGGGCACTTGCCACCTCAGCCTGCCACTGGGGGTTGATCACCTCATGAAAAGCCCATTTTCATTAAATAAAAAGAGCCTACTTCAGTTCAGGCTCATTTTTTTTTATTCTCAGCAATGGTTTTACCTCCAGTTGTTTAATGCCACAGCACAAAACCTTGGATCTAGTCTTGATAGATGAACACTTTCACGGGTCAGAAGACCAAGTTCAAGGTGAAGCAGCTTCTCCTGAGCCTGCAACTGAAGGACCAGAATGAAAACCAGAGAGCACCTATCTCTGTAGTCCCTTCAACAGTATTTTTAAAAACCATCTGGCTGCCAAGGCATCAGCTACCACTGCAGATATGCAGGCATGTGGCACTCCCTAACATCAGCCTCTGGGCCATGACTGGGACTTGCTCCTGCCCAGTGTTGCAGTGCAAAGGCAGGTGAGAGCCCGCTGCTCTCCCTGTCCTGGCCATCCCCTGTGTCCCTGTCCCTGCAAGCACAGATGCCTTGGGGAGGCTGTAAATCACAACTGTTCCCAGCACTGGCAGCAGGAATACCCCTGCATCTCTGCTCCAACCATACTTGGCAAGGTTTGTCCAGTTCCTACTGCCCTTTTGCTCTCTCGTACTACAAGGCTTGACCTCTTTAAGGGCCAAAGGATTTACAGGCCTTTCTCTGACTTAGGTATTTTTAGGCTTTAAAGTTCAGTGGTGATCCTTCCCTTCTCCTCATGTCTGCGTTCCATCCTGCGGAGATATGAGGGAGAGCCTGTCCTTCCTTCAGCTTCGGTCATCACCTCCTCATTTTGGAGGATAACAGTCTCATAAACAACATAAACTCTTGTGTTTCAGTTTCACAGGGAAGATTAGTTTTTGTGCTGCAACAGCTGAAGATTGAAGGTGGAAGAGGTCCACAATTGATTCACCAACTTGGAAGAGCCCTTACCCATCTTCCCTTTGTTTGCAATACTTAGTTAGGCATATTAATAAGTGAATAGAAATCTAGCTGTTCGCAGACAGGCTGGGCTGTCAGTTCAATAAGAACAAAGTATTTAATTAAAAACAGTTCAGTAAGATGAGAACACTTTAAGACCGATTTAGAAGAAAAAGGGCAACAAACCACTATCCATGCCAACTGCAACTCAGAAACAATCAAAGTTTGCAGAGATACTGGTTTAATCATTAATTGAAAGGACTATTATTCTGCAAACCTCGAGGCAGGAGCTGTGGTTCTGTCGTGGGATCCAGTCCAGTCCCACCACGAGGGCTACTGCTGCAGCTTCCCAGCACCACAAGCTCCTCTCCCGGCACGCTCTCCACAAGCAAGGGGGCACAGGGCTGCTTCTTGGCATGAGAAGTGCCACACTTTACTTCTGTGCCGTCCTGAGCCCAGAAAGTAAAATACCCAACTTCACGGGCCATTTAGCAGGGTGAGAGGCAGCTCTGCCATCTGCATTCATTAGCACTGTGGTTAGTGCACCCCATTCTGGGGACAAGCAGGTTTCTGTGTGCTGTGTTTTGGGAGGATGCTTTGAGAGGCCTTTTCCATAAATAGTCATGGCCAATTCAGCCCTGCCAGACCATTTCTGGTAAATGGGACACTGGGTTTCACATATTCTGAGGGGGTAACTGGAGCGTCACATGGGAAAATGCCAGGCACCCGTGTGTCTTTGTGCCACTTGTGTTGGTTTCAGCAGCGTCTGTCTGGATTTAAATAAAAGCCTTTCAAAGCCAGAATTTAAATGGAGCATTTATGGCTGCTTTGTCCTGGAATAGTAAATGTCGGGAACTGTAGGTTCATTGCAGCAGCCTGACTCGGCTGATGGGTTTTTTTTGTGCAGCCCAGATTTATGTGACCTTGTGTCCTGAGATCTTCTATCTGTGACCACTGTTTGTGTGTCCCCTGGGACACAGAAAGGCAATACTGCAATGACTCTATGCATCCAGAGGTGGCAGCTGGCTCTTGGAGAGTTCTGATAGTGGGAGTTTGGTCACTGATTTCGCTTCGATGCTGTAGGAAACCACCTGTTGTGTGAGCTACAAAGCTGCCTGAAGCACATCCCTGTGCAGTAATTAAATAGGTAGGCAAGGCTGTGCCCTCTTGGGACACATTTCATTTTCACTTGAGATAACTGAGGATAAACTGCAAATTGCCTTCCCAGAAGAGATATCCCTATTGTTGGCCAGTCCATCCTTGTCCCCATGGATCACAGAGGGACAGGGCAACTCACTAAGGTGAGAGGGAAAGGCTCTCACCCCCCCCAGCCCTGACAAAGGCTGGTGTTTTCTCATTTTTCTCCCTCCAAACTTAATGGCTTGAAGACCTCCACCATTCACAAGCTTAGAGCCTTGTCTCCCAACCTTACAACCCCACAGGAGTCATGGGGAGGTTTTTCACCTGAAATAACCTCATACTGTTGTGAGTTAAAGCATTCCTGAATATAGAAGCTGTGGGTGCAAGTTTTGTGGAATAGGGGCCAAAGGAAGTAGAGAAAACAGGACTTTTTCCCCAAGCGAAAGCTCTGACTTCTCGCATGCAGAGGACGCGTATCAGCTTTGCCTGTATGTTCCTGAGCACAGACATTGTGCTATGATAAAGCTGCTGACAGCAACACCCTTGGCTTGTGCCAGGCATGCATGTGTGGCTGCTGTTGAGGCATTGTATGCAGGGGGACATGGAGCAGTGTCAGCAGCCTGGTATTAAGTGTCATGTTATGCATAAACCCTTTTAAGACTTTCGCATCACCTTTCATCAAGTATCAAAGTTGTTAACTAATTACTAATTAAAGAATATTTTTATGAAATATTATTCTAACTAAAATATAGAATTAACAAACTCCTTTATTTTAGATAGTTATGAAAATGTTTTAAGAGTGTTTAAATAGTTTTAAGAGCTGTAGTTTAGTGTTATCTGTCTTATATTCTAATTTCTCATACCTTGTAACCACAAGATCCTAGTTTTTGTACCTAGTGTGTATGAAAGCATGCTTTTAGATAAAATCAATCCCCGCGGCAGACCATGAGGCTGCCAGCAACCCTAGAAACCCACGAGCCATTGGCTAAAAGGTAGAAGCCTATCACCAGAGCTGGGAGAAGAGACAACCAACCACTGTGAAGCATAAAGACGGAACTGGGAGTAAAGAGAGGCGGAGACTTCTCCTTATCCCAGCTGGATTTTCAATTCTCTTTCTCTTTTCGTCTGGACAAGCCACGAGGGAGCCTCGGCTGCTACAACACCAGGCCACATTATAACCTTTTCTGCCTTTTTTAAAGCAGTACGCGCCGAGAAACAAAGCTATGCTCGGGTTTTTTAATAGCCTAACCGGCTGAAAAAGAATCTCTGATCGAAGGGTCTCGGACTTCAATTTTTATCTAATTTTTTGAGGCTTTTTAGTCCCAGTTTTTTTAATTGCTAAATAAACCGTTTTTATTTTAATTTAACATCCGAAATCATCATATTTTCATAACATGTCACCTGCAAAAGTAGTCTGGTTCCCACAACTGCTTATTCTATTAATTTAAGCCCAAAACTCAGTGTAAACTGCACTTTAGTTGCATTAATTATATTTTCCTTATGCCACTTCCCAAGATCTCACTTTTCCAAACTGGAAATTATATTTTCAGATATTAAAACACCTGTTGATGTGCTTTCCCGTGGTGTAAATTACCTGTGAAATGAGGTTATTTAACTGGTGTAGAATAATGCTGGCTGTGTGCTTGCATCTCAGGAGACAAGAAGTCTGCAACAGCAAGGATAACAGTGGTTTGTTCATCAGGTGTTGGCACTTCTGAAAATGGTTGGCAGTGTTTGCTCAGAAATTGGGAAGGGATCAAACGATCCAGAACTAATCTAATTTGCATGGATATTTTACCTTAAATGCCACCTTGAACAAAATTACAGTTCTGCAGAAATCTTTAGGAAGGTAGATGAGATTGAGAAAATGAAGACAAACAGAAAACAATGTATATCTTAAGAAGGTTGAATTATTCTCTGGAAGTTCTGGTCTCTCCCTGTGGACTCTGCAGAGAACTTGACAGTACTCGGGTAACCAGCTATGACTGTACACTTATTTTTAGCACCCAGTGTCAGGACTGCTGCCTTCTGAGCATGAGTGGCAATTGCTCCTCACTCTCTTGAACCCAGTGTCTGATGGTGATGTGCTGAGAGCAAAGTCTCTTAGTTCTGTGCTGTGTGATGTTAATAAGGCTTGGCTTAACAAGTCCCTGTTGGAAATTCAAACATCTCAAGCAGCAGAAATGAGGCCCATTTGAAGGCAGGTAGCATATTTGAAAAGTCATGGCAACTGTAGAGACTTACAGGGGGCACAAAGGAATCAAAATAGAGGATAAAGAGTATTGAAGTCAAGGGTTAGTCAAGGTGAAGGCAGTCAAACTGCAGTCTGCCTGATGAAAAGGGGATTCAGTACCTCTTAGAGAAGAAGGATTAGAGAAGAGTTAATCCTCTCATTGCTCTTTGAGTTACAAAATAAGGTCTTATTTGCTTTCAGGTAGGAATGGGACTTGGCAGTACTCCTAAGGAGAAGCAGAAGAGATGGAGCAGAAAAGAGGGAATATTGCAGCTTTGCTGAGCCTCTCAGGCTACCGGGCATGGGGGTGACTGTGGATACCTGTTTGTTGCAGGTCTGCTGCACGTTGCCTTCAGAGAGGTGATAGTGTCACAGAATGTTGTGTTTCAGAAAGGGCTGTGTGACCAAACTGCTCCTTCAGCTCCTGGGCCTGGCTCCACTCAGCTCTTCTGCAAATTCTGGGGAAGCCCAGTCCCCTCTCTGGCCTCAGCAATTCCCTGAGTGGGGTCTGATGCTGCAGAGCTCCAGCAGCAACCAGATTCTGCCAGCAGTGATGCTCCAGCCAGACTGGCTGTCGAGGTGGTGGTAATGTTGGGGAGATCGCTGAGAGAGCTTTGACATCCCTCCAAACCCTGCTGGTGAGTCCAGCCACAGCACGCAGCAATACTTGGTGGTATCAGGATCTATCTCATACACCTAATTTTCTTTTTGTGGGGAGGAGTGAGAGGAGTAGGGTGTTCAGTATCATCAGAGTCACCAGTATCAGACCTCATTGTCGTGGGTCCAGAAATGCAGGAGGAAAATAGCAGGCAAAGGCACAGAGACAGCAATAATCAGACTCATAGAACAGCTTGGGCTGGAAGGCACCCCAAAGACCATCCAGTTCCAACCCCCATGTCATGGGCAGGGATACCTTCCACTAGACCAGGTTGCTCAGAGCTCCATCCAGCCTGGCCTTGAATACTTGTGGGGGCTGTGTCCTCACAGCTGCTCCTCTGATGGTCAGCAGAGGTCCTTGCTGAAGCAGGATGCTCTGTCCTGGAATGTGGTCAAGGAACTTGAACAACGCCCTGTTTGCAAGGCCATCGGTGGTGGTCTGGGGGTGGTGAGGGGGGAGGGGAGTCGTGCTTCTTTTGATGTTGAGTTACACTAAACCCCCTCTGACTCATCCTGATAATGAGGTAAAGATGTGGCAGATATGGTAAAGCATCCTTATCTAGAAGGACCTGGAGACACGTGGATGACAGTCAGTCACTCTGGAGGCCCTGGGCACAAAGAGCAAGGCTGAGCTGCAGGGCCGGGCTGGCTCCACTGCTCCGTCACATCTTCCAAGTCCCACTTGGAAGAGAAAGGAGCAGGCAGGGCCCCGGGAGGGTGTGGGGGCACAGCACAGGACCTGCATCACCTCTTTCTAAAATGGGGAATTGGTTGTGTTTATAGTATAAAAGTCCAGTCCCACTTGCAAATAGGAATGTTCTTCTAACATATTCCTCCTTGGTGTGTGTGGAGATTCCTCCCTTGGGTTTTGGGGATACCCACCAAGGATACACCTCGAGGTTAAGAGAAAGAGACCTGCCCACAGCTGTTGATACTGGTGAGTTACATCAATCTCTACTTGAAAATTGTTTCTTTTTGCTAGCTTTAATATAATTGCTTTAATATAATTGCTTCAGTATAGTGCACTATGTTATGTTGTACACTACTAGTGGTTTTAGCTTTCATACTGTGTAGCAAATAATTCTGATTAAGATATTTTGTCTAATTATTTGTTGTAATAAATAATAAATTTTATATAAATATAACTGATTTGCTATCTTTCAGTTCTGCTGGACAAAGTTGTTTAAACCGTTGACAAACTCTGAGGCTGAGATTGGATCCAGCTACCCCTAAGTTTCTCTCTGAGGAGTTTAGAAGGCAAGGGAGTCCTCTCGGTGCCTAATGGCTCAGCAGCAGGGCTTCTTTACTAAACTTTGGCCAAAGCTCATAATCCACCCATGACAGTTTGGTGTAGTCTTGGCAGGACGGCAAATGATTTTGAGAAACAGACAAAAGGTTTAACAGAATATTTACGGAGGCACAGTATGATAGATAAATGTTATAATATTGGCTTTCTGCTAATGTTAAAATGAATGATGAGCTTTGTTATTGTGATAGATACATATTATAATACTGGCTTTCTACAAATAGATGCTATATATATATAATGTTAAAGTAGCTTTGTTATAAAGATGTAGTTTTGTAACAATAACTAATGCCGTTATTTCTGTCATTAACTAAACTTAGACATAATAGTGAAATCTCTAATATAGTAAAGCTTGTGGTAATTTAACTGTCTGCTTGGTTGGATAACATCCAACCAACGTGTGATGAAGACCCTTGCTACTGACACACCAGCTATCAGCAGCTACCATCTGCAGAAACCATCGACCAAAGCCCGCTCTGGAGGAAATAATAAAAACTGACTAAAACCACAGCCAAGAAATGTGCACGCTCTAAAAAGGCAGACCCAAGGAGGAGCCATGCTAAACAGTTCCTGCAACATGTAAACTGGTTTAAGGAAAAGTTTGAATATGCATAATTGATTATGAATATGTACTAGACTGATGTGTATGTAAAGGGTGTCTCCAAAATAACAGGTGTGCTCTTGGCTGAGTGCCAAAGCACCTGGCACCGAGAATTTTGCTTTATTATCTTTGTCCCTTATTGTCCTTTGTTAAACTTTCAAATCTTAACAGGAGAGTGAACCTCGTTTTTCACAATAGTATACACATTGATGCTGATGATACCTGACCTGGGGACAATTGGTATGAGTGGGAAAAGATACAGGAGAAATTAGATACAAAACGACCACTGAAAGATAAAAAAAGAAAAGGTATTATCTGTCATGCACTGGGATTATGCCTAAAGGCTGCATGGCAATGGAGAGAACAAATTATAAAAGAAACTAATAATCTGAGAGAAGAAACAGAAGAAAGAAAACTTGTAGAACCTTCTCTACAGTATCAAAATGACCGATTGAAAAAACAGTTAAAAGAATCTAAGGAAAAGACAAAAACTTGGAAGGAGTATTAAAGTTGGCATTATTAAAACCCCCCAAACCTATTGTTGCGAAAAAGTTACGAGAATTGATAGTTTCACTTGAGGTCTGGGATGGTGATAATTGGGAAAGCCCTGATGAAAATGCTGATGAGGTTGAATGGGACTGCGATGAAAAAACTAAACCCCCACCTCTTAGAGAGGAAGGGGTTCCAGAGTTAAAAAGGAGTCCCATAACTAAACCCAAAGTGTCCGAAGGACCTCAAGGAGGTCAGAGGAGGAAGACAGCCAGAACTTCTCCCTGGGATCCCCTGCAATCGATAAATATACATGACAAATATAAAAGAAAACCAGGGGAGTCAGCCACTGAGTATTTGTGGAGAGTGAGTCTCTCCAGAGGAGATGGAATTTTGCTGGATGGGTGTGAGACCTCCGGGTTCTGGGGTCCAGGAGTCTTCTTAAACCTGGGACCTGAGCCTGCCAATGAACTCCATTCAATAACCAGCAGGGTTGCACACTGGGCAGGAGGAATACATATTCTGGACAGAGGAGAGACAGTTTCCATACCCATAAGGTCAGTTGATGAAATGTTTGCCGCTGTTACAAAGGCAGCTTGCCTGCAGGCAATGCACAGACGAGCACACGCAGACATTCCGATGATCTCCACAGAGGAGGACCCTAGTTTGTTAAGCCCTCTGTTAAATGGAACCCCTACAATACTAAAAATGTATTTACTGCAGCGACGAGATGAGATCAGAAAAGATGTAATGCATAATGAAGTTTACAAGAGCCACAAGCCCCAAGGAGAGTTATCCCTGTGTGGGCAGATCTCTTACATGACATGGTGAACTATGCAAGAGAAGTGGGCTGGGAAAATCATTCTGGAGAGCAATCCCGGGCTACTGAAAGGACCCCAGAGTTTGGAATGCAGAGACCTCTTGAAAGATGGGCAAGGACTTTTAAACAGAACCCACCGGGGAAAATCAACGCCTCCCTCTCATTTGTGAGAACAGCGAATGAGCGGGGGGACTGCAATAGCTTTGGGAATTCCCCGTGCCGCCCCGAGGGGATGGCCCAACGCGGTGACAGCAGACTTGGTCAAAGCGATACTGAGGTGTAGCGAAAAGCCTCTGCAGGAAAAACACACCCCCAACCCTTTCGAAACACAAAAGGAGAACAACCTCTAAGACCTGGGCGAATTTTGGGCCTTAACACCCAGGACATTCTTTTCTTCCAATAGTCTGATAAGGGTGGGGCCCATATCTACTTACCAGTAGGACCTAGAAAAAAACCTTCGAGCTTTAATTGACATGGGAGCTCAGCTGTCTTTGATCATACCCAGAAATGCTAAAAAATTAAACTTCAGTTTTAAAAGAAAGAGAATCCATCTAGGAGGGTTCAATGAACAAATTACCATATGTTATACTGCCGAAGTCCGTTCATGGTTGCCTGAGGAAAAATGAATGACGTCACACACTTTTGCAATTGCAGATCATGAAGAAAACATTTTAGGATATAATATCCTTAAAGGAAAAGTTTGGCAATTGCCCAAAGGGAATGTCTGTTCATTTGGGCCCACAAAAACTCCGTGTACTACATTTTCTGGGAAAAAAAAAGAGAAAAACTAATCTATTAAAAATTGCTCCAGTTTTACCTGCTTCTGCTGTGACTAATATCAAGCAGTACCCTATTCCTCCTGCAGCCAAAGAAGAGGTAAATGAATAAATTAAAAATTTAGAGCAAAGGGGTAATATATTTAGGACACATTCCCCATATAATAACCCTGTTTGGTCGCTAAGAAAACCAGATGGGAGCTGGCGCTTAACAACTCATCATCGACAGCTTAATGCTAACACAGAAACACTCAGTGCAGCTGTCCCAAATATTGCACATCTCACTGCTGCCCCGCAAGCAGCTGCACAAAAATGGATGGCAGTTTTTAATGCAAAAGACATGTTCTTCATGGCTCTGCTTCAGGAAGAAGACAAACCCAAATTTGCATTCTCTTGGGAGGGAACGTAACACACCTTCTATTGCCTGCCCCAAGGGGTAAGTATTCACCTGCCATAGCACTCAATGCTTTAGCTGAACTCCTTCAATAAATAAAAATCCTGGAAGGAGTACAAATCTATCAATGCACTGATGATGTGTTGATAGCAGGTGAAGAGGAAGATGCTGTAAGAACAACGGCACAGGATATATGGAATAAATTAAAAGACGAGGGGATGGAAATGCTTCTGCTAAATGCTGAGACCCTTCTTAAGAGGTAAAATTCCCAGGAACCTGGTGGGTTGCTGGTCAGGCTGCAATCCCAGGTGGAACCATTACAAAATTGGATGCTACACCCACTCCTACTACTAAAAAGGAACTTCAAAATATCATGGGTACTTTAGGATACTGAAGAAATGTTCCTGGATTTTTTATAATAGCAAGATGTTAATGAGGAAAAAACAGACCTGGGAGTGTCTTGATAGTCACAAACGGGCTTTGCAAACACTGATAGAAGAGTTAAAAACGTATCAATCACTAGGTCCTGTTCATCCCAGTGGTCCTATAATAGTTGAATGGGGTTTTGCTGAATGTGGGGCTTATTGTAGTATGTTCCAGGAAACTCCACATGGACCCAAACAACCGTTAAGGTTGAGCTCTACAGCATTGAAGGATACTGATAGGAGATACATTGATTGGGAAAAGGGATTGTTATCTTTGACCTGAGCTCTTAAACAAGTAGAAAAATTCAGCAGCATCAACCTTTGCAAGTCCAAGGACCTTTTAACCTGTTAGTATTAAGAAGGGCAGTGCTTCACCAGATGGGATTGTACAAAGACCAACAGTACACAAATGGTTTGCATGTGTCAGGACTCGTGGATGAGATGGATATAACTGAAGGGACAACAAAACCTACAAAATTAAACAGCTGTGACCCCAGACATGCTGGCTTTGCAACAGCTGTATAAAACTAGTCCTATACTTGATGCTCCTGCATTGACATCAGACTCTGAAGTTTAAGATGTCTGGTTTGTTGATGTCTTAGCCAAATGCATTGGTGGTAAATGGAAGTACAGAGCAGTGGCTTCTAACAGGAATGGAAGTAGTAGAAGAAGGAATGGGAAGTGCACTGGTGGGAATGTTAAAAGCTGTATTGCTGGCAGTAAGAGAGAAAGCAAAGACAATATATGTTGATTCTTATGCAATCTGGGCTGGTGCCAGTGGTTGTGTCAATGGAAAACATTAGTTTGGCAGGTGAATGGAAAAGAGGTGTGGCAGAAGGAGGATTGGAAATGGTTATTCTTACAGGCTCAGTCCCAACCAATCCACATAGGATGGGTCAAAGCTCATGCCAATGGTCAAGCCTCCCAGGACAACCTAAAGGTGTTCCAACCAGTCAAGTTCAAACTACCCAAACTGGGATTGTACCTATGACTCTAATGGACACTCGAGGACTGTTAGCCTGGCTGGCTACAGACTCTAATGGCCACTAGCACAGGATCAGTTCATGGATAATTCCCGCATTCTGAACTGACAAAATTAACCTATCCCATCTGGCACACCTGCTGAGATATATACTGTTTTATTTTACAGATCAGTGGCTGCTCCTGGTCATCATCCTGATAGTAACACCTGGAACTCTACAGTGGATAATATCCTTGGAGGCTGCTGAAGCGTGGACTTGCAAACACAACAGATCTCATGGGCCAGTATGTACGTGCCTACAAGGGTCCCTCTACAGCTTGAAGGTGGTGTTGTCATGCATCAGCACCTATGGGAATGGTTGTTACCCTGGTTAAAAACTGTTGGAACATCCTGGTCTACACAAACTGGAACAACTGAAAAAGGATAATCAAAAAACATTGATCACTGTCCATCATGATGTGGAAAATTCACTGTTGTCCTAAAGAGGGTGAAAAGGCATAGAGAACATCACTGTGGGATGACTTGTTTGGATGATCCCCAACCATGATGGGCATTCTGAATTTATTGTTACACTCTGTTATTATAATATTGTTATTAATCAGAATCTGGTTTTTATAAGTAATCATTTTATATATATTTTATATGTAAGAGTGTGGTACCTAATCCAACAAATGAGGATACTAATGATTCCAGAAGTACATAAATTGAAATAATAACAGGGTTTCTGCCAGAATCAATAGCTAATTCTATAATGGAGCTAATGCTCCATTTAATATTATTAACTAAATTCTAACATTTATTATTCTAATTTTTTAATAATAATTTTGTATGTAAAAGTATAAGGTATGATTACAATATCACTAACACTTTTTCAAACTAGCTAAGTTAGGATAAAATAGGAAAACCTAGGAGACTGATGTATCTCAACATATTTAACTATAATGTACAGACAAGCAGTGGATACTTTTATAGCATGGAGACAAGAGGTACCTGCATTACCACTTCATGAGGTAAAGATGATTGACTTCAGTCATGGGGTAGAGTGTAGCAGGATGCTCTGTCCTGGAACATGGTCAAGCAACTTGAACAATGCCCTATTTGCAAGGCTATCAGTGGTGGACTGTGAGGAGGCTGCTTTTGGTGTTGAGTTATGCTAAAACCAGTCTGACTCACCCTGATGCTGAAGTAAAAACGTGGCAGATATGGTAAAGCACCTTTATCTAAAAATGCTAAGCTGACACAGCTGACCTGGAGACATATGACTTGCAGTCTATCTCTTTATACTATAAAAGTCTAGTCCCACTTGCAAAAAGGCAGGTTCTTCTAACATATTCCTCCTTGGAGTGTGTGGAGATTCCTCCCTTGGGTTTTGGGGATGCCCACCAAGGATTCTCCTTGAGGTCCAGAGAAAGAGGCCTGCCCACGAGTGTTGATATTGGTGAGTTACATCAATCTCTACTTAGTAGTTGTTTCTTTTTGCCAGCTTTAATATAATTGCTTTGGCATAGTCCACTGTTACACTATACACTACTAGTAATTTTGGCTTTTATACTGTATATAATCCCAATTAACATATTTTTTCTAATAATTTTTCATAATAAATAATTAATTTTATGGAAATTTATGTGATTTGACATCTTTCAATCCTGCAGGGGAAAAAGTTACTTAAACTGTTGACAAACAGTTGAGGCTGAGATTGGATCCAGCTGACCCCAGGCTCCTCTCTGAGAAGGAGTTAAGAAGGCAAGGGAGTCCTCTCTGCACGTCGTGGCTCAGCAGTGGTACTGTGGGTGAGAGCAGCACAGTCCCCCTAAACTGGTTGCAGGTTGGTATCAACATGGGCTAGCCCTTTTGGGTGGCCTGGGTTCAGGCTTCTCCCATTTATACAACACCAACTATCACCTCTAGCTCACAGTTGAGTCTGGGCTGTAACGTGGGCACAAAATTAGGAGCCAGAGGATGATTGTGTGTTTGTACAAATTGCAGTGTGGATTCTGCTGCTGAGTAGCAGCTAGCATTTAAACTGTTGGTCTCAGTATTTCAGACAGGGTCCATTGCTGTGCTTCTTCCTTTTCCTAATTTAGATGGCTGGAGGGTGCTAAAGAACAGCTCATTGGTGGCCCTGCAGCTCACCAGCTCCAGCCTGCCCAGCATCCTCAGCTTTTGAGCTTCAGGCACTGGCATGGGTGCAAGATCAATCAATCACCACAGTGCTGCAGAAAACAAAGGAGATCTCAGCACAGCAGGAGCCAAAGATGCCTGAAAAACAGTTGCTCCTTGTTCAAATATGCAGGCTGCATCCATGCAAGGAGTCAGATCAGCCAAGAAAAAAGTCTTGAGAATGGGACAGGATCTGCATTAATCTTTATCTGATAGTGGAAGTGCCTGTTTCTTACAAGCTTAAATTCAGCATTAATTAAATTGCTTACCTTCCTCCACAGAAATAAGTACACTGATACACAGCATGGGATTTGAGTGCAAGTTAACAGGCTGTGGTGTCTTGGATGAAAGGTGGAGAGGCCTGTGGTGACAGGCAGCTTCTGCATCCAGGACAAAGCTCTGGGTAACACTGGGGAGCCACAATGACCAAAATGATGTATGAAACCCCAGCTCCTATCCTGCCCTCAGTCCTCTTGGCTTCCACAGAAATACTCCAGTACTGCTGGGCACCAAGTCTTGTGGGAATTCACTGCTCTTCTTCCAGCTCTGAAGCTGGGTTGATAAGAGATCACCTTCAATAGAGGCCATCAAAATACCTCAATATGTGACTGTTCCACCACTGTGGGCTAAGAGTGGAGACACCATAACCTCCCTGGGCAACCTATGCCAGTGTTCAGTCAACCCCACAGTAAAAAAGTGTTTCCTAATATTCTGTGTTTCAGTTTGTCCCTATTGTCTCTTGTCCTGCCACTGGGAACCACCAAAAAGAGCCTGGCTCTGACGTTGCAGCCTCCCTTCAGGTATTTATGTGCATTGGTAAGATTCCCCTTGAGCCTTCTCTCCACACTGAAAAGTCCCAGCTCTTCCTCATAGGAGAGATACTCCAACCCTTGATCTTTTTCATGAGCTTTTTTCAATCTCACCAGTATGTCCACATCTCTCTTGCACTGGGAAGCCCACAACTGGACCCAACACTCCAGCTGTGACCTCACAAGTGCTCAGTAGAGTGGAAGGACCTTGACCTGCTGGCAATCCTTTGTCTAATGCAGGCCATGGTACCATTTGCCTTCTTTGTCACAAAGGTACACTCCTGGCTCACGTTCAACTTGGTGTCCAGCAGGACCTCAGATCCTTTTCTGACAAGGTGTTTTCCAATGGGATGGCCCCCAGCATATCCTGGTGCATGGGGCTGTCTCTCCTCAGGTGCAGGACTTCACACTTCTCCTTGTTGAACTTCATGAGGTTCCTGTTGGTCCATTTCTCCAGCCTGTTGAGGTCTCTGGATGGCTGTGTGGCCTTGTGGTATCAGCCTCTCCTCACAGTTTTGTATCATCTGCAAAGTTGCTGAGGCTACACGCTTCTCCCTCATCCAGACCATCAGTGAAGATGTCAAACAGGACTGGACCCAGTATAGACCCTATACTCCCAGTCACTGGCTGCCAACTAAACTTTGTGACCCATCACCACCGTCTGGGCCCAGCCATTCAGCCAGTTTTCCATCCCCCTTACTGTCTGCTCAACTCACCCACACATCAGCAGCTTGTCTATGGGCATCTAATGTAAGACAGCGTTGAAGTCCTCAGAGACATCCAGGTAGAAACTATCCACTCCTCTTCCCCCTTGTCCAGGCCAGTCATTTCTTCATAGGAGTTTGTAAGGTTGGTGAAGCATGGCTTCCCTTTAGTGGAACTGTGCTGACTGCTCCTGGTGGCTTTCCTGTCATTCATGTACCTGGAAATGATTTGCAGGGATAAAGCTGAGGCTGGTCAGCTTGTAGTCCCTTGGGTCCTCCTTCCTGAAGATAGAAGCGACATTTGTTTCTTCCAGACTTTGGGCACTTACTCCTCTTATTTTATGGGAAAATGTGTCAGTCCTTAAAAGATGTGGTAAAACAGCATCATCACTGAAAAGACTGCGTGTGAGAGAGACTTTTCCTGGCCTGGCTGTACTTGCAAACACTTCAGAGATAAAGGGTGCCTTGGAAACCAGAGGATTATTTTTGACGCTAACCTGTGTTTCAACTCCATCCATGGATTCACAAACAGCAGCTGGCATGCCTCTGCTTAGGTGATCTTGCGGGCTGTAACAAATTTGTGAGTGCAAAGACAGGGAAAAAGAAGTCCAAGTCCCTGTGGGCATCTCTCCCTAACGATTCACTCCTGGCATGACATGGAGCTTGCAGCACTCTCCACGACTGATCCATGCTCAGGAGTCCCAGCTCTGCAGTGAACTGTGTCAACCATTCCCTAAATGGCAGAGGAAATGCCTTAATACTCATCCATATGGTAAAGGAAGTAAGAACATCAACAGCAAAAAGGTAATTAGGGAAAAACATCCAATAGAGATGCAAATTAAGCTCCCTCCACAAAACCCTTTATAGATCCTGGGATTTTGTGCACATATTGCTTCTATTAAATGTGACATATTTAAAGCTTCCCTTTGCCAGAAGTGCTCTTTCACTCTTTCTCTCTGACCTCACTTAGCTAGTTCATGAACAAAAAGGCAGATTAAAGGGGAGATAAATACGATTTATTAAACACTTGGGACCGCTGGAAAAAATGCCATGTATAAAACCTTCATGAAACATACAATATTCTTAAATATTTTATTTTACTGAAGGTTTTGAACTATTAATTACCAGTAACGTTCCACAGTTAAATGTTTCTCTACCAACNATTGGTAAGATTCCCCTTGAGCCTTCTCTCCACACTGAAAAGTCCCAGCTCTTCCTCATAGGAGAGATACTCCAACCCTTGATCTTTTTCATGAGCTTTTTTCAATCTCACCAGTATGTCCACATCTCTCTTGCACTGGGAAGCCCACAACTGGACCCAACACTCCAGCTGTGACCTAACAAGTGCTCAGTAGAGTGGAAGGACCTTGACCTGCTGGCAATCCTTTGTCTAATGAAGGCCCTGGTACCATTTGCCTTCTTTGTCACAAAGGTACACTCCTGGCTCACGTTCAACTTGGTGTCCAGCAGGACCTCAGCTCCTTTTCTGACAAGGTGTTTTCCAATGGGATGGCCCCCAGCATATCCTGGTGCATGGGGCTGTCTCTCCTCAGGTGCAGGACTTCACACTTCTCCTTGTTGAACTTCATGAGGTTCCTGTTGGTCCATTTCTCCAGCCTGTTGAGGTCTCTGGATGGCTGTGTGGCCTTGTGGTATCAGCCTCTCCTCACAGTTTTGTATCATCTGCAAAGTTGCTGAGGCTACACGCTTCTCCCTCATCCAGACCATCAGTGAAGATGTCAAACAGGACTGGACCCAGTATAGACCCTATACTCCCAGTCACTGGCTGCCAACTAAACTTTGTGACCCATCACCACCGTCTGGGCCCAGCCATTCAGCCAGTTTTCCATCCCCCTTACTGTCTGCTCAACTCACCCACACATCAGCAGCTTGTCTATGGGCATCTAATGTAAGACAGCGTTGAAGTCCTCAGAGACATCCAGGTAGAAACTATCCACTCCTCTTCCCCCTTGTCCAGGCCAGTCATTTCTTCATAGGAGTTTGTAAGGTTGGTGAAGCATGGCTTCCCTTTAGTGGAACTGTGCTGACTGCTCCTGGTGGCTTTCCTGTCATTCATGTACCTGGAAATGATTTGCAGGGATAAAGCTGAGGCTGGTCAGCTTGTAGTTCCTTGGGTCCTCCTTCCTGAAGATAGAAGCGACATTTGTTTCTTCCAGACTTTGGGCACTTACTCCTCTTATTTTATGGGAAAATGTGTCAGTCCTTAAAAGATGTGGTAAAACAGCATCATCACTGAAAAGACTGCGTGTGAGAGAGACTTTTCCTGGCCTGGCTGTACTTGCAAACACTTCAGAGATAAAGGGTGCCTTGGAAACCAGAGGATTATTTTTGACGCTAACCTGTGTTTCAACTCCATCCATGGATTCACAAACAGCAGCTGGCATGCCTCTGCTTAGGTGATCTTGCGGGCTGTAACAAATTTGTGAGTGCAAAGACAGGGAAAAAGAAGTCCAAGTCCCTGTGGGCATCTCTCCCTAACGATTCACTCCTGGCATGACATGGAGCTTGCAGCACTCTCCACGACTGATCCATGCTCAGGAGTCCCAGCTCTGCAGTGAACTGTGTCAACCATTCCCTAAATGGCAGAGGAAATGCCTTAATACTCATCCATATGGTAAAGGAAGTAAGAACATCAACAGCAAAAAGGTAATTAGGGAAAGACATCCAATAGAGATGCAAATTAAGCTCCCTCCACAAAACCCTTTATAGATCCTGGGATTTTGTGCACATATTGCTTCTATTAAATGTGACATATTTAAAGCTTCCCTTTGCCAGAAGTGCTCTTTCACTCTTTCTCTCTGACCTCACTTAGCTAGTTCATGAACAAAAAGGCAGATTAAAGGGGAGATAAATACGATTTATTAAACACTTGGGACCGCTGGAAAAAATGCCATGTATAAAACCTTCATGAAACATACAATATTCTTAAATATTTTATTTTACTGAAGGTTTTGAACTATTAATTACCAGTAACGTTCCACAGTTAAATGTTTCTCTACCAACTGTTCCCTTGCCCGCAAGAAGCTTAACCAGCTCCCTCCCTGCTGCTTCTCCTGTTTCCTCTTTGCATCCAAGCTTGTGTCCACCAGTGTTTGAGCTAGGTGGAAAAAAAGCACTAAATATACCTCTGCTCTAGGTTACAGCTCAACAAAAAAGGCCTGTTTTTTGAAAGAGGACAGGGTGTTTGCCTAAAATGGAAGGTCCCTGGCAGGCCAGCACACACCCAGTGCAGCTTTTTGGTCTGCAACACCAACATGCAAGCTGAGGCTCTGGGTGGAGGTAATTTGGGGCTGGGTCAGCTACTGGGAAGCAGATTTTGCAGAGTAAAAGTGGTGGGCTAAGCCCATGGGACAACAGCTGATTTCTGACTGACTTCAAATAGGGGTGCAATCTCTTCCCTCCTTCCCTCTGTGGCTTTGTCTCATTTTCAAAAATTGTCATTTGCTGCTGCAGGGTCCCTGGGTTCCAGCAGGAACATCTTGTCCTTATGCACAGCTGGAGTTGGGTAAAGACTGTGGTGGTGGAGATCTCTGGGGAGGCAGTGCCACCACATGGTGCACCTCCAGCCGGTGCACAGGGGTCCCACGTGCCACCCCATGTGTCAAACAGCTCTGATGGCTGCAGACCAACATCCGCAGCGGGTGTGGAGTTACTGACACAGCTGAATGGAAGGAGACCTTGGTGATCACTGGCCAGCATAAGGCTCCAGTACTTGGTGTATCCATGGCAGGACACGGAGCTTGGCTGGATCCAGCATTGCTGGATGTGAGTGGAGACAACACCCTAAAATAGCCAGGGGCAATCATGGAAAGCATATTCAGCGTGGAAGACAGTCAGACACGTTTGCTCCCACGTGCAGTGGGAGCTGTGATGGCTGTCTGGACCAACATTTCAGCCTTCAGGAGATGTGAGGCAATCCGGTGCAGCTGTATCCTCTCTCACTGCGAGCTACATGATGTCATACCCAACCTCTGCTGCCAGAGCCTCACATCACTCTTGGGCACCCGCTGCTGCTGAGGAGCTGTGTGATAACCTGCCAATCTGCAGTCACGTGTCAGAGCATCTTAATGGGTGCAAATCATGAGCAACTCCATAAAAGTTAATTACACTGGTGGAAAACATGGGCAGTGAGCCTTCTGTGCACTTATCAGTGAGGCTGGGCCTATTAGTCATGAATTACTCAAAACTATACAGAGAAAAACAAATGCCTGAAGTAACTGCTTCAAGTTAACATTTATGGGAAATGGTCTGTGTAATGGGAAACAGCTCTTTCCTTCTGAGCTCATGTGCCACTAAAGAGTTTACTTTCTTCTGCATGTCCTTGCCAGTCATCTCTTGTCATGTTGAGAATGTACTGGTTTTAGTAACATCCTTTAGGAAGTTATGGTTACTTTGGAAATTAATTTATTTCAAAAGCATCCTCCTTGGGACTGAATCTGTGTAAAAAACTCATGCAGCATAGCAAGAAAAGAGGGAATTCTGAGAACTGCCATGCTCTTCCCTCACGTTGCAACTTCCAGTAAATGCCCCAGCAAAGCTGCAGTCCCCAAGCTTGGCTCAGGCCTTTGGGGAAGTCAACTTGCATCAGCTCTGGGTGCCAGGCACCAGGAGGACTTTCCTGTGATGCTGTAAAGGTCCTTTTCAGAAGATCCCTTGGGGTGGATTAGACTCGAATGACACCAAATGACCGGTATATACATATCTATGTTTTTAGGTTTATTTTAGAACAATTTGGTTGCTGTGGAAAGGAGGTATGTAGCCATTTTGGTTATTATCTATAGAAATATAACAATCTAGAAGTATAAAAGTATCACTTAAGAAAATATATAAGGAAAAGTAAGAAAGAGAAAGAAAGGACAAGAGTGAACAGTGGAGTGGAAAGCTATCATCACCCATGGATCCAGAGATAAGATTTGATTGTTGCAACTGAGATGTCCATCGGTCAAAGTGATGGTTGCAGTCTTGATCTGTCAGGGGGTGGATCTGCTTCTTATCAGTCTTTTATCTGGCTCAAAAATCATCAAGCTGCTAAACAAAGTTTGGTTTGTCATGGTCATCCTCCAGTGGTGGGTGTGCACCCCCTCTGTGCCTGGGCTGTGCTTACGCAGATCAGAGGGTTCAGCACCACGCACCCAACACCTCTCCTTCTCCCCTTCAGCTGGGGGTGCAAAACCTAGCTCAGCAGAGCACACCCTGCTGCTTTTGCAAATGGTCTATTGTTTGAGCCATTAACCCTTAACATTTCAGTCTCTCACAGATGCTGAGGTGGTTGGTGGTCCCCGGCACACATCTGGCCCTGATGGTGTCCCCTGGTCTGGGGGCCAGCTCACACCATGGACCACTCCTACAACAATGTGCCAACTGCTCTCAGTGCTGGAGGTCCTTCAGGGAATCAGCTACCACTAGGGTTGTCAGGTGCTTTTTAATAGACACCTGAGTATGTCCTGGGCCAGCAGAGAAAGGACGTGAGTAGTCTGTGGCAAGAAGAGGTTGGGCAGCACTGCTGGGGGCCAAGAGGGATCATTCCTCTCATGGCAGGAGGTACCTTCCACTCCATGTCTGAGCCTTACAGTGCCGTGTCAGGCTTCCCTCGACTGAGGCTTAGATTTCACCATCCCAGGTGGGAGTTCTGGAGAATGTATGGTTGAAATGATGTTCCCTGGGAGAGGGCAACCAGACCTGCTGAAGAACATGTCCATGAAAACGTGGCAGGAAGCAGCAGCCACAGCAGAGTTGTTGAAGGAGAAAACTCCTCTTAGGTGGTGCCCCTCTCTGTGCCAGCACCTCTGCTGGGGCACCCATTGCCATGGTCCCCAGGACACAGCAACAGTGGCATCTGCTATCCCAGGGATGTGCTGATGCACCCTGGCTGTTCACTGCTCCCCACCTCTGGGCTGATGTGTGGTCCCAGGCCAGTCATGGAGCCGAGGGTTTTGTTAGCATCAGGAGAGACCACATTCATCTCAGGCTGACCTTTTCTCTTTTAAATCCCAGTGGTGGAGGAGTTACTCAGATTAGGGACAAAATTGGCAGATTGCAGCAAAGGTTTCTGAAAGGTTTCATTATCAACAGAAATTTCAGCTTATTGAAGCAATTTCCTGAGTCTTTTAGACTAACTCTAAACCCAGCAGTTTTAACCTGAAGGGCAGGGAAACATTTGGAAACCCATTAGACTTTCTACTGTTAGCTGTTCCTATGAGAAAATGGGAGTTGGCTATAGGAGCAAATGAACAATAGTAGTACCCAGCAAGTCATCCTTGCCATTTTTATTGCACGACAGTACAGATCACACAAGTATTGTGTCTGTTCCACGTGGAACTCGGCACTGGACTCTGGCGTTCCCCCAGCTTCTGTAATGAGAAATATCTCAACACTCCCAAATACTTCAATTAAATTAAATGCCAGTCCTTCCTATATGACATGAAGGCAATGTCAAATAATCACTCGAGGTACAAAAGCCCCAGGGTAGTAATCCCTTTAAGACCAAAATATCTGTGGAATTTTTTTTTAAACCAGGCACAGGTTTCAGGTTCCTGTGGCGATTCTGCTCCCATTTGCTGAATTTATTTCACTGGGGTGTCAGAAAGGCAGTAATCAAGTATCTGTGTGCCAGCTCATGTTCATGTGTGTTGAACTAGAGAGGGCAAGAAGTTCCTGCTGCCCACAGCCCAGCCCAGCCCAGCATCACAAGGCCACATCTGCCCGTTGACCACGTGAGCAGCTGCTTATTGCTGGTCAGTGGAACAAATTGTGTTTAAAACGTGTCTGGGGAGGATGTGTCCAGGGCTGTGTTTTATGTTCCAGGTCAGCAGTCAGGCAGCTGCTGGGGAAAACGTGCACAGCTGTGCCTCCCTTAGGGGAGACAGACCTGTGCCTCCCTCTTAATGAGCAGATGCTCTAAGTGTCCACCCCAACACTTCTACAGCCCTCCCAGGGTTAACATTTATGAAGCAATTTTCAAAGACTCCCTGTAAAAATGTACTTTTGCCACAAGGCCAGCACCCAGAAGAAAGGGACAGAGCTCTGTTCCACAGCGAGATGAACCTTCATGGCCTGAGAGGAGCCAAGTCCCACCTGGGACAAGCCACTGCCTCTCCACTTTCCCTCACGTACCCGCTGCCAGTGCATGCTTTGGCCGGCTTGTCTGTTAACAAACGACCCCCAGCACACGTGCAGAAACAGGGCCAAAATCACGCCTGTGGCACGGCTCCAGCTGATGGGTCCCAGCCTGGAATAGCCTCCCGACAGCCGGCTGCCTCCTCCGCTTACAGCCCAGGGACACCCAGCGTGACTCCTGGGAGAAAGGCTCCTCAGGCAGGATCCCTTTCACCTAAGTTTAGATGCTCCCAGCCTGCAGCTGACTGAGCTGGCCACGGTCCCTTGGAGAGGAGATCAGGCACTTCCAGAGGGCACGTCACCTCAGCCCGGGTTACATGAGGGTCAGATGAAGCAGCCTGGAAACACCAGTTGTTTCATTGACTATAAAAGGGTTCTCAGCTGCCAGCTCTGGGATGGGATACACCATCCTCAAGGTTTGGGTCCTTTGCCTAAGCACAGATGTCCAATATCTGCTTGGCCTGCAGCTGCTGGCGCCCAAGTCTTTCTTGTCCCCAGCTCCAGGCTGAACACCACGTGCCACTTCCTTCAGAGCAGGACACTGGCAGCCAAGAGATGTGCAGGTCTTACTCAGCCTCCTCCTGCACTGGGCTTTTGGAGGAGAGATGTTGTGCTCACTGACTTGCTGCAGATGGGCACTGACAGGGGAGACCACATTCATGGCACGATGTACAGAATTGCCCACAACATTCCAGTACTGGCAGTTTATACATTAGGGTTTTTTCCTTTTTTTTCTTGTTTTCTATTTTTTGTCTTTTATCATACAGATGAATTTCAGAACATGTAGGCTTTATTTGTCTGCTTCTAATTAATAGACCAAAAGGAACAACTCTGACATCTGAGTGATTTCTATACTGATTCCCAAACCATTCTTTCAAGCTTTGAGACCATAAAGCCTTCTCACCCACAGTTTTAAGAAAAAATATAAAAAGTAGAACTTCCTACAACTTCTTCATATGAAGACCGATGAGCTGTTTGAGTTGAAGTGTTCTTAATATCTGAATTTTTAAT
Organism: Ifrita kowaldi; assembly: GCA_013398055.1. Lineage (NCBI taxonomy): Eukaryota > Metazoa > Chordata > Aves > Passeriformes > Cinclosomatidae > Ifrita > Ifrita kowaldi. The sequence goes on from VZRS01004546.1 coordinate 292,812, forward strand.
ATCTCAACTGGATCCAAATAATGGGGCACGTGAAATGTTATCCTGAACAAATAAAAGCTGGCAAAGTTTAAGAAACTAAAAACAGGAAAGAAAAACATAGAGGAAATGGCTAGACATATTTATCTGCAGCAGGAATAACTTGCCACTTAATACTAATAAGAATCATGTTCAGATTGGTTTAGCCAGGTGCCAAATGGGATTATTGTCTCATTTGTGACATGTAATCAATACGGAAATAATACCAGGAAGCCTCCAGTGATTAGAAACAACTCAGATCCCAGGAAACTACGCTTTGATTCCCACTCCAAGACCTCACTTCTCGCTCTGCCTGCCAGTCCCCCGTCCCTCCCACACACGTAGCAAGGTGTGGTGACGGCAGAACCGCCCGTCGCCAGCAGTGACCTGAAAGCTTCTGGGTTCAATCCCTGCCCTGGCTTTCCCTTCTGGCGAAGTGCACAGTCACAGTGCCACGCACTGTCTCGTCAGTCAGCATTCCCTCAGGCTGCAGGCATTCCCTCGGCCCTGTTTCCAAGAAGCCGGGCTGCCGTCACCGCGTGGCTTTCAGGCTGCAACAAGAGGACGCTCCCTGGGCTGATGCCGTTTCCATTTCGGGCTCGGCGCACCCTGCCCGTGCTGGAGGGGCAGCAGCTCTGCTCGGTTCAAAGGGCAGCCCCCGGGACACCGCAAAGCCGCAGAAAAAGGGGCCTGTCCCGTATCTGTACCCAGTACCTATTTTTTAAAGAGACCACAAAGTCTGTAGTGCTTCATCCTGGGGAAAGCCACTCCGGCAGCTTTCTAGTGTCTGTGCCTCTGAAGGCATCTCTGGGTTTTGCTGCCACAAGCTGACTATGAGTTTAAAAAAAAAAAAGTTTCTCTAAAAAAGTTTTGTCTTATGGTGTTCTGACACCAATCCAGTAAAAGCTTTATTCAGCCCGATTCTGAGCAGGCTGTGGTGACTGAACAGTGACTGGTTCAGGGACTGGAGACTGATGGGGGAAAGAAAGGTGGTTTTAAAAGGCATTTAGAGTTTGGACCTGTTTTTCTGACATAATAAAGAAAACACTTAAGCTTTTCCGCTTCCATTTTTAAATGCCAGTCATTTCCTTCTTATATTTTCTTGGGAAAAAATAGGAGGAAACCCAGATTCTCACACCCTTAGTGTCAGGAAAATTCATTAGCAATCGTAACAAACATTGTTTTTCTCACAAATATTGTTCCATATTTTAAAGTGAAATAGGAAATCAACTGGAAAAGAAACCTGTAATACCAAAACAGATAGTTTTCCCTCCTTCCATCTGTCACAATGTGACCAGTTCTCTGGCTGTCCAGCAGACAAAGCATTTTCCTGAATTTCTAACAAAACAGAGAAAAGGCAGGCAAAAGTTTTTTAGAGGGTGAATATTTCAGGTCATCCTTATGCACATCACAAAAATGTGAAAACAAATCAGAAAATCCCTTAACCCACAGGATTGTTTGGTTTATATTTTTAGTTTAGCCTTGAGGTTCATGGCCAAGATATGAAACCAGACAAATCTTTTGCTGGCTCTGCTACAGAGTCCCTCTTTAACTGTGGGAAGATTAATGAGCCTCTCTGATTTTTCCATGTTCTCATATGTACTATATACATACATATTGTCAGACAGAGAGGAACACAGGGTCTATAAGTGACTCCAAAGTCTTAAATCCCAGTCTCTACTGAAGCGTCAAAAATAACCGAGTTGTTTTCATGAAATGGCTGTTATTAAAATAGCCACAGGAAAAGGAAAGGGGGCAGCAGGTCTCCGACAGTCACATGGGTGAATACCCCAACCCCAGGGCAGGGACACGGCGCTGTCACCCTTCCCCAGCACCTTTTGAAGTGTCCCTACCAAGCAGCACAGTCTGCACAGCAAGGCGAGACAGCAGGCAGCAGTGGTACCTGCCATTCCCCAGGATCTCTTACTGGATTCTAATGCTGCCCTGTGTAACTCCCTGTGTGGACCTCTGGTAGAATTACATGGCATTCATTATTCAAACATGGCTCTAGGGAAACTTTCCTTTTTTCCACTAAACTCCCAATTTTTTCTTTCTCCTCTTATCCTCTGGCTGAACAAAAGAAACCCCATGATTTTCTTTTACACAGCTAGTAAATCGGCAGGTCAAGTGGAAAAAAGAAATAGAAGAGGAAGGAAAAAAAAAAAGAAAAAAAGAAACAGCAACAGAAATGGGAAAAAAAGCTGTGGTAAATGAAGACATTGCAGATTTCACCTGCAGTAATTAGGGGAGGAGCCACTGCAGCTCAGTACCTTGCAGGGGAAGGCAGTCAGTCTGCTAATTACGGCATTAAATGGAAACAGGTCAGCTCATGGCTACTCTATAGAACCCAGTCGTCATACCCACACTTGCAAATATGGGAAAACGGGAGCTGGTACTTCAGCAAGTGCAGCACTACTCAGAACAGCCTTTGCTTGTCAGTCTTAGCTGAAAACACACCTCTGGGCAGAGCACACCGACCCCCTGCCACCCCATTCAACCTATGTGGTGCCAGCTTGGAAACGGGAGAAAGCAACAGCATCTCACAGTGACCCCCAGTGACCAGTTTTTAAGCCAAGCCTGGGACTGAGACTCCTGTCTTGCTGCTTAAGGAAATTTTTATTTCTTTTAAGTTTTTTCCTGGTGAACTGGCTACTCACCCAGGAGGGCAGACATGCAGGCCTTTTGCCTTTCTCAGCCACAGGGACTTTTGAGCCTCCATTTTCCGCTTCTCCAGCAAACATGAATCAAAATGAATGCCAAAAACATGCATCACCTTCCCAGTTGAAACTGGAAAGAAACAGGATTCCTAGAAGAAGAAACAGGGATTTCATAGCAAGTAGGACATCTATTTGAGAGCAGGAGATGTGGGAGTTTGTTTTCTCTCCTGCCATCTCCACACAATACAATTTTTTCCCTTAGTTGAGCCAATGTTTGCTTAATGCAACACTCATGAACAGCCTGGAGAGCAGAGACAGATGGACAGAGACCAAGCTGTTACAGAAGGGGACCTGGCTGGGTACTGTGAAACCCATTCCAGCACCTGCAGACCAGGGAACACCTGAACCTCCCTATGATTTTGCCCCTCCCTCCCTCTGCTCCCTCAGTACAATCCCTTACTGCAGAGGTGGAGTGGAACTGGCTGAGTTCAGGTGGATTTGGGGCTCAATTTACCACCAAACATGAGCTGATGACACCAGCAAGTGCAGCAGCACAATGGGAGAGGACGTGCGGACTGAAACAGCTGGTGGTGAGTCCCCACTGCACACACCTGGGGGAGGTTATTTCTGTTTCTGGGTGGGGCCTCTGCACCCAAGTGTCCAGTCTGCAGCCATGGCAGCTCTGTGATTGGAACCAAAATATGGTTACGTGAGCCAACCAGATGTGCTATGAAAATGCTCCCTTGAGCTAAACTAAACCACTGATGAAGACAGCCTCAGATTTCTTTTATCATTCCTCATGAAAAAGATGAGTTTTCCACACAATTCCATGTAAATTAGTTTTGTTTGGTTGGGTTTTTTTTTTTAGGTAGGCATTGCAGCTGTAATTAGACAGTAATTCTGGACATAAAAAACCCCTTTTGGGGTCTGTACACAAGATTAAATATGTAAGCTATGAAAGGTTGAGACACGGGAAGGCATAAGTGGGAAAACAAATCATAGTAGCCTGCAGATTTGATTGCTTAAGATGGGAGGGAAGCACTAGGTAGTTTTGATTCTCAGCATTCAGGGTAAATAAATGATTGTTTTTATTCACAGTAAGAACTTGTTAACACACCCAGACATTACCAAATGGACTATTTCTGTTAGCTCTTCTGAAGTAAAATCTGTATCATTAAATCATTATTGCAAAAAAAAAAAAAATCTGAGAAGTTTGTGATCATTAGACAAAATCTCTGGGCGAACTTAAAAAGCAGGTAGATTAGCAGAGAAGTAAGAAAAGTGCTCAGTAATTACCCCAGGAATTTTATAATTTTGTTTTGTTTGCTTTTATGTTCATTTGAAAAACCACGGAGCTCCTCTCACCAAAGAACCACTAAATGAATTGCTGATTTCAGCCCTACAGCTGTGATATTTCAGGGGAATTGAACGGCTCTGGAGCTATGTGTATAAATCAGGCAGATGCCTTCTTTCATTCTGTCCTGTCTCTCCTGTTTCTCAGTGGTGCTCTCCAAGCCCGTCAGGCTTGTCAGTGGTGTCACATCCTATTCCTTTACCTCCTCTCTCCAGCATCAGCACGACCAGGCTTCCACTGATCTGCATCAGGTTTTGACAGCTTAGATTGAGAGCATGACCCTCACAGCAGTCACAGGAAGCAACCTTTCAACGACATCAATAGCACAGAAACATTGCCTTTGGCAGAAAATAGCTCAATTGCATTCTGAGAGTATTTAATGAGTTCAATCAGAGACTGGTTTGCATTTCTTTTACCAAAACCCAAGAAAATGATGTGGTTTCATACATTGTTATGATTTTTGGGTGACTGAAGGACCACAAGGAAGATGCCACAGTGACCATAATGCTACCCCATGGCAGGAGCACCTTCCACTAGACCAGGCTGCCCAAAGCCCCATCCAGCCTGGCCTTGAACACTTCCAGGGATCGGGCAGCCGCAGCTTCTGTGGGGAACCTATCCCCGTGTCTGAGCACCATCACAGTAAATAATTTCTTCCTAATATCTAATCCAACCCTACCTCTACTTTGAAGCCACTTCCCCTTGTCCTATTACTACAGTTCCTGAAGAAGATTCCCTCTACATCTTCTCTGTAGCCCCCTTCAGATATTGGAAGGTTGCTATGAGGTCTCAATGCAACCTTCTCTTCTCCAGGCTGAACAGCCCCAACTCTCTCAGCCTGTCTTCACAGGTGAGGTGCTCCAGTCCCCTCATCAATTTCAAGTCCTCTGGACTTGCTCCAACAGCTCCATGTCCTTCTTATATCGGGGGACCAGAACTGTGTTGTATTCCTGATGAGGTCACAGTAGAACAAAGGATCTGGATCTGGAAGAGCATTCAAGAATCGTTACAATCTTCCTTTCATACCATCTGGACTTTTACTGCTCACTACATGTCAAAAGCAGCTTTTGAAAAAGTATATATTGCAAATCAAAGTTTCCACTGACTCCAGGAATCTCTCCTGAGTCAGTAGGAGAAACTGCTTTGTTGTTGTAAGGCCAGTGGAGGGATCTTATGGAGGGTGCTGGGAAACAGAGTGATAAAGCACTGAGTAGGTTCTGTTCTCTCAGTCACCAAATCCTCCCTGAGTGACTCATTCCATGTGAGTTTTAGGTTAGCCCAGAAGAGTATTCCTCACAACAGCCAGAAGAAAATCACTCGAGAAATATGACAATACTTGGCTGTTGAGTATTTTCCTTGTTTCCAGTAACTTATAGCTCAAGGACTTTCCAAGCTCTAAGTGGCATAACCATTGACTGATTTCTCTTCCATGAATCTACCTTGAACCCATATCAATTTTAAGCATCCATAATATCTTGGTATGAATAAAACTTAGTCCCTAAATATCTAGAACTAATCAATCCTTTAAGCAGCTTCACTGACTTCTGAACTCTCGCAGCAGCACTTAATTTGACAATTAATTTAATTTACCACCTTCCAGTGCTAGTATCTTCACTGAAAGCAGTGCAAATCATTTTCCCATCACTTGAATTCTTCGTTAGGTTCAACACATGACATGAAATAACAACATGCAGGAGGCTATAAAGAAAGATCAGTGATACGGTGAGGGCTAAAAAAAATTGGATCAGGGTGTTTAAAGATAAATTAAGGAAGGAGAGGGCACAATACAGAAAGTGAGTGACTTAATTTATTCCAGTTGTTGATGTTGAGATAAAAAGTAAGAATATAGATATAAGAAGTAAGAATATAGATAAAACTTCACAGTAAAAGCCTTCTCACTTCTTGACCCACAGAGGTTTAAACTGCCGCAAATGTGTGATCACGTCAACTGAGATGAAATGTGGTTGATGCAGACACACATGAAGATTCAAGAATCCTTGGTGAATTAGTGACAGTCACATGTTTAAGTGAAACATCAGTGCCTTCTGGTACTCTGTATTAAATCTAACAACCTCAGGGATTGCTCATTTACAGTAGGTAATGCCTTAGTGCCCCATGAGCGTGCTGGATTTTCATGACCTTCAATCAGAGGTTGACTTGTGTATTCTGCTGCAGGAAACTCGGCTTCTTTGCAGAAGCTAACATCTGGGCAAAAATTAGCAGAAGTATCAGTTTCAATTAATTTATTGTTTTATGACTCAACCCAAATTGTCACTGACAGAACTAGGCCTTAAGTGCTACGTGGGAATTAGTTTTCCTAAAAATTCAGCAACTGAGCAGATGACCCACAACTCATCTGTGAAATACTCAGCCTGGTGAAATAATTTGTTTAACTGTGACCCAAATAATGAAATATACAGTGTTAGTTGCCAATTAGTGCTGTACCACAGAGCAAGCAGAATGTTATGCAAAATAAGAAGCTGCTTATAAAGCAATAGGGATACCTATTATGAGTTCTAATCACTAACCTCCCCATCTTTTTTAAGGGTTTAAATATAACTTCTGCTTTTCGAATCTTTTGATGAACTCTATTACTAATGTTGGAAGCTGATGACTGTCAGCTAAGAACTACATTAGAGTCCATAACTGAATTTCAAGGGTTGTCAAGAGCAGGCTAATCAAATAGCTGCTACTAGAAGTGATATATGAAAGGAAGAAAAAAAAGAAAGTTCTCTTCTGGCAGGATGCAAACTATGTTGTGTAGTTTCCCTATGTCATTTCTAATTGTATGTTCAATTTCTCTGGGCTACGTTTGTCTGACATTCTTCTCTTGTATAATAATGATTCATTAAATATAATGTATTCAAGGGCTGTAACTCACCTCTTATGACTGCAGCTAGACATTTGCATTGTAAAACAAAAGCCTAACACCAGGGTTTATGAAGGATCCTTTTATATTAGTTTCTTGACAGGAATGCTAGATTTTTTTTTTCTGAAGTAAAATACTGACCTAAAAAAAATCTTAAAAATCTAGCACAGGAAACAATTAACTGCTCTTCCTTCCCTGTGCTTAGGTAATTTGACAATTTTAGGGAGAGCTGGGGGGCAAAATATTCCTTGGCCATTCCAGGCAGGTGAAGAACTGCACTCGGTCTACTGACCATTAAATCCATGGCCTGCAGTTTGGAAGTTTTAGCAGTGTTCGGGCTATGCGATGGGCTGTAGTCCAAAAATACAGAAATCCAAGCAGTGTCCCCAAACAGGGCTGAGTAAAATGGAGATGCTGCTCCCTGAGCCCTCAGTTAAATATACAGTGGTTGTTCATGACAGCAGGGAGTGCAACAAGAAGGCTGCCCTGAATTAATTTCTCCTGGCTGCTATTCCCTGCCTGCTCTTGGGCAAGGCATTTATTTTCTCCTCACTGCTTTTATTCCCCTTTTGCAGGATGGGATAAACAAGACTCCTAATTGCACCAGGACACTGTGGGAACAGACAGGACCAGGTAGTACCTCTGGTTCTCCCTTTAGCTGCTCTCAAAGGAAATGTGAGCGCAGCTACATTTTTGGTTTCATACTTATTTACACTTTAACACCACGTAACACTCCTCATGGGCTGGATGGAATCGATTCCTTGCTGCTTCTGTACAACCTAGAGAACAACAGCAACAACAGTAACACCTGTGGGTTAGCAAAATGTTTTATTACAGTAAAACATACCATACACAGAGGAGAACCAATGATTGTATTTTATCTGTCCCATCAAAGCAAAATACCTTTATAATATTTTCCACTGGCTTAAAAAGGAAATGCTAATAGAAATAATTTCATTATTAAAAATATATAATGCTTTCTATTTATTTTGTTCTATATTAGACAGACAAATACTGGGATGATGATATGGCTTAAATATATTAAAATTTTCCCTGTGGGGAGCTTGTCTTCTTCATCTCTGGCTAGACCACATATGGAATGAATTCAGGAATCTCCTTCTGCATGACAGCAGCTATCAACCCACATTAGGTGTAAATTCAGTATCTTCAACCAGAGTGCCTGAGTTGGGCAAGAAGAGTGAAAATCTTGGATGCCTATTCTATCATGTTTTTCTTTTCCTGCATATTAAAATTTCTCCAGTATATTTTTTCCTATTTTTTTTCTTCTAGATAATGCCAAGTTTGTTCTCCCTTGTTTTAGCCATTGCATGGTAAAGAACAGACCACTCTCCTATCACACAAACTCATTTTAGCTTAGTTGAACTAATCACGATGGCTGGTTCTTAAAATTCTTGGAGAAGTGAAGGAATAGGAGAGAAGGAGTGACTCCAGAGAGCAATTCAGTGTTCCTCCATTAACACACCTGCACTGAATCACCTCCTAAAGAAATCTCTTTCTCTCTACTAATTACAGTGGAAGCCCAGGAAGACTTGGCTGGAAAAAATTTGCTCTTGTGGACCTGGGGTTCACAGGAGTCCTAAAGCATCCAAACCTCCTACGCACTGCAACCTTCATCTATGTCTGGAGAGTGTTCTAAGCCACCCTCAGTTATCTGCTATTCTCCCCAGGAGTCAGAGATGCACAGTGTGGTCTCTGCAGGACTAAAGTTCTCTTACAAGTTGGCATTTGTGCAATTGAGGCACAACAATTAAGGCAGCAGATTGTCAGGCTTAGCTGGGATTTCAATGTTCCACTGAAAGACAGAGGAACTGTTAAATTATATTTAGCAGTTCCTGTTAAAAATTACCAAAATACCACTCAGGGAGGAAAAGGCTGCCACAAAAATGCACTGGATGAAAGGAAAATAGCCTTTCCAGTGAGCTGAAATACACTATCTAAAAATGACAGGAACAGCATCCTATCCTGCCTCAGACCATTTGTCGGACATCATTCACAGTTGCCATGTGCACAACATCCTCACCATTTTCAATCAACTGGCCAAAACTGTACTACTATGTTGATACTAAAATAGCAGTAGAAAATCTGTAGTGCTACATCCTTGTCCACATTCCCTGTAAAACCCTGGAAATCTAAGGCAACATTATATCACAGCTGCACTGTTTTGAAAACTTTAAACAGAGGTTTTGCTACTCAATCTTGCTGCTCTCTCTATCTCTGTACACAAATGAGCACTGTGACAGTAGGAACACCTGGTCAGTTCTTGCTGCTGTCACTTGAGCTCACTGGGAGTTGGGGCCAAGAAGGCATCATCACATTTTAAAAATATTTATGTTCAAAAAAGACTGGTATCCTGGTTGTTGATAGATTCATTTTCCTGGATATACCGGAGAATGTCCACTTCATTCATCGTCTGAATCCTGTTTTCCTTTTGCTTTGCCAGTGAAGGTGAATTAGTGCTCCTGGGGGCAACTGCTGGCTTCTGAGGCAGTGGTGGTTTTGGTGGGACCTTAGGTTTTCGTTTGGAGGTAACCTCCAAGAGTTTCTCAAAACTATCTTCAACTCTGGAATGGAAAGAAAACATCAGTAACATCCTGGGAATTTCTGAATTGCTTTTTGTTTTGTAAGAAAATGCAATCTTTCAAAACAAAACCCTCTGTAGGAAAGGATCTACTCTGATAAATTTCTCTCTCTGTAGAAGTTTCTGTAAGAACCATCTTTTTTATAATGTGGCTTTTCAGTTCACTATACAAGTTAATTTTACAGCATATTTTCAAATGTCTAAAAGGCAATTTGGGATTACTAAAAACACCAAACTTTATTTTAGTTTGGGAAACAAATGTTTTTGATTTGTGACAGGATGGTTTGCTTCCCCATAAATTTTCATGGGAAAGTACAATTTTCCACATTCAGCTCTGTTTCCTCTTCATCCCCATCACCCAAAACTGAGATTGTACATCCCCATGCTCGATCATGAGAAACTGGAAACACTAATGGATTTAAAAATTCTGTGTTCACATTTGTTTCTGTGAAACTGAAGAAGTTTTGCAATCTGTGACCATATACAACAACTTTTTTTGGTGATCATTTCCCTCTGATTCCTACTGAAATAACCCAGAACACCTCAAACAGTTCAGGGTATTTTCTACCTGCATTGTTTGACCTTATCAGAGATGCAGCACGCTGTGTATGCCCAGCTCTGTTCCCACATGAGCTGTTGAAAGATTTTAAGAGAGTCCTTATCATAGATTATCTAGTGACTCCAAGAGCTGTGTGCCTTTGGAAAGTCAAAATGTGGAGGAAAGAAAAAGAAGGATCTTTCTCCAGTGGCTCCACTCACTGGAACAGGATAAGGTACAGGAGTCTAAGGAAGATGCCTTTTTAGTTCCTTCTTCTCCGTGACCTGTAGGCAGGCTGTCCCTGGAGCACGAATGAATCATTTCATGTCATGTATTTTTCGGTTCTTCTACTCATTTGCCTTTTGTAGTTAGAATCATGGGATCATAAAATATCCTGAGCTGGAAGGGACCCATCAGGATCACCAAGTCCAACTCCTGGCCCTGTACAGGACATCCCAAGAGTCACACCATGTGACTTGAGAGCATTGTCCAAACACTTCTTGAGCTCCGTCAGGTTTGGTGCTGTGACTACTGCCCTGGGGAGCCTGTCAAAGTGCCCAACCACCCTCTGGGTAAGAAACCTTTTCCTAATATCCAGTTTATAACTTCCTCACTGCCAGGCAATGAGGCATCTTGGAGGGTTACCCAGATCCCTGTGAAACCACTGGGATAATTTGTTTCCTAAATGAGACAGTGATTCCTCCCTTTCTCTCTTTGTTCACCAGCAGCCTTTCGAGAGATATCGTAAATGCCTCTACCACAGGGCAGTACAACTGGTGGGGCTTTCTGCAGACAATTAAAAGTAAAGCTGAGCTTTTCCATAATTTGGGAAGCAACTGATAAAGCAACTGTTCCGGATCACAGGGAACATGATCAATCAAAGAACCAACCTCTCTGAGACACTTTATTCCTCCATCCATAGTGAATATTGTTTGAATGTTAAAACCATAGGTACTTCAAGAGCTACAGCCCCCTCAAACTAAGGATGCCACTATTGCTAAGATAAACTGCACGATTTCAAGGGTTTCTTTTTTGTGTTCACCCTCATTAAAAGCTGTGAGGAACTCACAACTGTACTGCCTAGGCTGAGACAAACTACACCCACCATGAACCAGCTGTGAAGTCAATAAAGATTAGCCTAAATTTTCTGGTATACAGGCAGTCGGAACCCTTTAAGGTAAAACCATTCCTGAAGTCAGACAGACCTTCTTGTGACTCCCAAAGAGAATCTAAAAAGAATCACTTTTAACCAAGGCTACTTTTGTAAAATCAATAGCATGAACACTGATATCTAAAACTAGGGAACACCTGAACAGACCAACTGATGGACAGAGCCATTCACTGCCCTGGAGTTCTGCACCTTGAACTCTACCTGTGGTATTCCAGCAGGCAGCACCTCAAATTTCGTCCTCTAAGTAACTCTGGAGATTATATTCTCTTTTATTTAGATAAGATTCCTGATGTCTTTTATTTTCCATGATTCCTTGTGGGTGACATATCCTACTTAACTTACAAAACACACTCAATGTATTTCTGAATTCCTCATCTACAAAGAAATTAATTTCATTTAAGCCCAGGCCTTTCTGTTTGTTACGAACTCTGATATCCAAGAGATATCACACCTGTGATCACATTGCCAAGACATGTTCTTGTTCTCTTTGCTGTGTAATAAACAAAACTTGTTAGGGCTGGTATTTCTGAAGCCTCCCTTCTTGGCATAAACAAATAGTGAATGAATCAGTGTCCATGTCATAAACTTTTGGTCTTAAATAACAGAAAACATAATAACCAGAGGAACAATACACAATATACATAGAGACCATATGGAGGAAGCGGGATTTTGAACTAGGTGCACTACCCAGAAAGGGCAGCAGTAAATTCAGCTCACTAACCTGGCATGATGGTACAACTTCCCGAATTTTCCACTCCAGCTTCTGTGCTAATCACAGCAACAAAGCCACTCAGCACACCCAAAAAAATACCCCCAAAAGATCCAGTCCAGTAGGTTGTGGGGGTCTTTAGAGGAGGGGGGTTTGGTGTTCTGCTTTTAAGCCAAAGATTCTGCAGGAGAAAGTCTGGAAGCTGATGATGTAATTTCCTTTTTCTGTCCTGGATTTTTTCAAGACCTTGGTTAGACAGAAGTCTCTTAGAGAGAACACAGCAGATAATATGTGGTCTTTGTCTCAAAACCTGCTTTTCAGCGCTGCAATGCTAGGCAAGCTGTTTGATCCACTGCTGTTTGATCATGTGAGACACAACTGTCTTTGCAAAACTAAAGAGGTAAAATGCAAAATGCCTCAGGCAGAGATAGAAACAAGGACTTCTATTTCTTGAAAGCAAATGAATTGTTACAGTGCATAACTACCACCATATTTAACTCCAGGCCAGGAGGGGAAAGAAAAAAATCAAGCAACTATTCTGAAACAAGATTAAAGGAAGAACCTTCCCACCCCATCTTTTTATAGACAATCAGACACAGAATCCATGTAATTAATCATTCTTTAATTAGTCTCTTTCTTTTTCTGTAAAAGAAAAGCAGCGCCACATTGTTTAAAATTCCTGCCATATTGTTGTGCTGATTCACAGACTATTGGTGGAAATTCTCTCTGACACAGAAAGCAATCAAAGCCCTTACTGAAAAAAGGCTGTCACAAAGCCCTTCATGACTACTGGCATGTGGACTTCCAGACAGTAAACGAGTTGGAGACAGATGCAGCTGCCACAAGAACATCAACATTTTAGATGCCACTTCTCTGAACTTTGTCCCATCTCTCTGGACCAGATCTTTGGGACAGGAATGACTGTCTGTATGCACAACGTGATGGGGACAGTGACCTCTGCTTGCTGGGAATGCTTTAGTGATGAGAATCCGTAATGAAAGCAAGAGACAAAGACTCCCATAATTTGCTAAAGTATCCAAAAGCTCATGCTTGAAGCTCAGTTGTGCAACTAACTGCAGTTCTTGCAGAACAGACTTTCATCTTTCCCTATCTTATTATCTTTATTTTGTCTGGTGTTAATTCCGAGAGATACCTTAGTGAAGCCTTGGGGAGTGCTGTAATATCACATCTACAATTTAGGAAAAGACTTGTGCCCAAAAATAGGCAGGAGACTTCAAAGTATCTGTTGTTGCCCATCATGTCTGCTGTGGTCTGGAGAGACAGTGTGATGTCCAGCAAGGCCCAGGGACAGATACAGGCTGGAGTTAACCCCAGGAATGCCAAGCATTGGGGCTGTGAAGGAGGTACCTCTCCTCCTGCTTCAGCTTTCCCCTACAATCCATTACAGGTAAATTCACAGGGAATTTCAACCAGGGCCAGGAAATATTTCTGGACACTGGAATGTGACAGTCTGTATTGGAACCACTGGCATGGCTTTGGTCTGGGAGAGATTAACCCTCCTCCAAAGAACTCTCCAGCACAACTGGAAGCTGGTGTGGGACAGGGACCATTCCCTGGAGGCAGCTGCACACAGTCCCCTTGTTCTGCAGCTGCAGAGAGTCCATCAGCACGGATGCAGCCCGGTGGTGCTGCCTGGCCGAATGCCAGAGAACAGGCTCATTAGTGCAGGTCCATGCCACAAGAAGCCCTCTGAGAAAATCAGCCTGCTGGTTACACTGCTCACCTAGGAAATGAGACAAGTCAATTCTTCCAGTCTGAAAAAGTTCAAATGTCTCTCTCCTGCCTCTCTAGAAAGTTCCCCAATCCCCAGCCAAAGGCACAGCTGGAGCAGGTGAGAGCAGGCAGCTTTTGCCCCTTCAGCTGTTGATGTCTGTAAAAAATGCAAACCTGGGACGAGATGGTTGAAATCTGGTGGGTCTCAAGCCCAGCAAAAGCATCTCTTGCTACACTAGGACCCCACGTCACCTCTCTACATTATTCTACACAACCTGTACATGTTCCTAGGGGTGGGGCAAGGATTAATGTTTCCGCTCTAGCAAAAAATTTTTTGTTTTGGTTGGCAAGTTTACTTTATAGCTTTCTAATGCTTGTAAGTAGCATCCCGATACATCACAGGAATGAAAAAAATAAATGCTTGAAAACCATCACAGAAGAATTTGATTTTCGATAACCTACTGCAGCCAAATCAAGGACCTTTCCCCACAGTTCGGTCATAGGAAGCAAGAGAAATTGCCCTGGAGTGGTCAGGAAATTTCTGACTCAGTTATTGCAATGTTCTCGTCCACCTGTACATTGCTCAAATAACTCTCTCCCCAAAGGATCTATGTTTAAACCCTCTGGCATTTCTCAAAGCTTTTTTCCCAACTATAGTGTTGTTCTCATACTCTCAGGACAGTGAGCACTGGTGCTGGAGATGGTGCCCCATATGACCCCTGGATAGGTTGAAGATGTGTTACTCTCTGAATTCAGCATCTGCTAATGCCTGCTGAAAGAAGAACACACAAACTTTTTGGGCTTCAAGGGTGGCAACAGTTCCTTGGCAAACCAGAAGCTGACAAACCTGCTCAAGAACATCTATGGACTGAACGGTGTGTGGGGTGCAGTTTCACAAACAGCCTCAGTCTTAAAAAATGTAATGCTCCTGAAAGGGTTATCATTGTAATCCTAAGAAGGAACACACCAGATGTGCCATCACAGGGCAGCAGAACTGGGATCCTGCTGCTGACACTTCTTTTCAGCACTGGAAAAAGACAAATGTTCTGCTGACAGCTGCTTCCTTCCATCTCAGCTCCCTATTCATTATCAAAGGTGAAGCTAATTAAATCTCTCCTAAAAGGCTGCTCAGACAGCTGTGATAATTATTTCAGGCTAGGGTGTGTGATAATTTATGTAATTCTGTGGGCCCACAGAGCTGCTGCAACATTCACAGGATCAATTCCAGCATTGGTTTTCCACAAAAACCTGTTCCATCACACCAGGCAGGCATGATTGAGATTAATGAGGCAGAAGAGCACATGCCTGCAGGGCTATGATCTCACTGGCATCATGGAGAAGTGGTGGGATGGCTCCTGGGACTGGAGTGCTGGAATGGAAGGATACAGGCTCTTTATGAGGGACAGGCAGGGGACGTGAGGAGGGACACTCACCCTCTATGCCAATGACCAGCTGGAGTGCACAGAGCTCAGCCATGAGCCTCAGATGAGGAGCCAGCCAAGAACTCAGGGGTCAGGATTAAAGGGAAGGCAGGGACAGGTGACATTGTTGAGGGGGTCTGCTACAGGCCACCTGACCAGGAAGAGTGAGGGGATAAGGTACTCTACAGACCGGAGCAGCTTCACATTCACAAACCTTGGTCCTCATGGAGGACTTCAACCACCCCAGTATCTGTTGGAAGGACAACCAGCAGGGCTTAAGCAATCCAGGAGGTTCCTGGAATGCATTGAGACCAATTTACTTCTCCAAGTGACAAAGGAGCCAACAAGGAGAGGTGCTAGGCTTGACCTCGTTCTCACCAACAAGGAGGGGAATGTGAAGCTCAAGAGCAGCTGGGCTGCAGTGACCATGAAATGGTGGAGTTTGAGTCTCTCAGGACAGTGAAGTGGGTGCTCAGCAAAGTCACGACCCTGGATTTCAGGAGAGCAGACATTGGCCTCTTCAGGGACCTGCTTTGTAGAGTCCCATGGGATAAAGCCCATGAAACCTCCTGTTGCACTTACAAAGCAATTGCTTCTTCTCAGTGCTCAACACTTGTTAATGTAAAGTTGGTGATTCTATTTAAAACAGTAATTCTCATTTCATATGAGCAGGTATCCACAGCGAGCACAGTCTTCAGTTTGCAATGAGAACGTTTATCAGATTCTCCTCTCCCTCATGTTGTGACAAGCACAGCCCATGCACGTTTTGCAGACTCATTTGCCTCCTTAACAGCCTCTGCCTCATGAGTTACAGTCACTGCTGAGGATTCACTGCTGTGCTGACACTGCTGTGGTGCTACTGCTGCTACGACCACTCAGGTACCATAAAGATCACAAAGGATTCAGTTGCTCCTGTGTTCTGCTCTGAACATTACCTTCCTCCCATCCCCCTTCGGGAGAAGGTTCTGCCTTAGGCAGCTCTCTCCTATTCTGCCCATGATTCACAGTGAGTCAGACACTTCTCAGATCTACCACACACATGTGAGCAGACCCTGAGGTACATGTGAATGTTCAGTACACCAGTGAAGAGCTCCCACATCTGCATTACTCAGCTGCTCCACTGGAGTGCAGTGAACATGTGCAGGTTTCTGGACCTACCACAGACCTGCTGGTGCATCATACCTCAGGACAGTCCTGGATCTTAGCAAAATGTGCCCGGGAAAACTTCTGGTATGATACAACCGGTATGACCATGTCCAAGAGACCAAGATGTTTCCATTTTCCTCTCACAGCATATCCAGCTGTAGCCCACTAAAGGAACAGGTTGCCACAGCTCCTGCTCTGATCTCAGGGCTGGGAAGAGATTTTGTCAGTCCCTTTTGGGAAAGGAAAGTAATTGTCAACATTTACACGGCAAAGGCAAGACTTATTCTTAGGCCTCAAAACAAGCTCAAGCTCCCATGCTAGGAAGATTGCAGAGTTCAGCTTATGTTGAACATTTTCTCACCACAAAGGGTCACTGCCTGGAAAAGAGACTGTGGCACTGCCCTGCAAGAACATTCAACACCAGTTTGGTGGTAAGAGAACGTGGGAGATGATGATTCAGATGCTGCATCTATATTAGTGAGACCTGATTATTCTGCTGAGGCTTCCAGCTGCACAGAAAATGAAGTGCATTTTGCACAACCACTGGAGAAAGCTCCACGATGGGATTTCAGGTGACTGCAGTGAATTTGCATAGAGGGGAGGTGAAATGTTGCATTAGGTTAAAACAGCACTGTCACTCCTCCTCCCCTCTTTGACAGCAGCTTCTCCTTTACCCTCAACTGTCTTGCACTGAGTTCACCAGCCCTCCATGACGTGCAGGTAACACCATGAACTGGGTTTACCAGGGGAATTTCAGAGGGTGTTAGGCACCTGAACAGGTCAACAGATCCTGACCTATCTGCCTATACCTCTTGCACAGCCAGGAGTTGCCTCTGGATTCCCATAGCAACTTTCCCATTGGACCACTGGCATGATTTTCTGCTTCATTACATGTATTAATTTCCAACTGGATCTTGATGACTTTTCAGCTATTGAAAGCACTGGGACAAATCAGGAATAAATAAAAACTACTGGAATTTAAAAGAAATGAAATCTTTTCCCATGGGTTCCCATAACCATCTGGGTGTGCTGCTGTTGTTGGTGATCTCAAACTGATTCGAAAGCATGGTCAGTTGGTCTCAGAGCAGACTTCAGAGACCTTTCTCTGAACATATATAATCCAAAAGACATTAACACGACAGATGGAGAAGTTCTCTCTAGTGGATAAAAATGCACGGACTGCACTGGAACAGGCCCTTCTCCTGTAGTCATATGAACACTCTGGATGAAGTGCTGTATGCTGAGATCACTAGCAGAGAAGAAAATATTGCAAGCACACGTGTGTTTGCTCCTAATATACCACAGCATAAAATCAGGTCATGTCCTGCCCTGTCAGCTTCTGTAAACATCAGGTGGGCTGTCAGGATGTAATGCAAGATGGCACCCAGCCCAATTTAACCTTTGTTTAAAGTAAGTCAGGTATTACTGCTCAGACAGCCAGCACTTTTCCATGCGTAGAAAGCAACAGCTGCAAAATTACCTGCTTCAGGAGAGCTTTGAAACCACACACAGAGTCTCTCTCCTGGGTTTAGTACCTACTGTAGAAACCATACATCCTAACAGGAACTGGTTGACACAAATTAGCACTGGAAGCAGGCTGGCCTCATCATTCAGATGCCAGCTTGAGACCCAGAAGGAATGAATTTGAGTCATTACTGCAGCACAGATTCCCTGTATCTCTCCAAGCATTGGTTCACTGCTTGATCTCTTGAGGATTATCAGTGCAGGCGAACCAGCCCTGTGAGAGAGATGTCAGGGATAAATGCATTATGTGCTGATGTGTTCCAGTGCTACACTATCAAGGGAGAAGCAATAAATTATACCCTCCTACAACTCTGAGCTCTAGCCCTCCTTTCCACTAGATTAAAAATTAAATGCAGGGTGATAAAGAGATCTTTACTGCTGTGGAGGTATGCACAGGATCCCTCCTGGAAGCATGCACGGAAGACTGTGAGCCATCAGCATGAAAATCATTCCTCTTGTGGCAAGAGCCCCTGATTTCAGGTCCCTGAAGCTGAACTGCTCTTTATGTCTGGGCTTTGTTCCTCACTTTTCACAATGGAGGTCAGATTCCCTGTGGATCGTTTGCAGAAAGCAGAAGTGTCAAGTTAGAAAACAAGAGCAAGATAGCACACCTTGAGCCTTCAAGACCCTTCCTTTGGAGTCACAGAATAATTCCTTGCACCCTATCTTTCCCAAAGGTCTTCCTAATTTCCTTTTTATCTCCAAGCTCCATGGCGCACATCTTACATTTTGTTTGTCAATACAAGTATTGATTCACAGTTTGCATTCTGAGTATTTAAGCTTTACCCCCAAATTAATCTCTTTCAAGATCTAAATAACATCTCAGACCACCTTCATCCCACATGACAGATTTGAGATGAGTACCTCAGCAGTTCCTCAGTGTCCTCCTCAGGAGCCCTGCTCAGCACATCATTGCTGTGCTCACAGGCAGCTGGCAGCAGGAGTGAGTCACCCCGTCTCACCACCCCACCGAGGTCTGGGTCTTCAAATAACTTCAGATCTAGAAAGGGGAATCAGAAACTGCTGTAGTTAAATGATGCTATGTAACACAATGCCTGCACTAACACTAACTAGTAAATCTGGCTGGTTGGGTTGAAAAAGCAGATAATGTAGACAATTCTTCTTTTTCCAAAGACTTCCAGCCCACAAAGTGCAGTGATACTCTGCACTCTAGGGACTTGGTCAATCTGCTTTTTCCTTGCACTCAAAAGTAGGTCACATTACTCTTGTTAGTGTGGCATGAGTGACTGTGGGACAGCCAGCTCCTACAGACCTTAATATTCCAGTTTGAAATGTTTACAGAGAACAGCTATGGGAGCTACAGGTTTCATTTGTTCTTTCTGAATGATTCTACATGATTCTGCTCAGCTGAAGATTTGCATCAACATTTCCAAGTCATTATTTAGCCTGTATACTACACATCACTGTGATTTAAAGGCTCAGTTATACACATGATTTAGATAAAATAATCTGTGCATATACAAATATAGAACAGATTTACTTTCTTTCATCTTTCTTCTGGGACCAACTGATGAGAAATCCTTTTCTGGGCCAAAGAGTCCTTCATCTGGATCCACCTCCTCTTCAAAAATGGTTAATTTGGGCTTCTCTTCCTTGGCTGGAGGAGCAGGTGCCTTCTTCGCTTTTTTAGTTCTAAAACATTAAGAGAGAAGAGAGTCAGCTACAACTCTTCATTTAACACACAAGATCTATGGCTAGGAAGTCTCATAAGCTGAAAATACATGGTGGGAGGCTAGGAAAGGTTTAGACAAAGGTACACAGGCAAAGGTACAAAGGCATCTGTTAATTGCTGGCAGGAATGGGATACTGCGCTGGAGGGACTGTTGGTCTGACATTCTCTACCTGTAACCATGTTGTATGTTCTTAATATCTGTCAAGGAGCACAATGGGAATGGGAAAAGCAGGGCTAACAATGCTGTACTGTGCAAACTACCACTCAGAAACATTGAAGCAGTTTTATTCCTCCCACAAAGCTTAAAATAAGAAAGAAGATCGGTTCCAGCAACACTGTTCGAGACAGACAGAAAGGGATGGATTGAAATATGAAGTGCAAGTTGGTCCATTGCACTGATTGCTTTTGACAGGTTTTTAAAATTCCCTTTGGCTCCATTTCCTTGCCAGCTCTTGCTGCTGTTTATGATTGCTGCATACTCTCTTCATGAAGGTATTAGACACTCCCCTCATTTGTACATGGCTTAAACAAGGAGAGTTGACTCCCCTTCCAAGAGCAGAGTGAAAAGCACCTGCCTTTTGCTCTCATACCCAGGACTCACATTTCAGCAGCTGAAGCTACAAGGCAGCTCTCACAAAAAGAAAAGGCAGCTTGAGTTATGAGGCAAACCAGATGTCACAGAAAAGAAAATTTAGAGGACAAAAACCTTTGGGTGAAAAGTCCAATTCAAACTGGGCTGAAAGAGAAGCAGTCCCTAGGACAGCATGTCCTTCCAAAGAAATTGCCATATTTCAGAGATCTTTACTCTCAGCAGCCCTGGCCCTGCGATTTCTAAGGCAGCCCCTTTGAGTGCCTCTTCCAATAGAAGATCTGATCTCCTTTGCAGAGAGCAGGTCAGGTTTCAGCCTAGAACAAACCCAATTATCAGCACTTAACATGCCACAGTCATCAAAAACTAAGAACAAGGTCAAAAGATTACGCACACATTCCAACTACATGAAAGGGTCTTGTAAAATCCTCTTCCAGTTACAGCTGCACACGAAAGTGGAGTCCAGTTACTTCCAGTTATTTTCACAAGTTTATTATCAACAAACTGAAACTCATGGATGATATTACCTTGCTACCACCACTTTGCAGCAAATGCAGCCTAAGAGCAAGCCCTATGCAGAATTAAATATTGCTTTATTCTGAAATATACCCTATTTTATACAATGAAGGTATATGCAGGTGTCAGCAACTAGTTTGCTGAACTATTTATGACAAAAACCTTCATTTTAAAGCAGAAGAAACTTCAATGAATTTCCTTTTTTTCGCATTCATGTTCATCAAGGATATGCCTCAAGTAACTTCTGAATTTGAGCTACTTTTGAAAGCTCAGCTCCAAGGAACTGCTTCAAACTGAAATATTTGTGAAAGACCCTTCTTCCAAAACCTGCCAAAATCTGAAGTTATAATATGTATAGGCAGCTTTCACCCAAGATCTCTACACAAACTCAAATTCACTGCTTTATTAACTGTATTAAGGGATCTATCATTCAAATGAACCTAAGTATTAAAGGAAAAGGTAAAACAAACAACAAAACCAGAAGAACAGTAAGACTGAGTCTTTCAGAGCTGATGAACTGCTTAAAAAAAAGCATTAGTAAATACAAATAAATCTGATCTACTAGGAAAGAAGCAACATTTATTTGCATAATTCATGCCTCACAAAGTATTCTTTGAGTGGTGAATGACAATATAGGAGGATTTGCCAACCTACAGAATGCCAAAAGTCTTTGACAAGACTCCTTGTCCATCCAGGGAGTTACAACAGCTCTCCTGATGCATGAGCCCATCGTAGCACAGGTAATTACATACATGAGCCAGTAATTGCCAAGCAACAGGTCTCCACCCCAGTGAAGTTAGCAAGGAGTTTACTATTAGTTAGCTCAAGTATTTGCAGTAAACAATACCAGAATGGTGGGAAATACCAAAGAAAGGGAAGAGAATCATAAAGAGTGTCACAAAGAACAGCATGTAAAACAAAAATAACGGAACTGAAAGGCCCTGGTAACAACCCTCTGTGCAGTCTGGACACCAAACCAGCCCACTGACATGGGCTCACTTTCTATTTGGCCAGGGGACTCCACTGGCAGGTACAGGGCATGGCGCCAGACCCGCTGGGCTTGACTGGTACCAGTACGAACAGGACAAATTTGTTTTTCTGCCTTCAAGTTGTTTCCCCTGACTACTCTTCTGAGGAAGCCACTGTTGGACTGCCAAGTAATTCCAGCATATCCATACAGGGACTCTGTTCAGGTCAGTCCCTAAGCGGGAAACAGGATTCCCACGGTTCTGTATTTAGCTGTGCCAGTCCAGACTGTACTGCTGGGCAGAGGTTAATGGATGAGAAGGGGGGTGTGAGAAGTTTCAGAGCCTGTCTGAGGTTCTGCAGCTGGCCTCAGTGTGCATCTGCTTGCCCACCCATCCTCTCTCTGTATACTGGTGCTACCTCCCCATGAGCAGGGCCCAGGGATTCAGCTGGAGCTGAGCTGATCGTGAAGTCCCAGGCTGGCAGCCAGGCAGAGGAGAAGCTGCAAGCACAGCTAATTTGATGACAATGATGTACCAGGGTGCAGTAAACTTGTGTAGGAATGCAGAGTCTTTGGGAAGACAGAAATGAAAGAACATTGAGTCTTCCAACGTGTTACTGTACTCAAACCCTGCACTTCATTAGCACCTTCTTCATACATCATGCTCATAACCTTGGCATCTGACATTTTGAAACTATCAGCATCCAGCTGGCAGAAGATGACCCGTGTTATTGCTATTTCTTCGTTTATGAAACAAGTGAACTTTGGGAACATCACTCTAGTGACTTTTAAAACTTTAACAAAAACCAAACCAGCCCTAAAGATGATGTATCCTTTGTCCAGCAGAAACTATTTACCCAGTTGAGCCCTACTGATGTCTACACAAGAAGCACTGTGAGAATACCTCAAGTAACACTCCTGTCTCCTGCTCTGACTAAAACGGAGCCAAACTGCCTCCTAAGTGACTGTACATAACGGCTGGCCTCCTAACTGACACGGACCAAAACTGGATGATCAGAAATTAGAGTATACGAATTCACCTAGGCAGACTGCTGGAACACTTTAAAGTCCAGCTGAGACTCCTGGCTCCAAAATGATCCTCAAATCAAGCATGAAAATGTCAACAAAACCCTGTATGCAGACAGTTTCAAACCTCACTCACTTTGTGAGCACAGCTCTCCTGTTACTGTTTACTGACACAATGTAGGTCACTCATTTGGCAGCCTCCAGGTCTCACTGGCACAGCCACAATGCACAAAAGCTTTCTGTGGAAAACAGCAACGAGGATGGCTAAGATGCTCCAAAGTCAGAAGATTTGCAGACCTGTGTGTGCGATAGCTGTTTGTGAAACATTGGAACTCCAGATCCAAAGCTGGGTGACACTGGTTTAAATCACAGAGTATGTCTACTGTGCTCCGAACAGAGAGGAGTCCCTGCCCCATGCTCACTGCTGGGTTAAAAAAATGAGTGTTGTTATCAAGAGCACGTGTAATCTCAGCACATAGGCAGAAGTTTTCAGATGCTATTATTTTGAAAAGATGACCATCTCTTTTTTATAGAAATAAGATTATGCTCCAGAAAAGGAGTGTTACAGTAATATTTAAAAGGACTTACTCAGAATATACATACTCATCTATTAGGTATCCATGGAATTTTACAAGAGAAGAGCTCACTAATATAAATGGACATCCCAACTCCCACAAGTCTACATTCAGGCTTGAACAAAAGAGCTACAGCTAAAACAGCAGCAATATTAGCACATCTTCTTGAAAACCACATCTGAAAAACAAAGATCCTATACACTAGTTTGTGCAGAAAACAAAATGTCATCTGCTGCTTTCTTTTCCCTCAACAGTGCTCATTTTCCAGAGCTGCCTGATAACAACAGACAGGACAAAAGGAGTCATTCTCATCCGCTTTGGCCAAGGGATGCCCAATAGAAATTCAAAGCCCATCACTCACACACACAGCCTCACTCCTAAGAATTAAGCCACCACGACAAGTGCTGGCTGCAAGGATACTTTACCTCATACAGAAATATTTTCCTTGTGGACAACACGCTAATTTACAGTATTTTAAATGGCTTTGGCATGTCCCAAAATAAGATCATGTGTAATTGATGAAATAAATCTCCAATTAGAAATCATTTGGAACACGAGCATTCAGTTGCAAAGTTTGTCTGCTGCAGCTCCCAGATTAGGTCAGCCTTGGGTTATTGTTCCAGCAGAGCAGCAGATGGAAAGAACGCCTGAAGGAACAGATTTTTAAGAGTTCAGCTCCCATCCAGAGACCTGCTTTTGTGGAGAGATGTTTCTGAAGGGTTCAGAACTCGAGAGTACCTGTTCTTCCTAAACAAAGGCAAGTTGTATTTATAATCTGTCCCCAAGTTTTCTGATTATATCCTTTTCCAATGTAATTTGAAAGCAGATGAGAAGACCACAGATGGACAACTTTTGTTTAGTACACAGCTCATTAGCAAAAATCATAATACAGAACCATTTCCTAAAATGTTTTTAACTAAATAACTAATAAAGCACTCAGGCACTCATAAGCCTGGCAAGGGAATTAAGGTTACAGAATAGACTGCAAAGAAAGAAAATTAACATGAAGGAGATTTCTTTATTGTTTTCGTCAGATTTTCTAGAATAAACCAGAGTGTAAGACTTGCTGAGAGAGAACAGTTTGGACTTAACAAATTCTGCAAGACATTATTCCTTGGTTTATTTCCTTTAAAGTCACTACTCAAGCTAAAGGAATTACTTTCAGGGATGGTTACATTTCAGGAGTTACTTCTCAGGAAACTTTTTTTTAACCCTATAAAAATTACAGTTTAAGAAATAAAAATAATTCTCTTGCATTAATTAATGATTGTTACATGTCTGTAGCTCCAAAACTAACAAATTCTTGAGTGAGTACTGCGTTGCATGCCTGTAAAGTGACGTCTATATGCAGTATAACTCAGCAATAAAATGTGCCACATGAATTTAAATTTGACCACTGCAATTAAATCAACCTGCCAACATCATCCCTTTATGAGACATTCTTCACAAAACATCCTGAGCAGCCTCACAATCCAAGTCACCCAAGCTGAAACAGTGTGTGAAAAAAACTTGCTAGTGAGCATGTTTTCTGACACACTCTCGACAGATTTGGGAGCAAACACTTAAGAAGAAGGCCTCACCAAGAGGGAATTAAAGGTACTGAACATATGCAATGTCATGCTGAGAATTCCTACAAGTAGCAACTAAAACTGATGAATGCAAATAGCAACCATTTTGGCGAAGTGATTGGTTTCTTCAGTGCTGAAACCCCCTCCCCTCCCCACATGAACACACCACTGTAGCTTCTTGTTAGAGCTATTTTCTGAAAAAGCACTGAACACGTGAACAGTTGATACCTCATTTTCACACATTCAAACACTCATTTTCAGATGTGTTGGGCACTCACACCTCATGCAACAGTAGCATCAGAAAATGGTTTGGGTTGGAAGGGACATTAAAGATCACCTATTCCAACACCCCCCTGCTGTGTGCAGGGACACCTGTTATTAGGTTGCTCAGAGCCCTGTCCAACCCGGCCTTGAACACTTCCAGGGGTGGGGCATCCACCGCTTCTCTGGGCCAGTGTCTCACCACCTTTATTGTACTTATATCTCATGCACACCTACCCTTTTTCATCTTAAAACTAAAAGTTTTAAAGTGTTGTCTCACAACAGGCCTTGCCAAGGTCAAATCAGCAGGATCTGCGACTGTTTGGTGCCTCCTTCCAAGGACAGGCAGCCTGACTGTAACCGCTACCTCAAGTTAATAAAGTCTTAATTTTAGGTTATTTAATCTTTAACTCCTCACAACAGAATGCTGTCCAGCCGCCTGGCCTCACACTGTGCTCCTCAGGAGGAGACCATTTCCACTTTGCTGCTGCCTCACCTGAATTCCCTCCTCACCACATCCTAATGCAAAACGCAAAACGGGTACAAGAGCCCAGACTGCAGACATAGCTCTATTTTTTCTCTGTCTGTCAACAGAAAAGCTTCAAATAGGATAGAGGATGTTTGCATAAAAAACGTCTGGCCTCTCTAATCCCTGATGCTCCACATAAAACTCAGTCTGAAGGGTACCTTTCCTTCTCTTTGCCTGGTACCTGCACAGACCAACCCCCAGCCTACAGAAAACCTCTAGCAACCTGCACATGATGTTCCAGTCTTAAATTTTGTCTGACATACCTGTCACACCACATCTAAAGAGCTTATGAAAAGCTCAAGAAGGGCCAGTTACCAAGGCAGTGAGCAGACTCCAGCAGTAGCCAAGCAGGATTTGCATCGACTGAAGGAGGGATGATAGGGCTGAGCCTCATTCCGCACTGCCTTCCCTGCCCCCCATCTTGCTGTTCACAGAGGTCACTTTTTCCTCTTGGCTGTGCCATGGGTAAAACAGACCTCTCACCACAACTCAGAGATGGCTCCACAGGAGCTACAAGAGAGGAGGACACAGTGAGACATTGTCAGAGCTAAATGACGCTGCTGTTGTAGACACAGCGCCGTGCTCCGGCTGCTGCCTCTCCTGCTGATCATGAGATCAAAACATCTTCCGTGAAAAGAGTACACAACTTTCCTGCCTACAGGTTTCTTGTGATGATTTTTTTTTAACAGAGGTAAGATAAAATTGCTCTGGGTGAAATATTCCCTAGGCCATGGATATACCTATTGCACAAAGCAATTCCACTTGTGAAGTTGCAGTTGTAGGAACAGTCACACCAGGGAGCACCCCAGACACAAACTCTCCCTCCTAGGCAAGACACTGAGGCTCTGCAGTGGTGGCTGCCTAAGGGCTGCTGTCTGCTGTAAGCAGAAAAATGCCTGACATAATTCTGCATTTTTTAAATTGGATTCCTATTTATGATTTTATTGCTAACTATCCTGATTTCTCAGCAGAGAAGCTTTTGCAAGGTCAGTAATTCCAGGGGCTGGGCACTGAGCTTGGCATGCCAGCACCTGGCTGTCAGGCTGGAGGGGGTCCAGTGGGGAAGCATCACGAGCCCCTTGGGGAGCACAGTGGGGCTGGGCACTGAATCACTGGAACCTGCTAAGTGCCAGCAAGCCACAACACGGGACTGAAAGAAGAAATGAGTAGCCTTCACAAGTGTTCTGGCTTATACACGTGATCCAACTCAGTGCTGGTGTTATTTGGCAGCCATAATGTTCCAAAATCATAACAAAATTCCCCTCCTACTGGCAAAAAATCTCTGAGCTCAGCCCAGCCACAGTGACACACTACTCCCACAGCACTCTTCAGAGCTGGCAGATAGATGGTCTCAGGCCTCCAGCTAGCATCTCTGAGGATTATGACTTGACACAAGCAACATGAGCCTGTAGATCCACACAACTGACTCGTTTCAGACCCCACTCCTTGCTCTTCTGCTCAGCCACCCAGTGTCTGCTCCTGCCTGCCAGCCCCTTGGGATGGCTGCATTAAACACTGAAGATTCCTGGGGATCAGGGAACACAGACTGTGGGTAGAAATGCTGGTAAACATCTCAGGCTCTCATACCCCAGATGATGTGAGACCTCAGGCTTGTGTGGGGACAAAAAGCAACAAACGTAGTGCTCCATCAGGCAAGGAGAGCTTTTTCCATGCTTAGCTACTGGTTACTCACAGTGTGAGCCTGATCCTTCGGATCAGTTTGCTGACTCACAAATCCTAAATGCATTCAAAGAACATTAAAGCTGTACACTGTGAAGAATCTTGTACCATTTAGTAAGTTGGAGATGTGAGAAATTACCTGAGGTTTGGTAAGGAGAATTTCTGGTTGAATACACAGAGGGAACAGAAATTGCATCACTGATCTGTGTCAGTAAGAGGGACTAGTGGAAAAGTGCTAAAATGATGCTGATGAAAGCAGGAGAGTAGCAATTACAAGTAACTGCACAACATTTCAAGCTTTTACTCCCTGGTGTTACAGTGGCTATGGCAATGTTGGAGGAAGAACGATGATGTCAGACAGAAAATGCAGACCCAGGGCATTTCAGGATTTGGATCCATAGGCAGAAATACTACAGCAAACCTTTCACACGCCACGTGGCCAGGACAAACACCACAGGGTCAGTGTGGTTGTAAACATACAGTACATCAAACATGGCCAAAATGCTGATTCATAGGGCTGACTTCTTCCTGTAGCCGAGCCCCTTCATGCTGCCCACTCAGCTTCTGGCCTCACTCCTGTCTCACTTCATCTTCCTTTGCTCTTCCAAGAGGGGACACTGGTACCTGCTATACTGGGTTTGCATGGCAAGGTTTTGGTAGCGGGCAGGGGCTACAGGGGTGGCTTCTGTGAGAAACTGCTGGAAGCTTCCCCATGTTCGACAGTCAATGCCAGCCAGCTCCAAGAGGGACTCCTCACTGGTCAAGGCTGAGCCCACCAGCCATGGTGGTAGTGCCTTTGTGATAGCATAGATAAAGGGGAAAAACTATTCTGCAACTGCAGCCAGGAGAGAATGAGAAAGTGAGAGAAACAGTCCTGCAGATGCCCAGGGCAGCGAAGAAGGTAGGGAAGATGCTCCAGGTGCCAGAGCAGAGAGTCCCTTGCAGCCCCTGGTGCAGCCCATGGTGGGGCAGCTGTGCCCCTGCAGCCCCTGGAGGCCCATGGGGAAGCAGAGATGCACCTTCAGCCTGTGGAGGATCCTAGTCTGGAGCAGGTGCATGTCTGAAGGAGGCTGTGACCTGTGGAGATCCCACACTGGAGCAGGCTCCTGGCAGGACCTATGGCCCATGAAGAGACAAACCCACACTGGAGCAAGTTTGCTGGTGGGACTTGTGACCCCATGGGGGAAGAGTGTGAGGAGTCCTCCCTCTGAGGAGAAGGAGCAGCAGAGACAATATGTGATGAAGTGACCCCAGCCCCCATTCCACATCCCCCTGCACTGCTGGAGGCAAGGTAGAGAAAATCAGGAGTGAAGTTGAGTGCAGGAAGAAGGGAGGAGTGGGGTGAAGGTATTTTATAATTCAATTTTATTTCTCATTATCCTACTCTGATTTGACTGGTAATAAATTCAGTTAATTTCCCCAAGCGGAGCCTGTTTTGCCTGTGACGGTCACTGGTGAATGATGTCCCTCTGTCCTTATCTCAACCCATGAGTCTGGCATAATTTCTCTCCCATGCCCAGCTGAGGAGTGCAGTTGACAGAGTGGTTTTCGTGGGCCACTGGTGGTGTCTCCGAAGAAGGGAAAGATTTTGACACTGAATTCCACAGCAAAGGTGCCATGAGCACAGGAGGCAGCACACACACCTACCCTGCTAAACAAGAGGGCTGGTACAGGACTGTATCCATCCTTTAAAACACTTGGCCTTGGTTTTCCCTTGTTCTGTGTGGTGTCCTGGAATGAATGTTTATTCTGCATCTGTTTTAAAGTTCAAAGTGCTTGAAATAACATGAGAGTTGTGCTAGAGCTCTGCAAAGTCATAGCCTGAACTGGCGCTAATGACATGCTTTGGGCACAGAACAAAGGCATGTGGGGGTGTTTGGAGGAGCAAAGACTGGTGTGATACTGCCAGAGGACTGTATATGGAGGGAAGCTTGATGTCCATGTCACCTTCTAGAAAGGGTCCTTGTGAAGGTACCAGCCCCTTCCAGGAAGAAGTGATAAGCAGAGCACAGAAAGGAGACTGCTGTCCTTTGCCATCTTGTCCATTTGGCTGTAGGCTTTAAGGACACCTTAGCATCTTTCATAATATCCACCAGCAGCACACAATGGCACCATGATGGCATCCTTCCTATGAGCAATGGTGCTGTGCTGCCAACAGCTGGAAAAGGACTGGCAGACCAGTTCCTCCATGAGAGTAAGGGATACAACAGGCTGGGTGACATCTCCAGCACCACCTTCAATTAAACCAATGCTTACTGTCAACAAACCACAATGCTTGGATAGCCCCAAAACACCTCACAACCTTTCAGAATGCACTCTCACTGCACCTCTGAATGTCAGGGCATGCCAGCACCGTTCCTTTACAGGTCAGGAATGAAATGTGGTCCTGAAAACCAGAAGTGAGCTATCTGCAGCCTAAACAGGATGTCTTTGAAATGAAGAATTGAAACTAATTCTCCCGAGACTTTGGCACACAGTTCTGGACCATGTGCTTCTCCTTCCTGTTCCAGCATCCTGCATTGTGTGGCACTGCCCTTGTCTCTTGGCAGCACCACTGAACAAGTAAAAACAACTCCAATGAGGTCAGGGTTTGGTGTAACGGCCCCTGAGGGAGGAAGGGAGGGTTATCCCTCAGGAGCCTCTTGAGAACACATTTGCTTTTTTTCATATTACAGGAACAATTGGGGCCATGGTTCTGTCACTCATAGCCAAGAGGAGAAAGATGGATGATTCAGGAACAAGTTCCAGGACAAGACTGTTACAACAACAGCCTATGCTGGCAGATAAGCCATTGCACAGATGAAAAATGAGATGTCTGTTGCAAACAGGGTTAGGTAATGTTATCAGATGGTTTTGAGGGCATGACACCATGTTCTGTGTTTAATGATGCCATCAAGCATGCCTCAGATGCTATTACAGACAAAAACCAATAAAGCAAGGAAGAGAGAAGCTTAGAAGTCTTCCATTCATGCCACTCCAATCCATTTGTGTATCATGACAAAGAGCAGTTATTACAGAAAACCGTGGTTCATAGAGCAGACCTCAGAAAATAATCTATACTAGTGAAAATCAAAGTCAAGATCTTTTCCAAGCCACCTGATACACCGCAGCTCGCACCCACAGGGCTGAACTCTGTTACAGCCCAAAACAGGCAAGCTGCACCTCTCCAGCCCCAGGGGTGCTCCTGAGCTGTGCCACCACCCAGCACAGTGCCACTTGAGAGGAGCCACAGCAGCCAGACCATCCTTGCTGCAAAATGCCCCTGAGGGGTTTATGGCCACCGAGCATCCTCGGGTGCCAGGCATACACTCAGCACTGCCTGCACCTCGTTACACGGCTCCAACAGCTCCAATCCTAACTCCTAAAAATGCACCTTCCTCAGGCTGCCCTGAGGGCAACAAAAGGTCGACAACAGCAAATAAATGTGGTGAGTGCTTGGGCTGAGATAATGGGGCACAGTAACTGCCTTGTGAGTTTTTAGCATGCTCCCCAGCATAAATTAGGCCCAGGCTAATTATTGCTTTCCCAAATGATGCCTGGACAAAGTTTAGGGATCAGTACAAGCTTAGGGCCCTTCCTGTTTTGGACACGGCCAGCTTGCTCTGGGGAGCAGAAGGATTTAGCTGTTGGACAGAAGCTACTTTATTCTAGCTGGCAAAAGCAACACTACGCTTCCTGTCTGCTTTTATTTACTAGTTTAGCCACAGTTAAACCACCTACCACAGCTGTGTATTTCACTGTTGCAATAAATTTTACTCCCTCTGTGATCTGGACATGACTGGGCATCTCAGGCAATATGGAAAGAAAGGGTTTGACTCTTACCCAAAATGTGCAGAAGGTAATGGAAAGCATTTCTTTTGCTTCAATGACAATGGTCATTAACAACTATCTGAATGCCACATTTCTGTGCAAAGGGAAACTTTTCCCCAGGCAGATCTATAAAATCAGTTTTATTCCTTTTACTAAAGGGATAATGGAGAAATCTAACTTTTAAGTAGTGTGATATGACCCAAGAAATTCAAGTGCAGAATGAAGAGCTGCTGAGTCCCAGATGCATCTGTCCTTAGGCCTATTCCTTTTTAATTGACACTTCAGACGATTCCAGACCGGGCCAAATGCTGCAAGGGGCAAGTAGTAAGAGATGTGATCCCCAGGTGTGTTAATTAGTACCAGCCTATAGTTATATAGCTAAATCATGCATTTTTGGCTAAGTTTTGCAGATTGCTTTCAAAAATGGTTTTCCAAAAGCTGATTCTTTGATCCTTTGAAATGAAGACAGAAATGTCTGCAGCAGGTCCATGGGGAAAATGGAACAATGGTTTTATTAAGTCTGCTGAATTAGGAACCTGACAGCATTAGATGAAAGGAAAGCAAATCTCCCATCTCGACTTAAACTGAGCACACATTCACCCCACAGCTTCTTCTACGGCCAGCAATTCTGTTTTACTCAGTGAACAGTAAAGCAATAGGGCAGCTCTGAATCCATCCCTCATTAGCAGTCTGTCTCATCTATGAGCAGTTCCCTGCATCTGTCGATTAAAGATTTGCCCTGCCTTGGTGAAAGGAGCAGGCTCATCGATGAGGTAATGCTTTTTTATTCTAATTAAGGACTTGAGTCATCCTATTATTGTAAAGTCCATGAAACAAAACACGTTTAAATCTGCCCAATTACATCATGTTCAATCCTCTTCCAAAGGAGAAATAAAAAAAAAAAGAACTTTTGATTCTGTGTAGTCATAAATTTATCCTGTAGCCTCTCTAAAGGATCTCCTGCCTCCTACTCCTCCTGTCTCAGTTAAGTAAGGACTTGCTGGATACGCCTGCAGAGCGGCTCACAGCAGCTCCTGCAAACCTTCAGTGCTGCCCAGCTCTGCTGCAAATGCCTGTGCGTCGCTGCCATACAGGAGGGGGGAACCAAAAGCCAAGAGTTCACTCAGAGGACTATGGAAATTATTTGAAAGCTGGTGCCAGCTAGTGGCAATGGAATTTTATTCCAGTTCCCTGGTATTACTTGGCCCTACGGTTCTTCTGTATACAGGGAAGTCCATGTTAAGTTTTATCCTTTTAGTACATTGTAAACAATGAACCAGGTCTGTTAAAAATCCTGTGAAATCTTTCTTAAAAGCAGACAATCTACTTTAGAAATCTGGTCAAATTCCAAGCTGGGTATTTGCATTTACATGGGTGCAGTTCCCTCTGCATTTCCAATTGAATTATGTGTTCTTCACTTATGGCCCGATGTTGCAACGAAGTGTTGCATGAAGCAATTAAGTCCTTGCTGCATTTTACCCCAGGTGTAGTTACATTTGTGTTCTGCTTGAAAACACCACCGGATGGTACACACAGCTGCAACACTACACAGACAAGAGAGCTATTTTCAGCCCTTTGGGCTTAGGATGATGGCATAAACACAAATTAACTATTTATAAAACCCATTAAAGTATATTCAGTGTTCTAATCAGAAAGAAAATGAAGCACATTAAATAATTACTTAAACTCTTTCCCAAAAGATCCTCATGTTCCAGCTATGTATGCACTGGAATCACTCAAGCCAGTCATGACAGAAACTCACCACTGAACTTTAAACCAGGCGATTGCTTAAAAACCTGGGGAAATAATGACTGCATAATCTCATGGGACCAAAAATCCAACACTACACAGGGAAATATGAATGCAGATAAGGACAATGCTGGCACAGGGAGGACTCTCACAAGTTTTCCTTATGTCAGGGAAATTACTATTTCCAAAATAAAAGAAAACACAGAGCAGCCAACTTTAGAGCTGTGAGTTGTGTATCCACTCCAAACCCTGCCGACAGTGCGAGTTCCCCAGCTCTGATCCCAAGGTACAGTTCTTTCTGATTGCCAGGAGCAGACATAGCAGCAATCGCCTGTGCAATATAAAGTGCTTATGCATAGCGCATATGTCAGCTACAAGCCCAGGAGTACCCAAAATCTCAGTTTCCTGAGCATAATTCCATTCAGTCTGCCCTCCCAAAGGAAAGCCATGAGAGAAGAGGGCCAAGTCCTTCACATCGCCAACTCAACTCCCCTGGCTGGAAAGTACAGCTAGGAAAGGGTCTCAGTTCCACCACTTGGAGCCACACAAGCCTTGGCAGAGTTATGCCAAGAGAACAGGTTTCTGCCACTCAAAAGACATAACACAGGATGAATATGGATGATTCTGTGAGATCCAGCAGCTAAACATGGTTTAATTTTCCATCGTTTTCTTTCAATCACCCTCAGTCTTCCATTTGTGGGGGGACAGCAAGATTTGCATTAAAGAAACACATTGGAAGCTGTTCTCAGGAGATGAGATTGGTGGCAGAAGAGAAAGGAAAGCCCACTGCATGGGAAAATATCAAAACAAAAAAGTTCAGGAGAGACAAACTGGAAGGACTGAGTTTCTGCTGACCTGCTTTACTCCCTAGTCATTCCGTTAAAAACAACCCCAAGGAGAGGCTACAAGGTTGTCCCTAAAAAGGTTGAGACCAGACAATTTATGAAAAGTGAGACTTTTCCTTTAACTGGGTAGGTATCACAAAATTTTTGCTCCCTTTTCTTCTTTCTCGTCTCTTTCATGGAGAAGAACACTTATATCAGACTATTATCCTTGGTTTTCAGAAAAATTTCATCTGTCAGTAGAAGACCAATGGGGTTGTTTACTGGGATGTTGCAAATTGCCAATCTGACAGCAGCTGGATTGGAATTCCGACAAATACTTGTGTCACTTGGCAAAGTGATGGTCAAACATGCCTTGCAACCTAAGCTTGTGACTCAACAACTGACAGAAAATAAAGATTTGCCTGTTTAAATCTCTGAAGGCTTCACAGCTGTGAGCACGGATACACACACTGCTAGGAAAACAAAGCTCTATTTTCTCATTCATTGTTTTGACTATCTGAATTTTATTAAAGAAAAAATAACCTATATCTTCTCTCTTCTTTGATGTTTTGACACCTTCACTCCCTCTTAGCTGACTGGGACATAAACACAAGTTGTTTTAATGCTGTGTATAAATCCTACTGGATTCAGAGGGGCAGGCAAACGTACCTGGCTGGACCAAAAGGCAGCTGTGAATTTGCGAGTGGCTGAGGAGTAGGACGCCTGAGGAGTGGCAGGAATACAACCCTGCCAGCCAAGGACCAGAAGGCACAGCAGCTGAACACAAATTTTGACAGGTTTGCTCCAGACCATCTGTCCAGCAGACAGCAGCTGTGCTACGACACCACTCCAGCCTGCAGAAATTTTCTTCCTTGGAGGGGAAAATCCATAAGCAAGTACACTGCCCTCACCTATTACAGCTCTGGGCACTCCATCAATAAAACCACTTGGAAAGATGCTAAATGCAGGATTCCCCTTAAGCTGACTTCTGCCTCTTCAACAGCCCCTCTCCGCTGCACAAGGTTTCTGGCAGAGGAAGCAAGATCAAATGTTGCCACTCATTTTGTCCCCAGACGAAAGGCTGAGGCCATTCCAGGCTCTTCTACCACAACAGGGAAGAGGAAAGGAAAGGGAGCACTGGGATCAACAACTCAGGAGACAAACTCTAGCCTGGCTGCCATGAAGGGGCTGGGAAACACAAAGGTGTAGGATGCAACCCAGAAACAACTGCTGGCTTGTGTGCCAACCTACCTCCTCCTGCAGCCTGCCTGGCTCTGCAGGCTCTGGCAAGCCAGGGCTGGCTCCTGGCTGCTCATTCCCTGCCAATCTGCTGCTCCAAGCCATCACCCATTTCATCTGCAGCCAGGAAAAGCACCAAGTGCTTTAATAATCTCCTCACCAACTAAACCCAGCAACAGCAAACCTCTAGCAGTGGAGGTGCTTGAGCTTGACCCCAGCAACAAACAGCTACACAGATTAAAAAAACCTCTGGCAGAAGACACCCAAAAGGTCAGCCATCACCAGCCCCATCCCTTCCTAACTATTGTCAGGACTTAGCTGTATCTGTGTTTAAACACAACAGATGCAAAGCTTCCACCTACGCACGTGTTTGTATTCCTCAGAAGAAGCACAAATCTGGATGAGGAGAAGCCATCAGAGGAAATCCTCTGAAACAACAGTAAAGGCACAGAGTCGAAACTCTCCAGGACTCACGAGGAGATAGAGGAACTCTTGCCTAGGGAATACTCACCTCTGTGCAGTTTGCCAGGAAAAACCTATGCCTGAGGAAATACATGCTGTCACTGAAAGATTTAGGGAGGCAAAGGAAAAAGGACAGAAGGGAGGAACTGTGTGTAGAGGAGAGGCTCCTGCAAGGGCTGCAGAGAGCGGATGAAGACAGCAAAAGAAAGCTCCGGAAAAGGTGGGTTCTCCCAAAGTGGTGAACAAATATTACCTCAGAAGTTAACTGCAGCTGAAGAAATGCATGCACTGAAAGGGCTGCTACATGTTTTAAACCATGAGGCAGCCACACTCCTTTTCCAGAATTGCTACTGCTTTGTTCAGAGGAGCTGGTTTGCAGTCATTTTAATCAGCTGCTGTCTGATGCTTTTTGGAATGAACTGAATACAAGTACTAAATTCAGTTGTTGTAACTCCAAAGTGGGAGGAGAGGGATGCTAAAGCTCTTGGCTTCAACATACAAACAGTAAAACTCTGTATTTCACCCACAGAGGAAGAAGACAAAACCCAATTCAGTTACTGTGATGTGTTTTTTAACTTGCTTTAAGATTAAGACCTAGAAATGTGAACGTGATCTTGGCTTGGATTAAGTAAAAAAATCCACAACTGGATGCCTGAATTCCCTACAGAAAGCCAAGCCCTAGGGAGCCTTGAGGGCAGAGTGGAGCAAAGATGGCAGCAGGCAGAAAGCTCTGTGGGTAGAGGAACATAGGGCCATACTGTTTTTTTTAGTAATGCCTTCACAGCCTGGGCCTGAGCACAGGAGCTCGGTTCAACAATTCAAGCTGTTAGATCAGTCCCTGGTACCCCCCTGGCATGGGACAACCTGCCTTCTCCCAAACCATCCCAATCACAGCCCAGGAGGCAGCACAGGCCAGCAGCCACTTCCAGTGGGCATTCTGGACACAGCCAACCTCACTGAGAGGACAGGAGAATGTCATGGTACAGCCACAGCCAGACACTGCTCAGTCAGCCCTGGCCAAGGTGCCCTGGCATGGCTGAGCTGGCTGAGCTCTGCTGCTGCTGCTCCGGATCCCTGCTTCACATAGCTCCCCTCACTCCATGCCAACCTCCCTGAAACCACTGGCAAACCACAACTTTTTCCATTGCAGAATTTTCAACAGTACCATCAAGTTCAGGTGAATAGCTAATCCAGCCTGTGTCTCTCTTCCATGCCTTGCCCTTCAGAGGATTAGCCTCTTTCAGATCCATCTCTCTTGTTCCTTTCATTCCTAAAGGCATCCCAGTTGGAGAACTCCCTGCAACTGAGACTAGCCACACAGTACTATTTTGCAATTTATGAGGAAAATCCTTTAAAACATTGTTAAAAGATACTGCAGCTCTAAAAACCCAGATACCAAAGCACCATGGTAGCCTACTAAGGTTTTAAAAATAGGTATCCGCAAATGTTGAGCTCTATGGATTTAAAGAAGAGTGATAAAGAGCAGTGACAAAGCTATGTCAATACACCTAATATTGCCCCTACAATGGGGAGTTAAATATGTATCTGATTTCCTACTTATAAGGGAATTAAAACATTTTAACAAAGGAATATTATAATGATTGTGGCTTAAGAAAAAAAAAAAGAAAAAAACCCCAAATCCAAGAGATGCTAACTTTGAAAAAATGCTATGATATCCTTACAGTGACTTACAAGTCACTGTATACTTACAGTGCTAAGAAAAGTGAAATAGAGCTAAAAGTGTGCCACTGCTACAAAAGTGAGTATACTATAATTCATTCCCTTATGCACAGCTGATATCAAAGGATCATCTTACTCTGTTTTAGGAGTGATTTTTCTTACAGGACATGTACATTCTATCCAAAGCTGAAAAGATTTCTACAAATGTCCAGGAAAACTTGCAGAGTAATTGGTGACAAAACACTGGAATACCAATATTCCAAACTATCAAGAAAGGCAGATGGTGAAGACAAGAAAACATATTTCAATGAATTTCAACACTGCATCCCACAAATGTAATTTAATTTTGAGCACCTTTCATTCTAGGAAGAACCAGGCTTCTGGGGTAAAAAAAAAAAAAAAAAAAAGGAGGAGGAGTGTTAGACAATGAAAATTTAATCAGAAATATGCATTGTTTTTGACATGTTCCTGATTTGGACAGCAAAAACCCCTGTCTTTCTGTGGTTAAGAATCCCAGAACCACCCTGCTAACACAGAGAAAGCTTTGAGGCATAAGAACCATCAAACAGAGAAACACGAAGCTGGTAGATCATCATTAATACCCACAAAAGATGAAGAGCTGAATTGGCAGGTGAGTTTGCCCACCTGCCATCAAAGAGCAACTCAGACACAGCCTTGAATGCGAGGCAGAGAATCAGCAATACTGAGATGTCTCTTCCAGGCAAAAGGAACCAGACCATTGTGAGCTTCCACCTAGATGATCACCAGCAATACAGAACCAGGAAAAAAAGGTCCTAGTTTAGCGTTTTACCCCTAAGGCAAGATATTTAACTGGATATTGGGTGGTTCAGCAGCACAGCAGCAGTGCTGGGCCAAATCCAATTCACAGCCTTCTGGCCCAGGAGGAGAAGTTGTTACCAAATGAAGCGTGCTGACAGCATATGGAGGCCTGTGCTACTGGAGCAGTTTCATCCTCATCCAGAAAGCAAAAAACCTGTAAGATTATGCCAAACACATGATTCAATTTAGGTCGGAGCTCTGCTGCTCAAAGCACTCTGGCCACCACTACTGTACGAAATGGATTGGCTTGTTTCAGGGCTGACTCTACATCTTTTCAATGGTTTTTCAGTGAGGAAAGGTGTTGGTACCCAAAGTGCAGGAGATATTGTCCTNGCCCTGCGGGGGAGTCCCACAGAAAGGAACATGGATTTTTTTTCATTTTTATACTGAATTTACTAGGCACTAGGGGACAATTTACTACTAAACACATTTCTCTATCTGCATCATTTTCTGTTTATTCATTCCCATGCCAAAGTAACTTCAAGCACATCTGAAGCACTAAAGCTGTGAGGCTGCAGCTACTTCTTCAAAGCATGTGAGCACCAAACATTTTAACAGGCAGAGAAGACACCTAAAATCGTCCCCCGAGAGCTGCCCATCCACTGACCACTAAGCTCCTGCCTTTGGCCTCTCACCCAGACACTTCTTACTAGATGGCACAGACCTGGGATACAGTGCAGATGTCCAGCCTGTTCTCCATTGATGTGAGCTGAAAATACCTTCCATGGAAGCAGGATGAGTTACAGGAAAACAGAAACAATGTAAAATCCAACCCAGGATTCTCGTTTCCACTTTCATGTTTCTGCCCCAACACTGTTCATGTGAGCGTCACAAAAATAACAATAAACAGATATGGAAATTTCTTTTATAGATAGCCAGCCACTGCTTTAGAGTGAAAAATATCTGACTCCATAACATGTCATGCTGCAGCTCTGTCCCAGTGAAGACCATATTTCTTATATAAATGAAGTTATTTTGATTCAGTAAGAATTCTGTACTTGGAAGGAATGGAAGCAATACACTAAATGAGGATTAAATACCAGATTTTGTCACTCTTCAATGCATTAGAAGACCAAAATAATCAAGACTTTCAAATGCTACGTCAGACCATGCAGAGCACAAAAGCAAATTTCTTGCTTGTTTTGGCATAGCAAGCTCTGTACAGCTTCTATTTGTTGTTGGAAAATATAGCATTGCATTTGCTAACCCAATAGATCATTTTCCTATCCAAAAAAGGACAGCTGCTTTTGTAAACGTACAAACTAAGGACCATTTTGTGGGAAGTACTGCTTTATCTAACTTCTCATTGTAAATAGTTATTTAAATTTTTAAACTCTCCTTTAACATAAGAATAACTTTGATGCTGAGTAATTCAGCGTGTTTTGTCAAAAGAGTAATATTCAATGTTTTCTGGTGCTACTTAAAGGATCAAATATTTCAAGTAAAAAAGGACAATATCTGGACATCTACAATTAAATATTATTATAATAGAAGAAGCAAAGTTCAAACAGTGCTTCCAGTATTAATCATCCTATTTGACCAAACTTAGTGTAGGGGACTCCAGCTTAGAGCCAATAGTGAATGATCCCCTGGAAATGATCTAACGTCATTGGAAAGCACCAAGAGGGACCTGGCTTGTCACTATCAGTTACTGCCTAGTGCTATGCAGAAGCATTTTGAAAGCATAGTCTAGAGCCAAGACAAAGAACATTCAGTAGTGGCTGGTGACTCTGGGTGGCTGAAACAATCCAGTTGGGTCAGTCAGTGCTTACTGAAGATCAAGAACAGCTACACCTTCTCCACTTGGACATCTAAAGCCTGAGACACCATAAAAAGTGAAGAAAACTGTCTGAAAATTACTGGACAGGTAATTATCAGACCTGATACCAATATCAAGAAGATACCAATATCAAGAAGCTTTGATTCAATTACTGTTTCTCAAGCTGTTATTGTTTATGCCTTAGTGGCATTTAGCATGTGACACCTTCAGACAAAGGAAAAAGGAAAGAAAAGCCACAAGTGAGCTCAAAAGCGGTTCCAGACAGTGTAAACAGAGTGTCCAGTGTACTCCAGAACAGCACATCCAGTGGATGCTGGAGGGTTGATGCTTTGTGGTAGAACCCTGCAGTGCCCAGCAAAGAACCTTCTGTAGCTGGGACTGTTATGAAGGCATTCACGATGTCCCTGTCACTTGGATGTCCTGAGGAATGCACTGAAAAGGCACTACAATGTTTCTTCCCTCTACCAAGGCACCTCATTCATGAAATGCAGAGGCCCCTCCTCCTCTGTGAAATTTAGCTGAAAGTGGTCAATGTAATAAAAGGCTAAGATGAGGGGACAGTGACATGCAACAGCCTTATTAGAAAGGCTAAAATTTAAATACCTAATTTATAGGATTTCAGCCATACCTGATTACACCAAGAGGGTCTAAAATTTCCTCTTCTTCCTCATCTCCCTCTTCTTTTTTCTCCTCTTTTTTGACATTTTCCACTGACAAAAGCAGTGAGATTAAGTCAGGTGTCTTCTCCTCTTTGAAAAAATCCAATGCCTCATTTTCTTCATCTTCTTTCTCCCTGTCATCAGGCATGTTTTTACCCTTGAAATCAACGGCACTAGAAGATTTTGTTCCTGCAAAACACAGTAATGGAGGCAAAACTGAGTACACAGGCTAACAACTACAGGGGTTTTTTATACCTTGCACCTGTTCTTGGTGGTTTTGTTTTGAGGAATGAAGGACATGATCAGCTTCTGTGAAGCCCTTTCAAAACACTCCCACTGTTTCCTTTATTCACTATGTGTCATTATGTGTCTGATCTGTTTACTGGTTTAAAGTAGTTAAGTAGAGAAAGATAGAGGAAATGAACTTTATCTGAGACACAGCAGCACATGTCAAATCAGCTTATTTATGTTCCTTCGACAGTCAATAGAAACAATAGAATTTCCACATGGTGATTCATCCCATCCAAATAAAGTCGCATGAGAAGTTTCTCTCTGAAGTGCCTTCTTCTCTCCATTGGCTATAGAGAGACTATAAAAACTCTGCTTAGATGTAGGTAGCTAACTTACACATAGCTAGTTGAGATAAAAATCCACTTCTTGATACTATTTAATTAACTTGGGCTAAAATTAGAGCACTGGACAGCATGTTTCTAGAACAGCTCTTCAGTTTACACTGAAAAATGAAGCCTGAAGTTCTAACACCCTTCAGTATGCAAGATGCATCCAACTCAGCAAATTCAGCCAAGTGAAACATATAACTAAGTCTTGTCACCATACTTGTTACATGCAAAGGCCAGCAGAACGAGGAGAAAATGGTTCCTTGCTGTCGAGTTTCTGGATGCCCAGATGTCTGGATGCAATTTAAAATAATGAGACTAGCTAAAAAAAAAAGGCTACTGAAAACTGTTGTGGATAAAATTTATGGTTACACCATTTTGACAACTGAAGTAACAGGGCACGGAAGACTCAGCTCACCCAGCTTTTCATGTCTGCATCTGCCAAATCAGGGTGAGACTTACATTATTCTAGGGCAAATTCTGATGAACAGGTCACATTACTTGCACCCAATCTGCCCACAGAATGCAGCCCAGCCTAGTTTACCTGCAGATGTGCACCATGGTTAGGTTAACCAGCAGGCAAAGACCAATCAACATGAACTCTGAATTCTCAGTACAAGGGGTCTGCTTTCAAGAGAACACTGCCAGGGTAAAAAACCCCAAACCGAAAACCAAACAAAAACCAGTTGAAAACCTTACTACCTGGATCTTGCCAGGCATTAAGCAGCTTTGTCCCCTTTGACTTTAGGAAGCTGCCAATTTCACAGAACTAATCTGGCTACACTTGAGCTTTCTGCAAAATGGGCTGTTCACACTTGTTAGCATCTTGCAACTTCACTTACTTAAAACTAACCCTCCACTAAGAATCCTGCACAGCACCAGGCTGGAGTATTCCCTACTCGGCAGCTCTCAGCTGAATTAAAAGCAGAGAACTCTTATGTTCCATTCATTCAGTAACTCCCTACTATGCCCAAGGGACGTAAGAAAGGAGCTATACAAATCACTAGAGAAAACAGGAGCTGGACGTAAGGCTAAGGAAAACTAAGAAAAAAACCCTAAAATAAATTAAAAAGGAAAAAAAGCTAACCAGAGAATGCATTTAACTAATAAAGAATCTGTCTTCTATTTAAATCTTTCTCAGAGTCAATAATTTACAGGAAAACCAGACAAAACATGGAAGAGTTGGTCACTAAGGGAGACCCTGCACTATCCCTTTAGGGTCCCATCTCCCCACTGACAACATATGACTATTTAGCTTTCTAAACTTACATGTTCTGAAGCACAGCAGGACATCAGAGACAGAAGAGCACATTGCTTGCTTTGAAGGTATCTATCAACAGCTCTGAATGAGGCATGTGTCCACTGAGAGGAGGGAAAAACACTAGCAAACATGACTGTGCAGCACTGTAAATGCACACGAGGATATTTTCAGTGACAGCCTTTATTCTGCCATTCTATAATTTTTGGCTACCTGTGAAACTTAACACTTCCATAAAGCACATTCATGGGAGAGGGGACACTCACATCTCTTAGTTACCTAAAAATTCCAGTAACTCCGGACTTGTTGCTAGATCCTCGTCCTTGGAGATGAATTTCATGAGATCATTGAACATAGCTCTTCGTTCAGAGATGTCAGATTCCCCCACAAAGAGAACTTTTCTAGGCAGGAGTGGAAGAGAAACCTGTGGATACCGTGCTGCCAGTCTCTGGTAGAGTTCTTCAATCTCACTGTACTTCTTAGAAACCTGCAATGAAAATGTGTTGCCTGGGTTAATTTCTTTGCAGAAGAGACAGGAGCAGCAAAGCAGCAGTTTAAATGCTGTGAAACATTAACTGTGGAAACTGAAGTGGAAAACCATGCATTAGCAAGGAGCTTTATATATGGCCTAGCAAAAGCCTGTTATGTACCCAGTGAATCCTCAAGCATTGTTGCTGGTCTTCTAATTCTGTTATTAAAATCCACTGCCTAATGAAATTAAAGTTCATTGCCAGAATCCATTTGTCCGACTCATCAGCTAATGAAATACTGGGAAGGTCACTGCTCCAGATACTTTTCCGACAGCAGGAATCCTTGTCCACTAAAGTGATGCCCAGTCCTGAGACAGGAGGGAAGAAAAGCCCTGTCTGGTAGGTATATGGCAGAGAAGGCTGCCTATGTTTTTGCACCATTGTCCCATTCCTCACTCCTGGTGGCTTCAGTGCCCTTTGGCTGC
This sequence comes from Ifrita kowaldi, assembly GCA_013398055.1. NCBI lineage: Eukaryota > Metazoa > Chordata > Aves > Passeriformes > Cinclosomatidae > Ifrita > Ifrita kowaldi. The sequence continues at coordinate 335,826 of VZRS01004546.1, forward strand.
TTAGGCCTAAAAAACTGTCATGTTTGCTGCCCTGCAGAGCACATAACACAAAAACCTAAGGGAAAAGACCTCAGCCGACCCCTGTCTATTCAGTTCATCCATGAGAAAATAAAAATCAACAACTTGGCCAAGGCCTAAAAGGTTCTTATACAGGGAGAAGATGCCAACAGTGAATGGAGTCACTCCTTCTGCGGACAAAGACAGGAAGCCTAAGGAGAAATAAGGCTCAAGATATTACAAAAAAAGCAATAGCTACAGGAATGTTGATTAGAAAAGGTGTGGCTTCTATGCCACATTAAGTACTGAATTCAGTACCTTAAACCAATACACAAAACCTGCACACAAACAAAACACTATCTCCACGTGATATTACAGATGCAATGAGGATGACTGTCATGTTCTGCAGTATTATACAGATAACATATCTGCCAAGGCCCCCCATAGCCTCATAATCTACTAATGCGTTTCAATTAATAGAGACGAAAAAACAACCCAAGAAACAGTGCTAGCGGAGTGCATAGGACACAGATACTGTTTTAGGCTCCAGCTCTTATCCTCCTACAACATGTGTTGCTGAACTCTGGTGGAGTGAATCCTGATTAACACTGCAATATGTGCAGTATTGCACATACTGAGATGGATATGAAAGATGGAGAGACTCAAGCACCACATCTTGGAATGGAGAAATGAAGAGTTCTCCCACCAACACAGTGATAAAAGAAAGTCAACCTAACAAAATGCACAGAAAGGAGATGAGTTACAGATTAAAGTAGAATCCCTACATTGCATCTATACAGGCAAACTAAAACAGCATCAGGCACATTCCCAGGCACTGGAACCTGAGACCATCTACTAGAAACCTCATTTATAGTGTCTGCTGGAACCTGACAATGTCTGGCACAGTTCCTACACTCTGGGCAGCTATCACGCACCCAGGTAACGCTTCAGCCCAAGATCTGGCCCAGTGGAGAGACCTCTCAGCAGCCAGTCTGGGTACTGATGCACACTGCAGATGGGAAGAACGTTTAATCCTGCGCATGCAGCCAGACTGTGTCAGCTGCTCTCCAGGCCAGGGAACAGGCCCTGACAATAACAGGCACACCTCAACCAGTTCACTGATTCAGATGTGGGCACAAACAGCAATAACCACCTCAGCTTTCACACTTCCCTGCCTTTCGCAGTAATTATCAACCTAGCCAGATGATTTGGAAAAGGATTTGCATTTCAGCTGTACAGTGTTCACTGTGGGTTCGGTGTCCAGTCACAAAAGGCAAGCAGCTCTGTAACAAACATCTGAAACACAACACCCAACTTGAGTTGACAGGGGAATGAAAAACAAGAATTTTAGACTTGTGAAAGCAACGAAGGTTAAGTGTGAGCAACACTGTGCTCCACATGTGGGATCTGAAATGCCATTCAGCAACCAAGTACTAAAGTGAGGCCCATAGAGATGTTCCAGAATATCGTAATCTTCCCGTTGAAAGACACCCAAAAAAAGAGGGAAAAGCAATTCCAGAGTTTCTGAATTGCTGTACATTTCTAGTTCACTAGGTCCTAGTAGCACTCTGAACAGGGTATGACGCCTGAGCACCTCCCAACAATACTGGGTAAGGTCAAATGTAAGGGCAGTAAGGAATTCACTAGTGCTCTTTCAAAAGAATGAACACCACTACCTTCCACCCAGGAAAAAAAAATTAAGTCTGATTTGTGAAAAACATTTAACATCTAATTAATCTCAATAATAACTGTCAAATTAATTTCTGAAAGCATTACAAGACAGCAGCCAATCAAGATTATGCCAAAACAGTTTTGTAAAATACTCTTAACACTGAACTGAGATACACAAACTTATTTCTTTCCCCACTTAATTTTCATTCCTCCTCTATCAAAGCCTGTAAATTATTCATAAATCTCAATTTATGTCTAATTACACCACTGAACCTAAAGCAAATGCACACCCTCGCATCCCATCACTAATTGCGCCTTTGTGGATCTGCGCGGGCTTTGAACAACAACGCCGGGAATGCACACGCAACACGGAATACCAAGTGTGACAGCACTGTCTCCAAAGCATACTAATGTGCTTCCCAAAGCCTGCAGCACACCGAGCAGGCCAATATCCAGCAGTGCCGCGATGCCCTCTGCTGGAACACCCTGCTGGACCAGTGAGGTGTCACACCTACAGCCAAAACCATTCCCCTAAGCTTACCTAAGCTCCGTGGGGGCCCCTGCAAGCGCCTGCCAGCTGGGGCTCCTCACCCACTGTCCCTGTGCCTCAAGCCCAGACAGCCACGGGCTCCTCGACACCCTTGCTCAGCTCTGCTGCCAGATATACCTTGGGTTTCATGCTGGGAATGCTGGGGTAAGGCTGGCTGACCCCTGCACTGAGAATCACAGAATGGTTTGGGTTGGAAGGAACCTTAAAGATCATCCAGTTCAATATGGGAAGGACACTTTCCACTAGACCAGGCTGCCCAAAGCCCCATCCAACCTGGCCTTGAACACTCCCAGGGATGGAGCAGCCACAACTTCTCTGGGCAACCTGTTCCCGTGCCTCACCACCCTCACAGTAAAGAATTTTTTCCTTACATCTAATCTAAACCTTCCCTTCTTCAGCTTATGGTCATTCCCTTTTGTCAATTCCAGGCCCTTGTAACCAGTACCTCTCCTTCTTTCTTTCAGCCCCTTAAGGTACTGGAAGGGGCTCTAAGGTCAGCTTGGAGCCTGCTCTCCTCCAGGCTGCACAGCCCCAGCTCTCTCAGTCTCCTCACAGGAGAGGTGTCCCAGCTCTATGACTACCTTCGTACCCTTCCTCTGCATCTGCTCCAACAGGTCCACGTCTTTCCTGTACTTGGGACCCCAGAGCTGGATGCAGCAGCACAGGGGCCTTACACAAGTGCCAGCCAGGTTCCACAGAGTGTATTTTCTCAGGTCGAATCCCAGACATCACACAGAGCATTCTCACACCTTTCCAGTCAGAAAGCACTGCTCTGTCGTGACAATTCTGGTCCCTTTCAATATGACATCCTCTGTCAATTTTCCAGGAGAAAGGTGTACCAGCACGTAACAAAATTAAACCTTGCTTTCCTGGTTATCACTTACAGCCCTTTGAAAATCCTTGATAGATCCTATGGCCCAAAATGTCAAAATATAAAGGATAAAAGGATAAAAAAGGATAAAGGATAAAAACTAAGCGCTGCTCTAAACCCCATTTTATCAATCCTATTAAGTAAACAAAGTTCCATTTGATTAATATTCAAACATTTTTCTTCTGCTGCCTGTAATTCCTCCAGGTCTTGATCCTGCAGCTATCCTCTCCCCCTCCATGCCTCTAACTGAACTCTGTGAACGCTGTGGAGTAAACCCCCACCACCTGTAAGTCAGCCTGAGTGCACACACTTCAAGGAGTTCTGTCAAGTCACAATATCAAAGGCTCAATCTGCTTCACTTCAAAAGAGTTAATCATGCAAATACAGCAAAGCATGTGCACATTTGCCAGGTCAAGACCCTATTTGCCTGTAACAATTAACATCCAACACAGAACTTAAAAGAGAGACAGGGATGGGTTGGATATTTTTTTTTCACTGGGAACAAATAAATAAGTTGAATGTGATCAAGTATAGCTAGAAGGTTAAGAAAACCAACAGGAAGTTCAAAGTGAAAGTCTGAAGTTTGCTGCTAATCCCTCAAATCTCATGCATGTGCCTTGCCCCCCTCTTCCCAAGGGCCTCACGCATGAAAGTACACACCGGAATGGCTGTAGGATACAAGTCTGGGACTCACAGTTGTGCGCAGAATTTGATCCCACTCAGTATTAATGCGATTTAATGCCTCCTTTCCCTTTAAAGCTCCTTTTACTGCCCCATTTCTGACCTCAAACTTGTCTTCATATGCTTTGTATCTACTGCAAGGATTTCAGCAAAATGGAGGTCTTAGAGCTAACTCAAGCCCTTTCCCAGCCAGTGCATGCCAGCAAAGAGCATGCTTGATTTTACAGTATTTACTGAAAAACAGGGCTACTTTGACTTTCTTCTTACAAAGCCCACTTCTAACACTGTCAGAAAATGGAGATCCAGCAGCTCTCTCCTTTAAAAGAACTAGCTTCGGGTACAGGAATCAAAAGCATCCCTTCTCCCAGACAGCACAACCCAAGCTTTTGCTTGGCAACTCCCAATTCAAGCCATAGCAGAATTAATGTTGCTTGGTGACCCCGTGGGTATGCATTATGGTAGATTTTAATTACATGACCACATGCTGTTCTCCCCATCTGTTTTGCCCAGCAGAAGAGCAAAAACTCTAATATTTCTTTTTAATCAACATGAGTCCTTAGTGGCTCCTGAACCTATTGCTACACTGAGCATGGATTTTTTCTCCCCCTCTCACATCACAGAAGTCATAAGGTAGAGGAATTTATCTTCACAACACACCTGTATGGCCAGGAAAAAGCAACTCCAATGCAAAGATTTTGAGGCCCAAAAAGAGAAGGCCAACATATGCAAAAAGGCAATGATGAAAACATAAATAAATACACACCCACGTACTCATACATCCCCACATTTTATGAGAGGAAGACAGTTCTATAGTAAATGCCTCCTTCAACTGTGCTATGCCTGTCAAACACCAGTAGTTATTTGTTCAGCTTTGAAAAAGAAAAAACTTGACTAACAACTTGTACAAAAGAATCAAACTGGATGCAGATACAAAGAGAAGGCACTAAAGGCTGGGTGGATTTTTAATAAGGCTGGGAAGGGAGAAGTTAATTGCTAAAAAAGCTAAGGTGTGGCTAGAAGAAATGCCTCTAAGAAAAGTAAAGCCTTTTCATCACAGAAAATGGCAAATCTAGAGGCAATAATTAAGTATCACCTTGGCAGCAGTACCAAAGAGAAAACCAATTTCCCTCTTTCGATAGTACAAGAGTATTCTGACCTTTGAAAGAAATGCAGCTGACTTTTCCTTTAATTACCAAATATAACCTTAAGGTTAAGCAGTTCTACAAACCTATTTTAAATTTAGCATTTTTTAAAATTAAAAAATCCCTCCAGTTTCTAAGAATTTATATCTGAATGTCATCACAGAAGTGAATTTCTTCTTCTGTTAATGCTTCACAAACATTTTAATTAGAGATGCTGTGATGCTGATTGTGCATAGTCCTATTAAGGCTGGGGAATAGTGCACTCTGGATTGCTTAGACCCACAGCAAAGGCTCCACAGATCAGATCTGGAATCTTTTTCATCTCTTGTTCATTTGGTTTTTGACAAAGGGCTTTAACACACCTCTCAATCTTGACAGGCTGGGAGGACAGAGCCTCAAGCTGCGCCACGGGAGGTTCAGGTTGGACATCAGAAGGAATTTCGTCTTGGAACGGGTTGTCAAACATTGGAATGGACTACCCAGGGAGGTGGTGAAGTCAAGAAATGTCAGGACATGACATTTGGTGCCTGGTTTAGTTGACAAGGTAGTGATCGGTCAAAGGCTGGATCAATGATCTTAAAGGCCCTTTCCCACCCAAACGATCCTGTGATTCGACCCAGTGTGGTCTAAATCGCATCGCAGAGATCACAGCTAGCGTAGAGGACGCTTCTGCCTTGCTCACCATCATTTTCCAGGTGAAAGAGGAGCCGCCAACGCCGCTGTCCCCGCTGCCGGCGCGCTCGCCGCTGCCGCCCAGCGCCCGCCGCACGCGGTGCAGGCCCTGAGGGCAGGGCGGGAGCCTCGGAGGCCTCAGGGACAGCGACCGGGCAAGGAGCAGCCACAAAACACGGACCTGGCTCCTCCCCAGGTGGCCAAAACAGAGACAATCCGAAAATCCGTATCCAGAGACAATGAAAACCCCACCATGCCTGCCTGCCTTCTCTAAGTCACCTCAGCGCTGAGACACTGGCTCCTTCCTCCAATTTGGCAGTTCCAACCAAAGCAAAAAAAGGCGTCCCCTTCCCATTCTGCTCCAGAACAGGCACACAGTAGTTTCTTCTTCTTCCTTCAGATGTCTCATCTCGCTCTGCTTTGTGATACAAATCTGATGTGTTAGATCTGCTGCCCAGTGCAACCTCATTATTCTCTGCTGCTCTCCAGGTATGTGGTTCTCTTACACTTCACCTGCAAACTGGGGAAGGGGCACAGCTCTTGTTTGTGCTGGTCCAGCACCCAGCACAACAGGGCAGTACACAGACACTCCAGGTGCAGCCCACCTTCCCTGGCAGCCACTTCTTGGGGATTGGGACTTCTCTCCAGGTTAAGCCATCTGTCTCAGCTCCCATGACTGTCAGAATCTTTCGGTAAAATGCGACTGAAGCTCAACTCACCCGAACACAGGCAGCCAGTGGTACCTTGGATGCTGTACTGTATTCTCCTTACTGTTTCAGGGCAGTGCCAATGCCTTCATGTTCCCTGTCACACCTGCCCGCCCTGTGCACACACCTACTGTAATTTAGGGTTTCTCAAATGGTACCACACATTTATGTTATGCAAAGTGAGTTCCCCCACCCCACAGATGCTCAGCTACAGCCTTTTCTGCACCGACTAGGATGGGAGTTTAGAAAAGCGAATGCAGACATCTAATCATAGACAGCAGATTGTTCTGCCCAGAAACAGGTATCCCATGCCATCTGAGAGGCTTTGGGGTATCCAAGGAGCTTGTATGGGGCAGGCAAATACCACATAAAATCTATGGGAGACCCACAATCTTCTGAAGGCCAAGCGAAAAATCCCAGGGCACCGCCAAGTGCACACAGTGACTTGTGTGCAACTCTACTGACGCTCAAGCATTTTAGCCTGGATTTGAAGACCCCCACTGCAGCTGTCTAAAATGCAGATGCTTTCCCTTTATGGTCAAAGAAGAGAGACATTTCCAGAGGATGAGTCACATCATTCCCCTTGTCCCCACTGACCATACAAGCAGGGACAGACTCAGATTAAAATATCCAACTTAGAGAGAGATAAGTTAGGACAGGTGAATCCCTCTATTCCTTCCAGTAATACACACAGACAAGACTAATCGCAATGAATTGATGGAAAACATCCATCCTCAACCTCCCAGCTCATGGTTTTAAATTACTCTCACACAACAAACTATATAATATATCATGTTTAGTCAGCTGAAAAAAATGTAACTGATGAGATAAATGTTATTCTCGTCAGGCTCCACCAGTTTTCTTCTTCATGAAGAATGAAATGTCAGGAGACCTCACCAGAGGAAAAATCAGGAAGGTTCATTTCACTTGAGAAGAGCAACTGAGTGCTGAAAATCCTCCCAGAGAGAGCAGACATGGGAACACACAACCGCAGCAAGCAGGGGAGGCTCAGTACAAAGTCTGTTTCCCCTCTTTTATGTACAAGCTGATTTTATCATCTTATTCTTAAATGACACAAAATGAAGTTAGATGACAACAGCCCAGTTTAACACCTCAGGTGTAGTCAGATTCTATCTTCCACATAGCTGTGTCGGAATATTACATAATATAAGCAGGCATTGCTGCATGAAAAAAACCAACTCACATCCCCTTCTCTTATCTGCCCATGTCTGGCCCTTCCTTGTCCTAAAACAAACTTTAGTGAGGCTGTGCAACTCACAGGCTCAAGGAACAGGTGTAAATCAGTACTGAATAACAACCCCCAAAATACCCATTTTTAGCTAGAAGCAGTTCCTCAGCTGACGTTATGGAATAGCCATATGACACTGGCACACAAAGGGAAACACTGCAGGAGTGAGAATGAGCAGCCAGGGATGAAGAGGGAGACTCGTATGCCATCATTGCTGCTTTATATATAGCATAAGGTGGGGAGTAAATGCAGGAGATCTCATCAAGCATCTCTTTACAACACTGACAGATGTTTATCTGCAAATCAGACTGTTTAAATAGGCTTTTATCAATTATCTTCCATGGAGTGTGAGTTACACTACAGGTCATGGTCTACCAGGTAACCACACACTCACATCCCTCTGACAGTACAGTTATTGCCAAAACATCTGAAAAGAGCAGATGTTCACAGGATGCAACAAGGTGTGTCCTTTTACAGTCAGTGGACAGAGAAATGCAATTCTTGGGAGTGGTTCAGCAGGCAGCTAGAAGAAGATCAAATAAAACACCCTAAAAGCACCTTTTCCCATCAGCTTGATAGACAGTCCCAGGTGAAACAGCTTAAAGTGGATGTGCACATGCCATAGATGAGATTAATTTCACCTGTTCTAAGTCATGTGCTATGTTTTCAAACCTTTACTCTGCAGGTATAATGAAAAAGACTATCCAGCTCAGTAATGTTTTATATGGACACTTCCTTGTAAAACTCTCTTACTAAGGATTTTAAAAGCCATGTCAAGGTAACAGGTCCTTTTCAAGTAAGCTGTTATATATTTATTTCATGCTTATGGACCAAATCTAGTACTGATACATATACTGGAGAAACCAATTTGTAGCAGAACTTACAAAAAGCTTAATTGGTTTCTGTTTGTTGATCCATACTGAAAAATGCCTTAAAGGCAACAACAGTCATTGTCACTTTCAGCTCCTGGAATAAAAAGCACAATTACTGTATGTATAATGGAATATACACAATGGAATAGGAATTACAGAAATGGTACAGACTGTGTTGTCCTACCAAGGACCTTGACCCGGAGAGGCTGTGATTGATGACAAAGCATCTGCTAGATCGCGACAGAAATAATCAAAGTTGATTAAGAAAGTGATCACTAACGCAGCTCTGATTAAATATTTACCATAAACTGAACCACATCTTCAGGCTTGTGCTTTGCTGATTTGAAGGCAGCTAGTCGGGTAACAACGACAATGTGATACTCGACATGGCCAGACATCATCTTCCCACGGATTTCCTGGTATTCTGGCACTGACAAATCCAGCCCTGTGCGTGTATTCTGAATTTGCCTAGGGAAGAAAATACACAGAGTTCAGGCATTGGCACAAAGACTTTTAACTGTCCCTCTCCCAGGATCTGGTTAAAAGCCCAAGAAAATCAGTGCAAAGACTATCATTGGAACAGCACATCAGACAGATCCAATACTGTTCCTACTCTGCAACAAGACAAATTTAGACGTGGCTTGTATTCCATGACAAAGCACCTGCCACAAGCCACTCCAGGCAACGTGCCAGGAACACAGCATTTCTGTGAAGAGATGTGGATTCATTCAGAACAGGACTTTACTTGCAAGAATTGAAAGTGCTCTTACCCAGCATGACAGGGAGAAGATCCCATGATCTCTCATCAGGTTCATTTTGAGACAAAGGTCTGTTCATTGTGACTCATGCCAAGCCCTATCCACCTCTCCTTTATCTAAGGACATTCTCAGGAATGACAGAGACAATAGCTGAAAGGGGCCATGAAAGGAAGAAGAAGCTCCCTGGAGCACAGGGACAACTTGAGGTCAACACCTTTGTGAAGAGCCAACCAGGGAACTGGATTGAAGCCTGAAATGCAAAGGAAGCTGCTAGAGCAGTCTGATGGGCCAACCACAATTTCCATCTGCGAAGGTCCTTGAGGAAAATTAGACAAACACCTATCAGGACTGAGCAGGTTAAAGGAGGACATGATCCCTCAGAGCTGCCTTCTGGTTTTGACTGATATCCAGTCTTGTTGTCAAACAGCCTGAAGGGCACACTTGCCAAAACATCTTGGCTTTCCCACAGAAAATCCTACTGGAAACAGAACTACCTGTCCTTTCATACCCAGTTAAAGAAGACAATCACAGCATTAACCTCTGAGAGATGCCAGCAGTCAGAACCACCCACAGCTCCTCTTGAAGGAAAATGCAACAAGGGACCTGCTGCTGCAGTTTACACAATGCATTTTTTTTCTCCCGCCAGCTTCAGATCCATAGAACTGTGGTGTCACCCTCCCCCTGGACTGCCACCCAAGGAAATATTTATGACATTTTTGCAAGAGGAATGCCAGGATCATATTAGAGTGCTCACACATCAAGAGGAAGACGAAGCAGCTGCTGTTGGAGCATTAAAAAGTATGTTTAATTAAATAAACAGTCTGTTTCAATAGCCTGAAAACCAAAACTGATCAGAGATCCATCCCTTCCCCAAAGTTACCCTGTGCCAAGCCACAGCACACTCGCTATCACTGGAACCAAGTATTCTGCCAGAATCAGAAGTTTATCATCCAGAGGATTGAATACCCTCTGAACAAATCTGTGAATACATCCTCCCTATGTGCAAGTTAATGTTTTTTACTGAAATCAGAAGGAACTGATTAAAAGAAAACCAAACTAGGATCACTAAAGATTTTTTTCTGCCTTTTTAAACCTTAACCATGAGGATTACCAAGTCCCATCTACCCTGGATTTCCTGTGGACTGCAGAGGTGTCTTGAGGAATGATTACCTCCTCTTTTAGGAAGTTTAGATACATTAACACAGGTGCCTTTTCACCTACGGATACACGATGCATAGAACTTAATATACACTTTCAAGAGGCTCAGTCTAGTTTCAAATGAAGTTTCAAAAGACTCCTCTGATCATATCAAAACTCGATCAGTTCTTATGAAACCTGAGCTTCCCCAAGAAGGCAACCTCTGAATCTTGAATGCGAAGTTTGAATAAAAAGCCTTCTAAAGAGAATATCTTGGGAGTTCTTGATAAATAGGATAACAATAAACAAGGGCACAGACCCAGTTTTGTACCCAATCCTCTTTGCAAGCCATGTTTAAAACATGAGGGCTTTAACAACAGCTCTACCATCTCCAGTATTCTGATGATGCTACTCAGTCTGCTCCCATTCTGTTCTCATGTTCTGCCAGTCAAGAACTTTACTTTACACATACAGATAAAATTCTGTTCTCAGTTACACACGGTTGGCTCTAACACAGGACAATAGCGCCTATGTGTGAATACACAGGTGCCTGGCTTTCACACAGCAGCCTGTGATACCTGCAACTACAATCATCTGGAGTGCTGCCTCCTTCAGTAGCAGCCAAAACGCTGACTCAGAGGGCACCTGCCAGTAAAATCAGCCGGATCTGGAGTTTTTTAGAATATACCTGCAGCAGAGGATATGCTCTTACAAGAGATTTACAGATCACAATTGCCTTAAACACTGTTAAGATCACCAAAGGACTGTGCCCATTACAGCAGACTGCATAAAGAAGCAACCCCTCATCTGTGACCACCAACAACCCCACCCCAAATCTGCCCCTCCAAATTCCTGAAAATATGGACAGAAAATTAAGCCACATGATGGGGACTTGAGATAAGATAAAGGTGGTACTATTGATCAAATTATCTCAAGCCTAAGGAGTAGTAAACAAGGCCAGGGGAGAAGAGTGTATCACTGCAAGGAGTCCACGGGGAAGGCCAGTTCAGCAACTGTGCTAGAGGTCAGCTCTGACTGGAGGAGATCATAGTCCACTGACTCAAAAGAAGAGAAATACTGAGCACAGGACATTCACGCTCACATGTAGGCCTGAGGGTATTTATCCCTTCCGATGGGGCATAATAGCTCAACTAGAGGCAGCTGTCATGTCTTAAAAGGTCATAAACCACCCAAGACACCCAAAGCACCCTAGAATTACTTCTGGGGCTTTCCACCAGAGGACTGTACATGATTCAAAGTGTTGCAAAACACAGTGCAAAACTCCCCCCCGCAGGGGAGGTGCTTGGGTATTCCCACATATTCCTGAATGTATATTAACTCATTGAGCTCTATGTTTTGTGGGACCCCTACCACCAAAAAGGGTGAAGGACCAACAGAAGAACACTGCTGGATCCACAAGGTGAGTGATTATCTTTCTACTTAATTGTTCTCTCTGCCTCTCCCCTCAGCCTCTTTTCTGTGGCTTTGTCTCTCTCTCTCACATTTTACTGTTAAATAAAATCCATATTATTTACTTTGGCACATGGTCTCATTTGCACGTTAACTTGATAGAAACATCTCTGTCTAATAATCACAATAATCGGATCTTAACAGCTCTCCAGATGTGCAGTTACTCAGAAGTTGTGACTACAGCTAAGGGAGCTAAAAGGTCTGTCACTTGTACTTACTAAACCAGAGAAGTGTGTGAGTTACCAGTCCTTGAAAGGACGCGTACATGTGGCACCTGGGAACAGGGTTTAGTGGTGGGCGTGGCAGTGCTGGGTTAATGCTTGGACTTGATGATCTTCAAGGTCTTTTCCATCTCAAATAAATCTGTCATTCTACTTCTGTTAACATAGTGTATAAATGACTAACTAACCTGCTTTTCACCTCTAATATAAATGAGTAATGACCAGTGAACCATCCTCAAAGTGGCCTTGTTCAGCTGAAAAAACCAACCATCTACAGATGTTTTGAGATGACACAATGACAACTTCACTGTAAGAGCTGCTGCATTAGAGAGTTCTAAAAATGTCATGAAGTTCGTAAGTACCTTATCTATACCCAGGGGTTTTCTTTTAAAGTTGTTATAAGTCTGCACTGAAATGTCATGGAAAACGATTACAGGGAGGGAGAATAGCTACATTTTTGTTTGTTTGCTTTAGGCCTTATGATCACTTTCATCACTATCTCCTACAGGAAACCCACCCCTATTATCTCTTCCATAGCAACAGGATTTCTTTTTAAATATAAAACTGATTCTAAATGAACAGAAATCAGCAGGGAGGCTGAGACAGCATGCTATCCAAAGTGATCCCTAGTTCTTCTACTGCTTTCAAAATAAGCAGCCTTAGTGTTTTAATTAATTACATATGGTTATTGTTATTCAAACAGAACCAGCACCTGCAAATCCCAAGACGGAGTATAGTTTCACTGCATTTTTCGCATCAAACACAATTATTTTTACACTTCTAGCTTTAAAAAAAATGCAGCAAAAGAGAAAACTGGTTGTTTAAATTGGACACACAGGTTTACTGCTCCTACTCTTTATTTCAATCTAGCTTATCTCCAGTTTACACTTTTGTCTATCAGACAGACAGTTCACCAGAGACCTGGGCACATGGTTAACCTCCCTAACAGGAATCACTTCACCCAAGTACGAGGAGACCATTCATACCAGTAACACTGGTGTGAATCAGATCGTTGCACAATCAGATCATGTAGGATTGGTCTGGGACAGAGGAAGTGGAGGCTGTAAAGGTCAGCTGAACAGAGCAGCTTCCACAGTTCACGGAAGAGCCAGTTTTTCATTCCTGTTTTTTTTTATTTGCCTATAATAATTAAGTTGTATTTTAATTATTCTGCCTTCTGTGCTGAAAGGCCAACATGTGGGGGTTGGGGGAAAGGGGGAATAGCCACCTCAAGCAAGAAAGTGAAGTTAGAGGTGGAAGTGCGGTGACCAGAGAAACATTTATTCCAGTGTCTTTGTGGCCAGGAGAGCAGGCTCTGTGCTTCCTGCCTTGATAAAGTCAGCCCTGCCAGCAGCACCCAGATCCAACAACCTCTGTCCACAGGAGACCAAACTGTGACATCCCTGGCCATAACAGAAGGAGAAAAAAGTCATACAAGCAGTTTTATTTATTAAGTGAAGGCAAAGTATTTGCCAAACAATTTATTTCTCTGTATAGTCTAACTACAAGTATACAGATTTTACAGGCTCCCCAGAGAAGTGGTCACAGCACCAAGCCTGGCAGAGTTCAAGAATTGTTTAGGCAAATGCTCTCAGGCACATGGTGAGTTCCTAGGGGTGCCCTGAGCAGGGCCAGGAGTTGCACTCAATGATCCTGATGGATCCCTTCCAACTCAGAACATTCTATGATTCTACAATACATACTACCACAGCAACTAGGAATCCTATTCCCAAAATAAGTATGTATAAAGAGTGGAAAAGGTCACAGCTATACACCTGTTTTACCTCACAAGCTAGAAAATATGTTCACTTGCTAGAGCCTTAATCCCACACATACATATATACCCAATTTTATCACTGAAAGTATTCCAGTTTCAGTGGGACAATTTGCAAGTGGGTCTTTTTCAGTCTAACGACTGTAAAATACATCCAGGTGTTTGGATTTCCATTTCCAAGGCTAAACTTTATATAGTCAGTTCTACAAAATGTCTTAGTCACATCAGATACATTTGAAGGTTCAAGGCCACTGCTCCAAAAGAAGCCCGGCCCTGATATAGCCAAATATTTAAGGATTAAAATAATGTCTTTGAAGTTACAGTGACTGAAGTAGTCATTATTTATGTCCTAGGAGGTAAGGACCTTGATGAATCAATTCTTCTGCTTCTCATGTCTCATCTGATAGGAAATTACTTTCATGTGGTCTCAAATATCTCGTAGATTAAAAAAAAAAAAAACACAGAAAAAAGAGAGAGAGAGAAATCTGTCAATTTTCCTATAAAATATTGCCAAAAGCATTTTCTTCTTGAGGCATTTCTCATGAGGGGTCCTTTACCACATCTAGGAAAAGACAGGGTTTAAACATTTAATGCAACGGAAGACAGCACAGACTTTAAGAAAGTGGGAACGGAGAATAAACTCATTTTGCCCCTCCCTGGGCTACCATCCAGAGCGGGCACGAGGACCGGGATGCAGGGCACGGCGGCAGGAATAGGCACCAGCCAAAGCACTGGTGACACCGCGCCTCGAAGAGGCCGCTGCACGCCCCAGGATAAATCCTAATTCCTTCCGGAACACCGACAAGGAAAAGATGTTCCTGGAGAGCGAGAGCACACACTGCGCCAGTGTGAACGGGAAACAGCCCCAAGTTATCACAAGAGAAAAGGGCACACAGGATGGGCCAGGGATTTCCCCCGGCTGTGAAATGCAGGAAAACTAGAGAACACCTGAAGTGTCCCGGGGCAAACCCACGCAGCACCACCCGGCTTCCCCTCCGCTCCGCCAATTCCTCAGCGTCCGCCGCCCCGCGCTCCTTCCTTTCCTGTGCCTTCCTCCCCTTCCCCCGCTCCCTTTCCCGGGCTGCCCCGCCGAGGCCGAGGCTGATGCGGGAGCGCGGCCGCTCCCCCACCCCGTCCCCGGTACCTGGTGGTGACCAGCACGGCGGGCGCCGGGCCGCGCTGCTCCATGGCCGCGGGAGGAGGTCCCGCCTCCCTTCCCGGGGCTGGACCGGCCGCCCTGCCGGATGTCAGGCTGCGGCTCCGGTGTCAAACGAGCGGGGGAAAGAAAACGTCCGGCATGGGGAGGAAAAGGAGAACACGGTTCGTAGTCGGCAGGATTCGAACCTGCGCGGGGAGACCCCAATGGATTTCTAGTCCATCGCCTTAACCACTCGGCCACGACTACACCGACGAGCGGGAGGGCTGCCGCGGGAAGCCCACTAATTCATCCCCGCGCTTCCTCTTCCTCCCGGGACCGAAACTTCCCCCGAGCCTCGGTGCATCCCTGGGCTCTTCTCTTCCTCCTCCTCGCTGGAAACAGCTCGCACACATCTTCCTGCCTTAAAACAATGGGAAAGGCGCTGCTTACCCAACCCCATGTCGAGGCAGGGCCACCCCCACAGCCCTGGCCACACACCTCGGAGGGGCTTTGTGCTCCGAAGTTTTTATGGGGAAAGAAGAGGGACGCAGCTGGTCCCTCTGCTGCCCCTCAGGCACCTGCGGCCGGGCTGGGCAGCCCTGGTTTGTTTGCAGGCTGCTGGGCGCTTGATATCCCAGGGCTTCCCTGCGCTGGTGCGCAGGGCTCCTGCAGGGAAGCACTTGGGAAAAAACTTCGCACCGGGCGCAGTTTTGTGGAATCACAGGATTACAGGGTCGTTATGGTTGTAAAAGACCTCGAAGATCATGGGATCCAATCGTTAACGTATCCACCATGCTCACCACTAAACGATAACTCTTAAGTGCTACATCCACATGTTTTTTGAACACTTCCAGGGACAGCAATTCCACCACTTCCCTGAGCCGCCTGTCCCAATGCCTGAATACCCTTTCAGTGAAGAAATTTTTCCTAATATCCAATTTAAACCTCTTTCGGTACAACTCGAGGCTATTTCTTCATCTGTCACTTGTTATTTGGGAGAAGAGACCGACCCCCACCTGGCTGCGCCCTCCTTTCAGGTGGTTGTAGAGAGCGGTAAGGTGCGCCCGAGGCTCCTTTTCTCCAGGTTAAACACTCCCAGCTCCCTCAGCTGCTCCTCATTACATTTGTGCTCCAGAACTTTCTCACCAGCTCTGTTGTCCTCCTCTGGACAGACAGAAACCACAGGATATGCCAGGGAATATTACAAAGGTGACAAAAAAAGATGCTGACACGGTATCAATGCAGCCAGTCCCCAAACAGGCTCAGCACCCCAAGTGGGTATGCAGCAGTGTCCCCAAAGAGGAACAGCCCCTGAAAGAGGACCTAGTGAACAGATTAGGACTTTTCACCCCAGAAAGGAACAGCTGCAGGAGTTTGGGATGTGATGGAAATCTGTCAAAATCAAGAGAGGTCCAAAGTGGCAGACACAGAACAGTCTTTTAATGCTTGTGGTGAAACAAGAAATCTGGAGCATGAAACCCGTGAGTCAAAACAAAAAAACAGAGACTTCATAGGTGGGGTTCCTTCCTAAATCCCTATTGTTTTCTCTCCCTGCCACTAAAAACCTTTTGTTAAGCAGAGTGTAAACACCACCACCCAGCTGCAGCCTTTCTGGTACAGGAGTTGCAGTTGCCAGAAGTGCTGCAAGCCACTGGCAAGTGCTTTTGGAACATGAATCATTCTCATGTGGACTCTGAAGGGTTAAAAAGCCCTGGGCTGGAGTTCCTGAAAGCATAACGAATTGCTTCTCTGTCAGAAATGAAACAACTCTTAGTTCTTAATATAAATTAAGAACGGTTTATTAAAAGAAGAAAAACAAAACAAGTCCGGAAAAAATTATTAAAATTAGAAATTAAACAAAAAAAACCGTGTCCGCAGGGATTAGAGACCTTGTAGCCGAACCGGCTTATTTCCCCAAAGCAGAAACCTGCAACGCTGGGGTGACTTCAGCTAGCCTGAAGTCAGAGTATTTAAAATATCTCTTAATAATTGAGATAGAGGCCTTAAGTCCCAGCCTCGGGCTTCACCAACAGCTAGCCTGAGGTGAAATGGCACCTCCCCTCCTGTGCCAGGGACCCCCACACTGCACTGGTCCCGCCCCTGTCCGCCCACCGTCCAGCCCCCACGGTCCCGGCCGACCGGTGGCGCTCGGGAGCGAGGCAACGCCTGTCCGCCCGCTGGTAGGGGACAGCTGCCCGCCGACGCCACCCAGTTGGAAAGGCGGGAAAAGTCCCCACCAAAATTCAAGGTTTCTGTCAGGAATGAGGCAACTCTTTATCTTAATAAAAAATAAAATTTATTAAGGAGAAAATTAATTAAAAATCGCGATTAATTAAAAGAATTCAGGATCCATAAAATCAATAGATAAAAGAAAACATGAAACCCCGGGTACACAGGGATTGGAGACTTTAATGGCCGGGCCGGCTCTGAGTCCCTTCTGCAGAGAGCTGCAACGCTGGGGTGACTTCAGCTGGCCTAAAGTCAAAGCAATTACAGTGTCTCTTAGTGAGAGAGAGAGGCCGACGACCCAGTGCCAGGCCCCACCCGCAGCCAATCTGAGGNAAGGAAACAAACAAAACACTGCAAAGTTTAACAATTCTAATGATTAAGAGGGGAATTAAACTTGTGAACTGATGGATATTCTAACAACAAGGATTTCTAACAAAGAACTGTGTAAACACTCCTTAATTGGCTAATCATGGTAACAGCCTCACAACTTGATAACTCATAACTTAGTGAATGGGTAACTTGAACATGCAAAAGCCAAAACATTTAATTTTATATATGACATTCTCTAATAGCATTTTTATCGCCATTTGCTTCCTGGATAATCCAGTTTATTCAGATAGTAACAAGGAGTAAGCAGGTGGTAGTTTGCTGTCTGAGACAGCAAAAATAGAGCAGGATCTGGGCCATGAGTTCCCACTGAAGCTTGTCATGCTTGCTAAGCAGTGTCCACCCAGATGTTGCCAAGT
Source organism: Ifrita kowaldi (assembly GCA_013398055.1). NCBI lineage: Eukaryota > Metazoa > Chordata > Aves > Passeriformes > Cinclosomatidae > Ifrita > Ifrita kowaldi. The sequence goes on from VZRS01004546.1 coordinate 353,711, forward strand.
GCCTGTGGAGGTACTTTGTGGTGACCAATTGACCTGTGGTACAAGAGACAGAGAGTGCTCTTGATAAGACAGTCTCTGGTGCCGGGGATGTGTCAGTTGTGGTGAGGGAAGGAAGCCTCTCCCAGGATGCCTGATTGATTGTGGTAATGTACCCCAGTTCTGACTCCCTGGTTGGCTTTGGTGTTAGCCACTCCCCTGTACTTAAGATCGACCTGTCACGGGTTCGGGGTCTTTTGCCGATGGAAGCCTTTATGAGCTGTAGCAATAAACTGCTGTTAGTGGAACTCTATGCAAGGACCCTTCTCAACTCCTTGCCATTGGATTCATATTACTGAAGTCATCCCTGCATCTGTGCATTCATGCCTATGAGCCCACAGAGTCAGAAGGGACTCGGTGTTAGTACTTCAACAGCTGGGGGTTTTTTCCCCAAAGAGAAGTGTCTGCTTGGCCCCAGTAAGCTGCCCCTCTTTGTCCTGGAGAGGTTGTGTACTATGTCTGTGTGCTCATGAAGAAGTCCAAGCACTGCCTGTTTATCTGATTTCCTAACAAGTCTTATCATATATGGCATTTTTATAACTCCACAGGCTGCATCATCATAACAAATGAATAAAACAAGTGCCTCAGTGGTGCTAACCTCTGAAGTTGTGGAAATAATCGGGTGATTTTCCCATGAGGTTAGGGCAGGGTCTTTCATCAGATGGTGACTGTGAAGAGTGAACCTCTGCATAAAAGGTGCACTCAAATCAAACCTGTTAGGAGAAAATGAATGTGCCAATAGAGCTGTCTGCAGGAGCTGAGCATCAACTTGCCTCTTTCAGAAGCAATCTCCTAGAATACTTGGAGTTGATTCCGATGTTGCTTTGGATGCTACACAGAAAATTTTTCCACTGAACCCATTTTTTGACTCCGTTATCCACTGGAAACCTACAGGGGAAAGCCTGTGGGAGAATGTGCAAGGAATCTGAGAACCAATACCAGTAGCAGTCATCACTTACAAACTTATGTTTTCCTACCTACTACTTGGGTTACCCTCAGCTGTTCCTCTCTCCTCCATGGTCTCCCTTGCCTCTGTTCAGTTGTCTGTGAGTGAAGTAAAGAAAAGGTAACTCTGAAGTTTCAGGGCTATTTTCTTTGGGATTTCTGGCTTTTTTCCCTACCTCTTAACTCTGCAATACTGACTGGTGTGGTAGGTTGCTTGACTTACTGTTATCCATTCTTTTTCTGGTTTTTTTTTTCCTTTCTTTCTGTACCCTCAGCAAACTGAATCAGCATATTCATGCAGTCAGTGTTTACTAGCCTAATTTAGGCACAGCCTCTGTAATAAAACTATTAATTAATTTGCATAGAATAACTGCCTAAATACAAACCAATGTTCTTTTACTGCAGGTATGTGCGGTACTGTATTAGAGCCTCTGTGGTTTCTGCATAGATGAGGCAAGGCCAGAGATGACTGCTCCAAGTGGGAGAAGATACTCAAAGAAAAGGAGGTCAGTCTGATTTCAGTCAAAAGTCTCTAGGAAATTAAGGAAAGGAATGAGTGGGAGACAAGTAATTAAGCTCAGTACGAGGCTGAAGGAGTTTTATTTGTGCTCAAGATGTCTGAGCATTGGGAAATGTCTGTGTAAGAGAAACTTTTGCTGAAAAATGGTCTCATCCAGGAAGCCTAAGATAATAGGTCTCCCAACATAGAGGTAATGGAGAAGCCAGGTTTTAAAAAAGAGTTTATGAAGAGATGCATATAACCTCTATAACTAGAGGTGTAGCTGTTTCATGAGTCAAGTGGCTGTTTCTGGTTTTACTGTCACCATCATAAAAAAATCTTTTAGCTGTCATTTCACAGAAATAAAAGGAAAATGAGTTTATTCTCAGAACTCAAAACTCAGATACCTACTATAAGTAAATCCCAACTGCAATACAATATCCTTATAAATTTCATAATTCTGGGACTCCTTTTGAACATTTGGGTTCAGTAATATGGTTCTGCTGATCTGGGATTACCTACTACATAACTATTTTATGGCCTGTGTCCTGAGCTGACTTCTATAATAACCTCATTTTTACACTGACATAGTCTAGGTTTCCACTTTACCCAGTGGCTTATCACTTTGTGCTATGAAACAAGAATATTTTCCCTCAGAGCTACTGTGTCCAGCACAGGCAGGGCTCTGAGAGCAGAGGGCTCAGCAGCAGCTGGTAAATGAGCTCATATAATTTTTCCCCACTTCTTTCTTCCCTTCCATGACCAATGTTTCTACTCTCCTTCCACAGCACCTCTCTGCTCTTCTACCCACTGACTACACACAGGAGGAGGAACTGCAGGTGTTTTCTTCAACACAAGGAAAAGCACTGAAAAATAGTGTAAAGGGGTTGAGGTGGTACTTGTGCTTGGGAGTCAGCTCTTACCAGGTGAGGTGGGCATCCCCTGCCACCCTGCACTGCTCTCTCATCAAACCTCTGCCCTGCAGTGTCACAGATCAGGCAGACCCAACTTTGAGCCTTCCTCCCAAATCCTGCTCCCAGAGACTCAGCACAGGCCCGTGGTGTGAGGTTATTACAGACCCAATGCTTCAGACACTCAGCTGAGGGTGACTTAAGCTCAGGGACGGCTCATCAGCTTTGTTCTCCTCTGGAGTAGTTTTTCTGTCCACTAGAGAGCACTCAAATACCACCTATAGACCGGGATGGGCCACTGGTGCTGACTGTAATCGCCAGCTGTGTCTCATTGTGCTGGTTTTGCCTGCAGAAGGGTTAATTTTCTTCATAGTGTCTGGTAAACCATGACACTCGCCCTCTGGGAGCCGTCTGCCCAGCTCCCGACTGGCACCATTCACTCGCACACACAATCCCACCAGCTCCAGTGTAACCCTCAGCTCCTGCTCAAAGCCTGACTCTGGGGCCATTTACACTGGGATTTTCTACAGAGCTGAAGTCAGTCAGTGATGTGTTTGCAGTTAGGACTGATGTTTGTATTTACTTCTGATACAAAATTTACTCCCAATAGCTAAACTTTCACTGACACATAGCCCAAAGGAGTTTTCTCAGCTGCCTGCCTCAGCATGCATGGAGGGGACTGAGTGGTGTGAAAGAGGGGAAGAATCGCCACCTGTGCTCAAGGACTGCTCACCAGCCATCTCCTGCAGGCACTGAGGTGCCATAAAGGGTTAAAGCAAGGAAGAAAAACCTCTCAGAGAGGTAAAATATTGAGTGATTTGTGGCTGGGGTGTGTTCCCTCTGTTCGATGCAAACGGACTGCAGCCCTACAGTTTAATCCCTCTCTGTTCTTCGCAGGGGCACAGGGAGATGAAGGGTCTCCATCAGGGTCAAGGTGTGACCCCATGAACTCATCCCAGGGTCATGTCTGTCTCCTGTACACTGAGCAGGGACCAGCTCTCACAGCACCGCATCCCTGCCTGGGTGTGATTCTTGGCAGCTCATGCATTTGCTTTTCATCTTCCCCAAAGCAGCAGGAGAACAACAGTGAGTTTACAAGCCCAGAGGGAATTGTCTACCAAGTTTTGAATCCCTGGCAGAGGACTCTAGCTGTAATCATGGCAGGATGAGGGGAAATCAGAGCCCTGCTTAGGGTATAGTAAATAAAATCTGGGGGAAAAAAGGAAGGGCAGAGGAACATAGTTAAAAACAAAATAAATCGGCTGTGGAAACACAGTTTAAAAGCTGAATATAAAACTTTTTTTCAGCCTTGATTTGGGAGAAGTGCAATATAATTTCATTACTGAAAAAGGCTGTGCTAAGATTCCAGTGAGATGATCACTCACTTATCACTCCTAACACTATTTGTTTTCAGATGACAATTACAAAACCCAGATGTGACCCACTAGGAGATTTTATATTAGGACTGGGCTTCTCAGTGAGTTTCAAAGGTAGCCAAAATGGTAGATTTAAAGTTCTCTCTTGTTATATGATGTGGTAAGGTTGTTGATAGCCTGTCATGGCAGTCTTTTAATCTACACACCTCCTAAACTCAGTATAGATTTATTCTGGAGAGAAGGCAGCAGAGTTATAGAGCTGTTATTCATTATGTCTCATGCTTTTCTCCCTGCTTTAAACATTTAACCTGTAATATGATGAGCCACATGTCAGGAATAATCTAGTAGAAACCATAGGTAATCCCTGCTGAAAGATAAGCCTGGCTCTTGACCTGCTGCAGCCTTGGAATTAAAATTCCACCTTTCTTAAATTTGGGGGTCCTAGGTAAATCATGGATAAGTTTCGTGGTAGCCAGTGAGGAAGAAAATATGAGATTCCTGGTTTGCCCCAGTTTAATAAAACCATGCCCTAAAATACAGAAAATTGTCTGTATTATTCAAAAATCACATCTGCAGTAACAGATACAGTATTTTTTTTTTCTTTCCCCAAAGAAACCATAGTTTTTGGGCAGTTGAATCTTTACATAGCAGCAGTGAAAAGTATTTCCCCAGTCCAGGAAAGGTGAAGGAACAGTCAATAACTGCACAAGTAGGCTCCTAAATATGTTTGCCAACTTTTTCAAGTCCATCTTTACCACACACCTGACTGAAGCTGGTGCTCAAGGATTTTACCTTGATTTTCCTCACTCCCACCAAATAAGCTCTGGAGGTGTTTATGTTTGTGCTAAGTTATTTGGTTGGAGATGAGCAAGAGCCCAAGGTCTGCTTGGTTTAAGTGCTGGATCCTGGTTACTCATTACCTGTGTGAAATGTGAAAACTCCCTTTATGAAGATTCCTGACTGCAGCAGTAAAGGCTGAGATTCATGGAGACCCAGGCTTCTCTGCTGAACTACCCACCAGAGCACAGTGTGAACCGTTCAGGTTAGAGCTGGCCAGGTTTTGTTCCTGGATTTCCTTTTAAAATTAGGGTCATTGTTGGAACAATTCCTCCATTTTATGAGTGATTCTGGACCTGACTGAAATTCTCCCAAAAGGAAAAATTTCAACTTTTGGAATTAGCAAAAAAAAGAGAAAGGGCTGGGAGGTGAGGGGATGTTAGTATGTTATTCTTCAGCACCTCTTCCTAAAAAGATTTGTGCAGTTGCTCCATGTATCTGCCAGTCTCACTGTCTGCTCCCCACTGAAAAACTCTGCAGTAACCCAATGACCCATTTTAACCAAACACAACAGAGGAGGAAATGGCTGGACAGCTTTCAGCTCCTCCAACAATTGTAAAAACCTGGCAGCTCGATAGGTGAGAGGCCAGGATTTGTGTCCCTCTAAGGGAAAGGCTGAGGCATAAACTCAGCAGATACCTGTTTGATTTGGCTCAGTCACTTCTCATGTACCTCCAGTGTGTGATGGAAATAAAATGGAAGTACAATGCAGGTTTTTTGGTAAACTGAGTCGCACTGGTTCTGCTGCACTCTTTCCAGTCCAAAATAACTAATTTGGCAGATGCCACGCGAGAGATTTCAATGCCCCAACCTTTTCTAGGTGACAGCAAGCCAGGATAGAGTGACCCAGTTGTCCAAGGAGATCTGCAAGATGCCTCTGTCTCATAGCACAGCCAGTACAACCCATCTCATCAACCGGTTGTTAATACACAACTGTGGTCAGAAGGTGAACATCTTTCCAGGTCAATGGTGATTCTTTCAGGAGCTGAGTTTAGCTCACAGATGTTTTACAACAAGTATTTTAAGTCAGATGCTCAGACTCTTACCTAGAAACTGGCTGAGAGATTCTGGGTTTCACCAGGTCGTGGACATGGGTATTTAAATTCATGTTTTTTAATGAAGATATTTGTGGTTGCAATTGTAAAGGTGTTATGAAGCAGTAACAATTTGCCTATCCCGTTTCACACAGTGAGATTATTGTTGCTTAAAATTAGATTTTGACCTGCTCAGCATCTTGCTCTGTGCTGATCTGGTAGACTTCCTTTGTAGTCAATGGACAAAAGGAAAAATTCTGGCCCAAAGAGTGGCACAGCTGATGTGTTTCCAACAAATCTCATGTTGTAGATCAAGTGAAATGAATCTACCCTAAATGCTTCTTTATCACACTCCTCCAAAACAGTAAATACTAAAGTGGCACTGTACGGGTGCTGGAGATTTTAGAGAAATGGGTGATTGTGCTTCAGAATGACAGAGGAAAAAACATCCCCAGAGAGAAGTGTAGCCATTTATGATACAATGGTGTAGCAAACATTTTGGATATTTTTCTCGTGAGTCAAGTTTTCAGCTTTCTGTAGTGCTAGAAGAAGCAACCACCACCTGGTGAGAGAAACAATCAGCCTAGGAGAATGGAAATGAAGTCTCCTTGGGAGACCACATTGTTCAAGCTGGTCCTACAACCAGCTGTATCCATTCCCACTTCGTATGACTGGAGCCTAAGCTGGAATCAGTCACTCGGGTGTTCAAAGCTACAATTAGAAAAAGAGAATGGTAATTGCTACCCGAGCATTACACAGTCAGAGGAAGTGGTTTGGGCTGTGCTGGGTTGGGGACTAAAAAGGGAAATGCAGGAATTCAGGAAAAACTGGTTGCATGGAAGATACTCTTCCTTCCTGACTCTCCAGCAGGAACATCCATATCAACCTTGTGCAAGGTTGTAAATACAACTTTAATATTTCCTTAATCCTTTTTCCAAGCTGCCCACAAGAGCAGTCAGGGACCTGTTACTACAGAGATGGAAAAACTAAGATGTGAAGGAGAGTGGCTGTCCCAGGTCCCAGCCAGCACTGGCAGAGGTCTCTCCCCAGGGCAGTGTTCTTCATTGCTCTTGCTGCCAACTTCTCAGCTGCCCACCAAATACTGAAGGCCCAGACCTTTCTTCCAGGAGCTGAGTTTAGCTCACAGATATTTTATAACAAGCATTTTAAGTCAGATGCTCTGACTCTTACCTAGAAAGTGGCTGACATATTCTGGGTTTCACCAGGTCATGGACATGGCTATCTAAATTCATGGGTTTTAACTAAATTTTTTAAAATCACCTTTCTTCCAACAAAACATGCCGCTGTTTCTTGGCTGGCAAAGGTTCAGCCCAGCCATGCTGGAATAAGCTTTTGAAGGAATGAAGGCAAGGCCACAGACAATCCTGACAATGACCTAGGTTTTCTACACACAAGCACATTGGGTACCCTGCCCTGATCTTCACGGTCTCCAGTGTTTCATTTACACAAGTAAATTAAATAGTGCCAGGCAGCCAGGTCAGCATTGTCACACAGTTAAGAAGGTCTCTGGTGTGTTTTTGGACTCAGACCCTAATGAATAATTCCTGGGGCAGTTCAGTTGTTAACACAGGCCAGGGACCTTTCTCAGCTGACAGCTTGTGCATGACCATCAGCCTTGGAGATGATGGGAGTTTATCCATGGGGACATGGGCTGATCCACAGCACTTGACCTTGGTACCAATGAGCATTCCTACAAACATTTAATTTAGTAGAGATGTAGCCCAAGTGGCTACCTCTACTTGCACAAGTATGTCCACCTAAAGAGCTCATGAGTCTTTACATTCACAACCTAGCTTATAAATACTGTATCTACAAGCCATTACTGTGCAAAGGAAAAAGCTATGGAGAAGATTCAGAGAAAAAAAGCTACGGAGAATATTCAGATTTGGCTTCACTTGCAGTTGCCACACGGCTAATTCATCAAGGCCCCGGACAACCTTTGACTCTACCTGTGCCTTTGACTTTTATAAAATAAAACTGTCAGCCCAGACTGAGTCTGCGTGCAGGGTGAGGCCCTACAGAAAGGACAGGGGCAGAATTTAACATCTCCTTGTTCCAAGTGTGACGTGCTGGTTAGCAAATCAGCAGCTGCCCTCCCCACAATCATTTCATTTCATTTCATTTCATTTCATTTCATACAGGACCCAGTCATATTACATCATTTTGGGCTGCACTTTTCTTCTGGACACAGATGAAGGAGCCCAAAATGGCATATTTTGACTCACTAACCTGGTGAGATCAGCGTGTGAACCACAGAAACAGGCAGAGCTGCCTGTACACTGCTGAAGTGACCCACACACAGTGCTATGCTCTTCAAGGATTTCTTCAGTGTCAGAAAGTCCCATCTTATTTTTTTCCAACTAAATTCTGATGGTCTTCTCATAAAGTCATGTGCTCAGGTGCTGAAATAGCTGGGGTTTCTCTGCAGGCTGCAGGATACCCAGGACACTCCTGTTGACTCACAGAATCATTTAGGTTGAATCATTTAGGAAAAGATCTATAGACGTGGTGCTGGTCAATGAGGCAGGTTAGAATGTCCCCCTCTTTTCTGAGGCAGCAGCTGGAGGTCTGGATGTCTCAGGTGGCACCATATATTCCCATTAAAGAATCTGATATTGTCTCAGGTGCCTGAACCTACACAAATGTTCTGGTGTGTAAGGACAGACAAGTGGGCAAGGCAAAGCGAGCATGTTGCCTGCATTACATATAAATCATAGAATCATAAAAACGCCTGGGTTGGAAGGGACCTTAAATATCATCTTGTTCTGCCCCACCTTCCTTCCCCCCCCCCTCCCCCCCACTGTCATGGGCAGGGAAACCTTCCCCTAGATCAGGTTGTCCAGGGCCCCATCCAACCTGTCCTTGTACACTTTCAGAGATAGGATATCCACTGGGTCACCTGTTCCAGTGCCTCACCACCTGCACAGTAAAGAATTTCTTCCTAATATCCAACCCAAATCTCTCCTCTTTTAGTTTAAAACCATTCCCCCTTATCCTAGCACTATCTACCTGTGTAAAGAAATTTTTTCTGCCTCTTTTCTATAAGCCCCCTTTAAGTACTGTAAGGCTGCAGTGAGGTCTCCCTGGAGCCTTCTCTTCTCCAGGCAGAACAGCCCCAGCTCTCTCAGCCTGTCTCCATAGGAGAGGTGCTCCACCCCTGTGATCATCTTTGTGTCCTTCTCTAAATAACAGGTCTGTGCCTTTCTTATTGAGGCAGAAACAGATGCTACCTAAATACCAGTGTCTGTACAGCCCACACCAGCTTGTCTTCGAAGAGCTGAGATAGGCAGTTGTGAACACACACCACTATGATGTGCTAGGAAATCAAGGTTGGCCCTGATAGGTCACTTGACATCCCACACTGGAGTGTGTCAGTGGCTCCATCCATGCCCAGAGGCATGCCTTTAACTTTAGTGGGAGAAATAAATAAATATGCAGGGGCTGCAGGATGTAATACATTGCATATATCTCCTTTTATTGCATTTACCAATGGAAAGATAAACAGGCAGAAAGCTTGTTCAGTATTACACCTCATAGGACCCTTCCTTAAGCAAGATGTGATTTGCTCTTTGTATTAACTCGATGACTCTTTGAGACAGTCTCAAATGTGAAATAAGATGGAACTTCATCTGATACACCCATAGTAAAAAATTTAACACCTGATCCTGCAAGTCACGCTCAAGTCTGTCTAATGCACAGCACAGAGAAAAAGGGATGTCCCCACAAAATGTATTCCCATTTTCAGCCAGTTTTCCATCTCCCTCCTCTGTACACAGCACACACTTGTACTGGGTGACTTTACATGTGTTTCACAGCCTACAGGGAGAGAAACCAGAGTGGGTGCCTTCCAAACTGCTAGTGCCTTCCACATTCCATTTGTGCCGCGGGAAACACCTTATATGGATCCTCGGTGCTATAAATCCCTTCTCCAGGAGATGGTGCTCCTGCCCTGGGAGAGCCCTGTCGCACGCTTCCCGAAGATGCTCGGTCCCACCGCAGCCACTCGGCCCCTCTGCTGAGCTGGGACGGGGTGACCCTGTGGGATGGGTTCTTCTCTGAGCTTCTCGTGCTGCTCAGCAGCTGAAGGAGAAAGAGGCCCACGGCATGAAATGTTTACAAAACTAAAAGTTGGAAAAGGCAGGATGAAAAAAAAAGCAGAAATTGTGGGGTTAAAATGCAGAACTGGAAAGGAGACCAGAAGGAACCAGTGGTAAGAATTAGCTTGTGCACTGCTCAGTTTGCCCCATGGTCTGTGCTGGTTTCTGTGGGGCCTTTCAGGTGAGAGTCATCTCTTCTCTGGGTCCATGCCACCCATCTCTGTCATGGAAGGACATGCTGCCCTGGCAAGGAAATCAGGGACAGCAGCAGGCACGGAGGAGTGAAGGGAGGAGTGCTGGGCTGGAGCTGAGGGGTGGCAGGTCTTCTCTGGCCCTCCGCACTTCTCAGCTGACCCCCAGGGCTTGTTGGTGTCCCCAGAGTAACTGTCCAGGAAACCAAATTTGCCAGAATTTAGTTCCATTTGTCAGGTCTATGGTGGAAAATAAAAGCATGGGATTCAAGCATTGAAGTGAATGAGAGAGAAAAAGTAGCAACAATACCACAGGACGCAAAGGTAACTTAAAGGGGAAAAAAAACCCAAACACCTTCCTTCCAAGTTCATAGTGGTGAACAGCTGCATCCAGAAAGTTATGAGGGAGATAACCAGAGTTATTATTGGAGTTAATTACCAATAACTGAAGTTATTGGTAAGACTTTGCATTGCGATAGAAAGCAAAGGACTTGATTTTTGTAGGGAGTAATTCTGTCTCAAGTGGCAGAAAAGTGAGCCTGACAACGGCCATGAGCAGCACTGGCTGGGAAGGGATGGGGAGAGGACAGAGAAGGAATCTTCTAGGAATAGTTGGGAACTGGAAAGATTGGGGTGAGGTACTCTGTTCCTTTTCTGGTGTTTCCTTGGGTGTCCGCTGGCAAATACTCCCCGAACCAGGTCTCCCCTTCTCCTCCCTGATACCCCCAAATCTGAGGAGCCTTCACAAAGGGACTGGGAGCTGGAGGACCAGAAGCTGGGGAGGAACACAGTGATGTGGGAAACTGATGAGAGAAAAAAAGACTGAGTGGAGACCAAAGGATTTGATACGTAAAAATAAGGAATCATGGAGCAGAGCTTGAGAAGAGCTGTAGGACAGTGCTTCCCCTGGTGACATCTGACTGACATGTTCATCCAGGGGTGGGGAGGAGGCAGCTGAGGACTTTCTTCATCTCTGCAACTGCTGTCTCAGCTGGGCTCTGTGTTAACGCTGTAGGAACTGCTTTCTGGAGGTGCTGCTCTCCTTCCAGGAGCTAGTAATGGGAAGAAGGTGATTAGTTAGGCCGAGAAGGAAGCCAGAATGAAGGGAAGTGAATCCCATCCCTTTCAACTAGACGCTGGCCTAGACTACAACCATGAGGACGCTTGGGGTGAGTCATCACCATGACCCAGCATCTGTACTTGGTGCATTGACAAATTACTTGCTGACTCTGCAATTTTCAAAAAGCAAATGGACTTTTTATTTTTTTTTTAATTGACTGAGTGCTCAACTGTGTTTTGACTCACTATTTTCAGGTGGCTTATGCCAGACACTGTCGACCAGATGCTGAATAGAACAATTTTCCCTGAGGAAAGCCTTTTTCAAGAAGCTGTTTTGTTTCCAGAAGGATTGAACTCTCAGCAAAGCATTTCCATAAGTCTCCTCTCCGCTAGCTAGTGCTCAAATAGAAAGTGATGAGAGACAATCACGGCTTTAGGCAGCCAGACTGAGCTGACGTCAGGTCTCTGGGCCTGAAGCAAAGCAGCCTATGGGGTCCTTGAACCCATCTGATGTTTCATGCATGGAGTTTGTACCTTGATTTGTCTTCTCTTCCTTGTCTATCCCTGTGCAGACAATCAGAAAGAATTCAGTTTGGCTTCAGTTTAAGTAAGTTTTGGAAGGAGTTGCTGGAAGATTTGGAAAGAAAGTGATGCTGTTGCTTAGCTACTTGCTGAGCTGGCCCTGCCGTCACTTGTAGCCATCTCGCTAGAAGACATTTGTTAAGAGAAGCCCCAAGAGGCTTCTTGTGTGGTCACTACATGAAAACACACTCTTCCAAATAGGCACTGGCATCAGTATTCTGATCTCTCTGAACTTGCTCAAGACTTGAAAAGTTGGTGGAGCCCTACTGGCTCAGCTAACAGAAACAGCCACAAACACCTCCGGTTTTGAAGCGTGGAGGGGTTTTGTCACTGCAGCTTATTTCTGTTCCATCAGAAAGGGCTGATGACAGGGAAGGTGAGGTGGAGGTGCAGACCTATGGGAATGTGGCTGAGACATGAGGCATATGGATATTCCTTGAGGATTTCCCTTCTGCCTCAGTTTCCTCCTTTGAGAAGTGGTCTTCCATGCCTGGTGGGGTTCTAGTTAAATCAAATTCATTGCTGTGCCGAAGAGCATCAGTGGGGCAGCCCCTCTGCCAGGCTGGGACCTTGCCCATAGCTGCACAAGAGGATGTAGCCATGGTAGGATGATTCACCCTGACCAGGACTCAACCCCTGTGCATGGAAATGATTCAGTGCTCCACACGTAAAGGTCCCCATCTGCCATGGACAATGCAGAAGGGCAAGCAGGGCAGTGCTGGACACAAAAATAGGGAGCGGAGGAAGGGGGACTGCAACAGAGGGGACAAGCCCAAGTGTCAGCCAGGCAGGAATGATTCCTTCCTGATCCTGAAGCAATCAGCATCTAAAAAAATTTTCCCAGTGAGAAAACTGGCTTAGTGAGATGGCTGTCCCCTTCTTTCCAAAAGCCTGACCAGAAGTGAGAAACTGTAGTGGGACATGGTGCAAGCTGTTTCAAGAGTCAGGATCCCTCCTGGGCATACAGCCATTGGCTTCATGTTATTTGGGACTGGTTCTTAGGGAAAAATTAGAGGCAAATGTGGCCCTTTATCTTCATCTTAGGTTTTGGCTCACTTCTGATTTAATACTCGGTGAACAGCGTGTCAGGACAGTCTCAAATCTGTGTTTTTCAGCCTGTGATGGAGATACTCAGAGGATCTGTAAGTGTAAGAGCGAAGAAAGATGGAGCAAGTGAGCAGGGCTGGAGCCAGGATCGCCACGTTGGTTGAGGGGCCCCACGGGCAGGAGCACATCACTGTGCCCACAGCAGTGGGGAGTGCCCTCAGGAGGAACAAGTCTATTTGCTGGTGAAGCCGAATGGACATAAAATCTCCCTCAGTTATGCGGGTGTTTTTTTCTGTATAGACTTGCTAATTGAGTTGTAAAATAAAACTGCAGCCTTTCCTCTCCAATTTCTGCTGCTGCAGCAGCGCGCTAATTTGGGTTTGGAAGGGGGCTGGTAGAAGGTGGCTTTTTGCCAGCGTGAAATTATGCGCAGAAGTTTTGCAATGGGAGAGAGGGGAGCCCGTCCCCAGCACAGGGAAGGACTGGGGGCAGGAGCTGCTGTGCCGCTGTGCAGGGCTCGGGAGGCTTGGGAAGGTCCTGCAGCTGGGCTGGGCTGGGCTGATGGAAATTCAAGAAAGCCCAAAAGGGTTTAAATGAGGCTGCAATGGAGAACAGATGGGAAAGTCAGTGCTCGTGTGTCTCGCTAGATGCTGTGTGGTTGAGAGGATGGGCTGTGGGATTTCACATCTACCCTCCGGCACGGCTGGGCAGGATTTGCTGCTTGGGTTGGTGTACCTGTGTGTGTGTGCGTGTTCATTCGTGCCTTCTGGTGTGGGCACATGTGCCTGGTGTGTGTCTGGCTCACAGACGTGTGTCCATGTCACTGGGGTTGTGTGTGTATGTGTGTGCCTGTGCCTGGGTCTCCATACAGACTGTGAGGGCAGGGATCTGGCTCTTGTCACCCAGCAGCACAATGCTCTGTCACAGGGACAGCTGTGCACAGGGACAAGGATGGTGTGGTGCAAACTGGTGCAGAGGAACCCATTGCTCAGCTCTGCCAGCTCACACCAGGCAGGGATTTGGTGCTGGTGTCACACTAGGGGCTGAGGACTGGCCTGTGGGCAAAATAAGTGGTGAGGAAAGGATAAACAGGAGGCACAGCTGTCTGTTGTATCAATGTAACTTTAATTTTTGAAAGATACACATGAAAAATGCAGTGACAGTTCCGGTCCCAGGGAATTTGGTGAAGCTTGGGGTTCCACATGTGTAGCAGGTACATGGACCCCAACCTGCAGGAGGATGTACAGTCTTGGGTGCCCGAGTCTAGGCCTACACTCACCATTTTTGTACCTTGCACTGTTTCCCATAAAACTGACTGTGTGAAATGATTCCAGGCAGGATGCTCCAGAAAACATTGCAAGAAGCCCAGAGGTTTTTGGATACACTTGTCTGCCGATTCGACAGTCCTTCCCATACCATCATATTTCCACCCTTTTGCTGAGCCTTTTGATCCCTTCCTTGGGCAGCACTGGGAAGGGAGCGCTGCCATGCGCTGCAGCGGGAGCTTTAGGAGCACAGTTTGGAGCCTGGGGCTGCTCTTTGAGGTGGTGTTGAGTGGAACAGGACCAGTCAGTGCTTTTCAGCCTTCCCGTCTTTGGGAAGAGATGCCCTGAGCACTCAGCCCTACTGCCACGTTCTGGTTTTGTGAGGGCTCCTGAGTGGAGTCTCAGCACCCTGGCCAGAGGGGAGTGAGGCCTCAGGGGCTGGAAGGCCTCATCAGACAGTTTTTAAAAATTACCTTTAGTGTCTGAAGAGCATCAGACTGGATTGAATAAGGGACTGACAAAAGAATAACAGTTAGTGAAGCCTTCCTCTTGCTGGCCCTTCCTCTGCCTCCTGCCCCAGCTGGGTTAGGGCTCCTGGGGGTCACTGACTGCTGGGGGGCTGGTGTGTGCAAGGCCCTGTGTGAACACGCTGGGTGTGCAAATGCCATGCAAGCCATGTACACTCCATGTACAGGCTGTGCAAGCCCTGTGCAAAGGCTGTGCAAACTCTGCAAGTGCTGTGCAAGGTGTGCAAATGGCTTCAGGCCTGGCCATCCAGCACTGCATGGGACAGGGAATTCTTGGGATGGTGTCCTGGGAGCAGCGTCTGTGTCTCCGCACAGTGTGTGTGTACATACCGAGCAAAGCCGCTGGTTGGCATTAGAAACCCGCTCGCGATACTGTGACAAAACACCTGTAAAATTACAGCAGAAAGAAATCCAAGAGGCTGCAGTGACAAATGCTCCTGAGAAGCAATTGTTTTGGGGGGGAGAAGGGAAAAAAAAAAGCCGTGTTTGTTTTGGCGAAACACCTACATTCCTTCAAATAAATCATCGCAGCGTTTGTTTTTGTATTTGCGGAGAAATCGCAACAGACATAACCAGGGACTTAAGAGACTTGAAATAACATCCTAGTAAATACCCCACTTTGTTATTTTAATCGAGACCCAAGGAAACATCTGAATTTTACCAAGGAAACCCTCCGTGCGAGGGAAAACATCAGCTCGCAGCCCGGCCTCGGCTTTGTTTTGCTCCGGTGTCGGACTCCCGAGGCGGAATTGCCGGGGCCGATGGAGGCTCGGGGCAGCCCGGGGCATCTCGGAGTGGTGCCGGGGCCCCGGGGCCGCCTCACAGCGGGTCGCTCCGGCTCTCCCGGCCGCTCCCGGCTCGGCCCCGCCGGCAGCATCACCCCCGCGGGCCAGTGTCGGGGGAAAGCGGTCTGCCCGAAACGTGGTGCCTCCGTTCGAAATGGAGCCGGGGCTGCCTCATATCCAGTGTGGGACCGGGACCCCCGCCCCAGTACGGGGTGGTAGGTGACACCCTCCAACAAGGGGTGAAGTTTCTCGGTCTAGTCATCGGTGAGGGGCTCCCCGCTCCAAAATATGACCCCTGCACACAGAGGTGGCGGTGCCCCCCAACCTCTTGCCATCCCGAACTGGGGTCGCCTTCCAAAGTCGGACACAACTCCATCCCACCCCACAGTTAGGCTGGGGTGACGCCGTGGCACGGGGCTG
>VZRS01004546.1:369920-491631 GCA_013398055.1 Ifrita kowaldi
CCGTCGGGCGGGAGAGAAGTCGATGCTTGGGCTTGGGCTTCGGGATGAGGATGGGGCTTGGGGATGGAATTGTGCGTGGGTGTGGGGATCGTGCTCCTATGTGGATGTGGGGATGGACACACGGGGTTGTGCATCACTTTGAGCGTGAATTTGGGGACGTGGTGGCACACGGAGAGGATGCTCGCACGTTGGTCCGAGCACGGGGCCGTGACTGGGATAGGGCTGTGCTTTGGTTGGGGAATGGGGTTGTGCGTTGGTTTCCGCACGGGCTGGTTGCAGGGGATGGAGCTTCACGGGATAGGGGCTGCGCATCCCGGTTTTTTAACGGGAATGAAGCCGTGCGCGAATATGAGCGTGGGAGTTCGGGCGGGTACAGGGCTGGGAGTGGGGTTGTGCGTGAGCATACGGTTAGGAGGGTGACGATGGGGACAGCAAAAGGTTTGTGCCTGGCACCGGTGAAGGGGTTTGCCGACGGACATAAGCGTGGTGCTGAGCGGGGGTCGGGGTGGCAATGGGGCTGCACACGCAGTCGGGGTCAAGGATGACGCTTGGTGCTGGGCATGCGGTTCGGGACGGGGTGCGAGGTGCAGCCAGCCAGGACGGGGCGGGCGGCAGTGCGGGCGGCTCTCGGGATCTCCCGCCACCTGATGCGGGGCCGGGGGCTGCGGCGCTGTTTGAGACCAGCTTCTCCGCACAGCATCCCCCGTCCCTCTAGAGCCTTTGCAGCCCGAAAAGCTCCGCGGGGCACCGCGGTGGGCCGCGCCGGGCCGGGGAGGGAGCGCAGCCGCGGTGCCCCGGGGGTCATCGGCCCCCGGCGGCCGCGGCGCTCCGAAGTGGCTCCCGCTAACGCCGCCGGCTGAGCTCGGCATCGCGGTCCCCTTCTCCCTCTTCGTCCTCTTTTGCCCTCTTCATGTCCGCGGTTCTAATAATGACAATCAAATGCATATACGCACCCAACGGTATATTTCTAACAAATACATGTGTCATGTGTACTTTGCGCCCTGCAGGCCAAGTTCGCTCGGCTGGGGGAAAAGTAGTACATTCCCCATCGAATAAAATGAAAACTCAAACTCAAAAGCAGCACCAGTCGCCCCTCGTCGCCGGCTGCCCCGGGGTGGGAGAGCCCCCCAAGGGCCATCCCCAAACCCCATCTCCAAACCCCATTCCCACACCCAGAAGGGGCCGTATCCTGCCGGCAGCCTTTGCGGGAGGGGGCTTAATGGAAGCTGAAGAGGAAACGTCGGGGGAGCGAGGCGGGACCGGGGAAGGATGCTTCGGTGGGAGGGTGGGCAGTGCTCGGCTTGGGAGAGCTGGGTGAAAACTGCACACACGTCCTGGGAAGTTTCAGCGCAAAACGAAACCAGATGAACTCTTCAAAGGGATCTCCTTATCTGGTCTTATCTGCTCCTCACAGGAATTTTAGATCTGCTTTTCAAATAGTAATTATAATAACTATAATGAATAATTATACTACTATTAATGATAATAATAGCAGCAGCAGCAGCAAATGACAGGGAGAAGACAGTTTCCCCCCCGGCGGGCGGTGCAGGCTGCACCCAGCGGCGCTGCCGGGCGGGGGTGTCGAGCAGGGCTCTGCCGGCAGCGGGTCGGGGCGCTCCGGGCAGAGATGTTTGCAGCAGGCCCAGGTCAGGTTTCTCGTTAACGAGGGAGAAAACAAAAAACGACCCTCCCAGAACTGAATTCATCTCTTCTTCCCAGCTCCACCTCCTTTAGTGTTTCTTTTTTTAATTCACATTGAGTATATTTATTCAGTGTCAGAAATTGCACAAGTCTGTGTCAGGTCTTTGGATCCACCAAAAATAGTGACAAACTGAGACTGGGCTCACTTTCATCGTCTGGGGGTGCCTCTATCAAACCTGTGTGCCTGTGCCTATCTGCGAGGGGGAAATGGGATTTTTAACAGCATGTGTATGTGTGTGACACTTGGGGCAGAAGAAATCGCTGACAGCCTGCTGATTGGGGATGGTAATGTGCTGCACAGGTTCAGGTGTCGCTTCCGTGCCAAAACAGAATAGCAGTGCATCTGGGGTCACTGGAACACCTGGGAGGAGGCAGAGAAGCCTCCTCAGGATGTGGGGAAGAGTTCTAATGAGAAGCCACTTGTTTGAATTGATTCCTCCCTCCCTCTGTACCTTCTCCTCCTCGTTTGTTTTTGGTGCCCCCAGCCAGAGTGACACTCCTGGATGCAGGATACACAGACTGTGTCCCACTGGGATGCTCAGGGAGCCGTGCTGCACAGTGAGATCTCTCCTATTAGCTCTGTGTCCCTTGCACCTTACTGTAATGAGAGCTTGGATTTGGCTTGCTGATATTTTAATTTTTTTTCCTTTCTTTTTCTTCTGTGTTATCTCTTCCAGATGCATCCCCATCCGCCTTTGAGCAGCGATACCTCTTTGACATCTCCAGCCTGCCCGAGGCAGAGGAGGTGACGGGCGCAGAGCTGCGGATCCTGCGCTCCCTCCCTGAAAACCAGAGCTTGGCTCTGTCCCCCGAAGGCACCTTCCACCACCTGCTCCTTGCCACCTGCCCAAGCCGGGACGGCGAGGAGCCCCGGCTGCTGGACTCCAGGGCTGCCGACATTTTGGACATGGGCTCCTCCAGATGGGAGGTGTTTGATGTCTGGGAGGCCTTGCGAGATCAGAGGCAGAGATCGCTCTTGGGAAAGCCGCTGTGCTTCCTGCTGAGGATTGTCTCAGATCAGTCGGGGCAGTTCCTGCCCCCCCGGCAGCTGGGCTTCGGCAAACCCCAGCCACAGCCCCATGAGCGAGCCCTGCTTGTGGCCTTCTCCCGCACCCAGAGGAAGGAGAACCTCTTCAAGGAGATCTGGGATAAGATCAAGGCCCCGGGCAGCCCCCCCTTCCTGGAGCCCCCCGATCCCGGCCAGGAGGTGTATCCCAGGCGGAGGAAGAGGAGGACCACCATTGCTGCCCGGTCTGGGGGCAGGGGCCACGGGAAGAAGGCGAAGACCCGCTGCAGCAGGAAGCCCCTGCACGTGAACTTCAAGGAGCTGGGCTGGGATGACTGGATAATCGCCCCCCTGGATTACGAGGCATATCACTGCGAGGGGGTCTGCGACTTCCCCCTGCGCTCCCACCTGGAGCCCACCAACCACGCCATTATCCAGACCCTGATGAACTCCATGGACCCGGAGTCCACCCCCCCGAGCTGCTGCGTGCCCTCCAAGCTCAGCCCCATCAGCATCCTCTATATAGACTCCGGGAACAATGTGGTTTACAAACAGTACGAGGACATGGTCGTGGAGACGTGTGGCTGCAGGTAGCAATTTCTGCAGCTCTCCCTACCCCTCCTGGCCTTGCTCAGCAGCCCTGCCCATTTTATATATATAAATATAAATATATATGTATATATAAAATATATATACACACACACATACACATTTTGGTGTGTGCCTTTCCAAAAGCCAAGCTCAGAGCAGGTGTTCCCTGTCTTCCCTGGGCCACCCTGGCCATGACCCCAAGAGGGATGCCCCTCTGAGACTGTGAGGCTGCCACCATCTCTGTGCCTTGCCTGTTCCCCCCTGGAAAGGGTGGACACACAGCCTGGCAGAACCCCAAGGGGATGTCTCCTCAGCTTCTGAGCTCTGCCTGATACACTTGGTTTGCCAAAGTGGAGCTGACAACTTCTTTCCCAAAGGTTTTGGAAAATGTCTAGCCAAAATTTTCTCATTGGGAATGATGACCTGGGGGTGCGGGGAGGTTGGGTGGTGTCTGCAACAGAGGGATCAGGTCAGCATCACCCTCTGGCTGTGGCGGTGGGATGGAGGTGAGGTAGGAATGCTCTTTCCTTTGAGTTAAAGGACTTTTCCTGGTTGCCTTCAAATCTCTGCCCTGAGTTTCGTAGTGGAAAAATAAGGGATCCCCAGGGGAAGGCAACGAGTGGAGAACCTGTGGCTGGAGTAGGCTGTAATCACTTGGTCCAGGCCTGTTTGCAGTGGGGAGAGGTTTGTGAGTCTGCTGGCAGAGACAGGAAAGAAGGAGAACTGGAGGCTAAAAGAGTCAGGTCTGAAGCAGAGCTTGTGCTCTCAAAAAGATGGGAGTGGCCCTGGGAGGTGTTAGCTGGAGATGCCTCCACTCCACGTGGCGCTGGCCCTGTTGTCTGTGTCCTTCAGGAGGTACCGGTTGGTGGGTCCCCTCCCTTTCCTGCACAAAACTCCATTTCCAAGGCATACTGGGAACCCGGCATCAGGCCCACAAGCCACACAGCCATCCTGAGCATGTCTGGAGAGAAACAAAGGTCCCGAGTTCCCTAGGGAAGAGCCATTTTGCTCGGGTTCTTCTCTTTCCAAATAATCTCTATAAAAGCACTAGGCTCCACCCTGTCTTCCTTTGGCATCGATTTCCCAGGGAGCTGCGTCCCTCCCTGGAGTGCCAGCTGCTCCCTGCTCCATTAAGGGAGCTGGATTCTCCAGGAGCAGACCTTTCCCATGCAGAGGGCTGACTGCTACCCTCAGGGCCTGCTACATGAAGCGGGGTGCTTTGACATGTGCTGAAAGGGCTGCAGGATTTTAGTAACTCAGGAGCTGAGTATAAATTACACCTTTAAACCAGAGAAGCCCTTCATCCATGCCAGGGTGTGCTTTGGATGCTGGGAAGCATTTCTGCTGCACCTCAGTGGCTTTTGGTACCAAACTTTGGCTTCATGGGTGGGTTGGCTTAGACCAGAGACGTATTTGCACAGATTTTGTGTTTGATGGTTTGTTTGTTCTTGTGGGCAGGGTGTTGGTGTGTAAACATCAGTGCTTATTGGTGATGGTAGTTTGCTTTTGGAGGAGATAAATCCCTGCTGGAAAACATGGGATTTTTCCTACATTAATCCAGTTATCCTCCATGGCAGGGCTGTTCTGCTGGGAGGGCTGAGCCTGGCCAGGGCAGAGAGGGCGTCACCTCAAAGAGCTCTACTGAGATCCAAATGATTTCAAAACTCAGAAAAGCCTTGGTGAGGTCCAACAGCACCTTCCCCCCAAGTGCATCCGTAGGAAGCAAACCATGCCCACTGATAACAGGGACAGATCCACTGAGATAACACCCCCAGCCTCCCTCCATCCGCACCCACAGAGCCTGCTCTGCATCCTCAGGCTGTGGCTGGTGGCAGATCAGAGGAGCAAGTGTTGCCCTTAAGTCTCATGGACCCCCCTCATTGACACCTGCAGAGCTCCTCTGGCTTTACATCCATGTATCCAAGAGGAAAACCTATCTCCCAGCCACAGCACAAATGTAAATATATGCTAATGATGTACCTTTCCCCCGGGAGATGCTCTGAGATGGAGGTTGAGCAGGGAGAGGATCAGGTGCATGCCGTGGGTTTTCTCCCTGTCAGCATTTGAGGAGGCCAAGGTTCCTGAGTGGGTGAGGAAGGGTCAGCATGAGGATTTGTGGATTTCCCCTGCCCTTTGGCTTTAGCACAGCTGGTTGAGGAAGGAGGTTGGCACAGCAGTGCTCAGGCTGCTGGATTCCACATCAGTTATAAAGTTACCAAGCTTTGGAAGTACCTAATTTTTCAATTGCCTTTGGTTGTTTGATAGTTTTTCTCGCTGCTGAGACAAATTTTTAAAATGTTTTTGTTTCTTTTACCCCCTCCCCTTCCTCCAAATATTTGTGGTGAAGGTTCACAGGGAGTTCAAATCCAGGCAAGATATATATAGCTCCTGGCAGCCCCTGCTGGCTGGTGGCTCTTGTGAGCCTCCACCAAAAAGGTGTCCTGAGATCTGCTCCTGTGGGACTGTGTCCAAGGGGGCATGACTCCAGTGTGTGTGACTCCCAGTTCTTGTGATTTTTGTTCAGCCACAGTCACAGGGAACAGACAGATGTCACCCTCCTCAGGTCTGGAGGTGGCTGATGGAGAGCAGGGTGACAGGCTGGGTCTTGCAATGCTTCACCCCAACCCCGGTTCTGGGGCAGTGCCCATTGCTGGGGTTCGTGTCCTGAACCCCACGATGGCTTTGCTGATCCTGGGGACAACAGCAGTGGCTCAGTTGCTGCAGTTCTGTAGCCTGGGTCACTATGATAAACGAGAGGGGAGGATTTGGGCAGAGCACAGAGGCTGCTGCTGGCAGCGATGCTGTCCATGGTTTCACTCATGTGGGAGCCAGACCTGGCTCTCCTGGCTGCAGGGATCCCTGAAGTGGGGTGTTTGGTGGGGGAGCAAACTTCATCCCCCCGAGGGGAGCCCAGTGGTGCTGGGGCCTGTGCCAGGTGCCTTTCCTGGGAATACAACCTCTGGAGGACAGCAGGAGGGCAAAGGATGGAGTGGAGCCCTCTTTCTGCTCCTCTAAGGAGTCAGGGGAGGCAGCTCCCTGCCTGGGGCTGCTCCAGGGGGATGTGTATGAGCAGGGCAGGGCTGGAGGAGAGTGGAGCTGGGCCTTTGGTGGGTAACTGTGCTGCTCCCCCCAGGAGAGTGTATCAGCTGCAGGGCTTGGCTGTCACATTGCTCATTGCTCCCAGAGGAGTATTTCCAGAGCAAAAGCCACTGCCCCTTTATGAATCCCTGCATGACAACTGCAAGGGCTGCCTCTCCATCCCCAGGCAGATTTGGAGTTTGCACCCAAACAGTGGGATTAGATTTAGGCAACAACCATCAGAGCTGCTGCAAATGTGTAGAGGTTTAGATTAAATATTGGAGGAAGAAAAGTCACAGAAAGAGTTGTAAAGCTGTGCCCAGGGAAGTGGTGGAGTCACCATCCCTGGAAGTGTTCAAAAACCATGTGGATATGGCACTTGAGGAGATAGTTTAATGGTGAACATGGTGGTGGTGCAGGGTTGATGGCAGGACTTGTTCTTTTCCAGCCCTAATGATTACATGATTCTAAGTGGAAGTGGTGGGTGTGAAAGCCTTTCTGGGGCAGGGAGGTTCCCTTGGCTGAGTTGTTGCAGCCTTGCAGTGTTGGGGGGCAACACAGGGATGTGTCTGTAGAGGGCACGGAGCAGTGAGTCCTGCCTTTGCAGAAGGGTTGGTGGGGCCCTGGCTGCAGGATGGTGGGAGCCCAGCCCAGCCCCCATCCCTGGAGCTGCTCCTCCTCAGAGCATCGCCCTCTCATGCCAAAGGAAAGGTACAGAAAAAATGTATTTCTGATCAGTTGCCTCTTACCTGAGCTAATTTTTGGGCACATGTAAACTTTATAAATAAGAGACCAGAGGCTGAACATGGACAAATATTAATTCAGCAGACTCTGAGTGATTTTAATGGATAATTATAGGTTCTCAATCTGCAGTATTTATACAACCTTTCCAGTTAAAAAAAACCCAAACAGTTTCCATGCAGTGCATATTCTCCTGGAGGATTTGTTTGACCTTGAGCACCATTTTTATCTGCAGGATATAATTACAGTGAAACTAGAAATATTAAGCATTTGAAAAGAACTGTGTATCCCTGCTTAACTGGCGTCCTCCTCTCATGGGAATGTAATTGCACAGGAGTAGGGAAACTTGCAGAGTGATCCCATTTGACTTGGAAGCACTGGGGCTGGGATTTGGGGAAGCCTGCCCAGTTGTGACAGGGACTGGTATGTGTGCCTTGTCTGGGGGCTCCTTGAGCTGGTGCCCAAGCCACTGCCTGCAGGAACAGTCAGAAACAAAATGACTTTATGCCCTGTTTAACCTTGGTGACCACGGGTGCTTCTGGCCTAGAAATATTTCCCAAGAATTACAGATTTTTTTTTTTTAAGGAATACTTGCTTTTTAATTCTCTTAAAATAGGGGGCTTGTCTAACCATGTGTGGCCCCCTCCCCCCGTTTTTTTCTTTTTTTACATCGTACTTCAAATCCAGCGATAGGAGGGAAATCTCTCTGGCGGAAAGAAGGGTTCATGTGGAAAAGGGCTTGATGTAGCTTCATCCTGGCACAGCTGCATTGATCCCAGTGGCCACACTTCTGATCAGCACTGGCAGATGGAGCCACATCCTCTTTGCCTGTTGACTGATGGCTGGCATATCCGTGAGGAAAAGGCTGCAAAGGCACCGATTCTGATTAAAAGCAAACCCCAAGCCTTGAGCCTTCTGCTCAGGTTCGAGGGCCAGTGGCCCCTGTGTGTGTTTGCACCCCGTGGATTTCAACTCAGTCCTTGGCTGGGCAGCTCTCGCCAGGTAGCGCTGCAGGGATTTATCCATCACACTCCCCTTGCAAAGCAAGCAGATCCTTTTACAGTTCCAAGCCCTTATCCCACACACCTGAAAGTGGTATTTAGGGACAGTCAGCTGTACTGGCCCCCACAGAACAGCAGACACATGCACACACCCCGCTGTTGGCAGGGAAGAGACGAGAAGCTGGGGCATCACTTAGGACTCCCTGGGAATGCAGGTTCCAGGGCTTTCAGCTGGGCAAATGGAGCAGAGCACCTTGGATGCTGATGGGATGCCGTGGCTTTGCTCTCCAGCCTTAAGAGGAGACTTGTGGTGAGCTTCTTGTCGTGATCGTATCAATAGCAGCATTTACAGTTACATCAAAACCCACAGGATCCACTTAATGTGGCAGATAAATACCAGCCCAGCTGATACTTGTGTTGGACAAAAACTGGTGGGAAATGTCATGGTTTCCTGCTGAGCATGGAGTGAGTTCTGAAATCCAAGTGCCTTCTCTTTTGCCTGTGCTGGGGCTGCAGGGCCATGTGCCAGAGAGAAAAAAACTCCGTGGGGCAATGGCAACAAGAGCCTGGATATTGCACAGAGGCTGTCACCTGAAATGGGGCTGTGAGCCACTGTGTTTGAAAGATGATCAGAACAAAGGGCTATCACATGGACCCTGGCTAGGCAGTTCCATCAAATCACTTGCTGTGTCCCCTGTCCTGGGTGCAGCTGGAGTTGTGGTGTGAGTTTTCCTCTCTTCACATCATGCTCTGTGGAGGTGAGTGGATGGGAAAACCTGTGTGGGAAAAAGCAAGGTCTTTGAGAGCAGTGTGATTCTTCTTTTAAGTCCTCATGACCAGCAGATCATGTGTGTCCCACTGGCCTCAGAGCAGCTCCCTTGGCATCAGGGATCCCTTATTGTGGGGCCAGAATGGAGATGCTGGGTGGCAGGAGCAGAGTGTAGTGGTGTCCCCACTGTGGGAGTGTGTCCTCCATGAAAACACAATGAGGAAAGGAGTTGGGGAGTACCCGTTCTGTGGGCTGGGTGTGTCACAGGAGCCTGTGGCTTTGTGTGGTAGGGGCAGAGTTTTTCTGTCTTTCCTATCTATCAGTTATTGGCTGGTAAAAGAGTGAGATGTTCCACCAGGCTGGTGTGTGTGACACCTTCAATTTTGTCATAGCTGGTTTATGTCTTCCAAGGTAAAAACAGCTGCATTGAGTCCTTTAAAGCTCTTTGTTCCCAGTACATGTTGTGAGGTACATAGAGGTGCAAAGATGTCTCTGAAAGTCACTTATGTCCTATCAGCCAGTGATCTGGGCCTTCAGAAAATGACAAAAATTTGGAATTCGTGCTGGTGTAACCCACTGACCAAGGAGCCCACCTTACATCTTAAAGGATGTTTTGCATCTTTGCACCTCAAGACACAAATAGCCCTATGGCTGCTTTTCCCTTTTACTGGCAGCAGTACCCAAACAACCCCTGAATTTTCCATGTTGGAGAGGAGCCTGATGTAGGCGGTGGTGGGAAGGAGCCCTGGCAGGCTGATGGATGCACTGGGTTTGACTCTTGCTGAATGGATCAGCTAGGGTAGGAAGCTTGGGCTGTGCAGCATTTTCATGGAGCTGGTATTGAAAAATCTTAAACCAAAGCTTGATCCATTCCCATCCATTCCAAACCAGAACTCCACACATTTTCAATGGTTTTTCAACAGGTTTTGCTCTCCATTTTTCTGTCATCACCACTTAATAGTTCAGTCAAACGTTTTGCGAGCTCATTTTTCTGCTTTGATACTTGTGCTCATGCTTTGGGTTTTCAGGACGGGGGGTGTGGAGACTTGCTGTGGTGTTGGTGGCGGAAGGAGGGTGAGGAGGGGATGGCTGAGCCTCAGCAGCAGGAGGACTTGGTGCAGTCTGTGCCTTTGGGCAGGGGACATTGAGGGGACAGGTCTGGCAGGGTTGAAGCTGGTGGGAGGAGGGGACCTGCTCTCGATGGGTCACACACTCAAGTGATTCTCTGATGGAAGGTGGGAGTGTTTCTGATGGAAAGTGGGAGTGTTTGGGTCTCCCCTCCCCTTCTCTTTGCCACGGTGTCAACCTGTGCTGGTGCCACCCTGGTCTCCATCGTAGGAGGAATGAGACCCAGAGGCTGAGCCAAGCCTGGCCTCCCTGGGAGCTGTGGCATTTGCCTTGGTCCCAGTTTTTGGGGAGATGGTAGCGTTCTCTGTAGCGTTTCATTTATTTCCTCCATCCTGCCTTGGTGAAGACAGGGAAGAACAGCAGGGAATAAACAGGAGGCAAAGTTTAGGGCTGCTTTGCTCCCAAGCTGGTCATCCCAGGGAGCTGTGTGCCAGGAACTGCTGAGCACCAAGGGGCTCACAGGAGCTCAGCCAGCAGCAGCAGTGTGAAATGGCACCCACAGGCCAGAAAAAGGGATGGTCACACATGGAGGGGTCAGGAAAAGGGATGGTCTCACAGGGAGGGGCCAGGCTTCGGTCCTTGAAGCTGCCAGAGTTAAGTGGGTGTGTAGGAAGTGATCCGCTGGGGATGGGGCATTTTGTAGGAGCAGCTCATCCTCTCTTTGCCCAGGGAGGGGGGTGATCATTCTGCTTTACACTCATCCCGCCTGCTGTGAGTGATTAACCTTTTAAAGAAGGGTCTGGGTTCCTGAGGTGCTGAATGTCCAGAGCTCCCACATGCTTCAGCTGAAGCCACACTTGTGCAGTGCCTTTGCAAATGGAGCTCTCACAGCCGCAGGACTCAGGGGCTGTGCCCACCTGGAGTCACAAGTCCTGTCTTGCTCTGCAGTTCCCACTGGAAAAGCTGGTGGAGATGCTGCTGAAAGGAAATGGGCACTTGTCTGTGCAGCACAGACCTGCTCTGCTCCTGGTGCTCCCTATCTCGGATGAAGCAGGGAGCAACGTTGATCCAGTTTGCTCAGTCCCTTCGTATCCCATCACTGTGCGCTGTTTCCGGAGTCAAGTCAATACTTTCTGGAGTTCCCTTGACAAAATGAGCCTCTCTGCTGGTCAGTTTTATTTATATGTTCTTTTCTTTGATTAGAAAGGAAAATGTCAGAAAATGAAAAAGTTTCCAATAACTGTATCAGTAGTAGTTACAATTTTTGAAGCAATACTCGTATCCCTGTGTGTGCCTCTGAACTATCCATGTATTTGTTCAGCTTTTTCAGGTCTGGGTGTGTGAAATATTTCTGAAGAAGATAGCTCTGTATGTGATGGTGTAAATGCATTGTTTGTATGTATCTAAAGTTTAAATAGATTGTACATATGGGATTGTAAATGAACTGTAAACAGCAATCTATATTTTCTTGAATATATTATATAGCAGTATATATTTGTTAAGTAAATATTCTTGTATACTCTTCAATAACCTTTTTAATATTTTGTACAGATAAGTTTATTAAATATTTTATTGATAAATAGACCTCTACAAGATTTTCTTTTGATGACTTGTGCCTGTGTCCTGAAACCAGATGTCAGAGCAGCCTTTGTAAACCACCTTTATTCCCTGGGCTACCTAAGGTGTTAAACCAAAATGAAATACCCATTCATTTTAAACTGCCTTCCAGGGCAGCCACAGGTATTTTCCAATAAATAAATTCACAGAACAGTGAGTGTTTGTGATGGATTTATCATCAAAATGTACATGCTTTTTCTTCCCTGTGTTTCTGACTAGTGTTGTCTGACTACTGTGATGAGTACCTACCCAGCTCCAGCCAGCCAGACAGGATTCTCTCCATTGACTCCATCAGTCTGGACAACAGAAGGCCCCGTGGAGACCTCACTGTGGCCTTCAGTGCTTAAAGGGGGGCTTATGAAAAAGAGGAAGAGTGACTTTTTACACAGGCAGATAGTGACAGGACAAGGGGGAATGGTTTTAAACTAAAAGAGGAGAGATCTAGATTGGATATTAGGAGGAAATACTTTCCTGTCAGGGTGGTGAGGCCCTGGCACAGGTGGCTCAGAGAAGCTGTGGGTGCCCCATCCCTGGAAGTGTTCAAGGACAGACTGGACAGAGAGTGAGGTGCTTTAGCACGTGCTCCTGCAGTGGACATCACCCACGTGCCTTGAAGGCAGAGAGTGAAGGTAATAGGGATTATGACTCTCTCTGCCCTGTCCTTAAGCACACAGTACTGTGAACATGCAAGTGTGAAATAAGGCACATTTGGAGGCATGGAGGAAGTCCTCAAGGCAATCAGGTATGTGTTTTAGACATAGCAGAGCAAACTCAGCTTTCAAGACTCAGAAGAAACGTGGAGAACTGAAAAGAGAGGTTTCCCTGAAGGACTTAAAAATTAATTATTAAAATTCTCGTATTTTCTAGGCTGTCCCTTCCTCTTAATCACACACATGGCTCAGCTGGAGTAAGGCATGGTCATTTCTATTCCCAGTGGCACATGGAGCGATAGGCTGAGCAGGACCCACTTTTTGGGCAGTGTCCTGCACCCCCACATGCCCATTTTATGGTCACACTGGCTGAGGGGATCTTTTGGTAAAGGTTCTCTGGGGAGGGAGGCAGGATGGCATTTGCCCCCTTGCCCCCACTCTGTGAGCAGCTTTACAGGAATGTGCCATCTTAACAAACTATTTTCAACAGAACATTGAAGGGTGAGAGCAAATGGTTATTCACAGGCATCCCACCATGTCTTCACTGAAACCAGTGGGAGTGGTGGGGTTTGTGTTCAACGGACAGGGGTTTTTACTCCACAGCACTTCAGACTACTCATGTCATTGTCAACATAAGCTAGTCAGTTTATAACTGAAGAGAAATCGAAGGCACAGCAAGAACAGAGGAGATGTCCAAGGCCACACATGAATACAATGGAAGAAAATGCAGAGCATTAGTAAAAGAGGACATGGTCTGAATTGGGACTGGATCACTCTGGATGCTTAAAATCCCGTGGAGATTATTTTGTGGGTGAAAATACAAATTCTTTCCTATGAGCACCAAAGAGCTGCAGTACCCCCTGCATGATGAGAACATGATGTTAGCACTTCAAAACATTTATATTCCGTAAATGGTATCCCTGTATCCTACAAGGACAGATTGGAACAGCTGAATCCCTATCAAATTTTAAGGGTGCCCATTAGGGAAGAGGAGTAGATGAGTCTTGACATTGCGAAAGCCTATTTTTCTTAATTCCAAGTCATCTCATCTTCATGGATTCCTCTCAATGTACGAAGCACACTATTTCAGAGTCCGGGGGCTTTGCTGAAGATGTTCACAAAGGGGGAGAGTGGGAGGCACCCCCCACTTCCTCCTTCAGTGTGAATTGCTTCAAACAGGATGGCAGAAGATCTTTGAGTGTCTGACTGGCAAACCCTGCAGCCAGGTACAGTCAGTTGGAAGTTTTAAAGAACACCCTGTATTTTATTAGCTGCTGCAAACTGCTTTTTGCAACACAACTATTTTCCTGCAAGCACATTCCTGCAACAGGCAAAACCGAGGCTGTTGACTATCGGCTCGAGCACTCTGAAAGAGTTTTTAATTAAATCCCTCCCTGCCTGTCCCATCTGAGCATGAATGTTAGCCTGTTCCATAACTTCTGCGTGATGCTACTGAGAGCAGCGCTCGCTCCTGGCAGCTGCTTGTGCTGTTACTGCTGGATCTGCTGCTTGTGCTCAACCCCCATCAGCTGTTCCAGAAATATATGCTGTTTTAATAGTTCCTGGTCACTCACAAACGCTCTCTGGATTCCTATTTTGTAAATGTGCCAGGAAGAACTTTTGCCTGCAAGTGAAGAGCCTCAGAAACTTAGTGTAGTTGGGAGTCTGAGCACGACCTGTGACACAGAGTAAAACAAGTCTCTTGGGTCTAGTGAGTTTATCCAAACCCAGTAATAGTTTGAGTGGCTTTAAAATGATAACATTGAACATCTTGTTTAAAGTCTTTGCTGGCAATTAGCTAGACCAAAGAAAGGGATGGGGAGTGGATACACGTATAAACCCATTTTCTGTAAAATAAATACATAAATGACCTCAGCTGCAGAGAAGAGATTATCTGCTGTGGCTCATGTATGCAATCTGTCTCCGTGAGTCAAGAATCTGGTGTTTAGCTTGGAGTCCAACTCCAAATTCTTCACCATAAACACTGGGCAAGCACTCACCCAGCTTCCTGAAGGGACAAACCTCAGTGATCCACACACTCCATAGCTCATTCAGAGCAGCAAACACGGAGCTGGAGGCAGCAAGGGGAAACTGATTATTTTGGAGGGGCTCTGGATAAAAATGCTTAAGCGAGTCAGGTGCCTACCACCCACGGATTTTCTGTGCACTTGGCAGATGTCTGCATCGCATGTGAAATCTGGGGTTTGGCAAGTATTTTTGTAAATTTCGTATGCATGAAGTAATAAAGGAGGTGAACTAGGATTAAACAAGTTACCACAACAAAGAATCAAGTTACATTTTACAATAAATTTCTTTATTTTTGTTACTGGAGTTGTGTACTTTTAATAAAAGGTATTGATCTAGCAAAACACTTGCACATGAGTCAAAGTCACTGCACTAGCAGGGTTACTCGTGTGGTGAGAATCAAGCACAGATGTGAGTGACAGTGAGTAGGTGCTACAGCATACAGTCAATATATTTGTGATAGGTTTTCCAAGAATTCTTAAATAGTCTAAAATAGGCAAGACCACACTGTGTTTTCATGGTAAATTGGCACATTTGGACCACAAGCACTTTTGACACTCTTTGCCTGGGGTGACAACGAACACCATGGGCTTCTGAGGAGCTGGATTCTCACTGTGTGGGATCTGCTCCTCTCAGGAAATACAGCTGTGGAAATTAGGCCCGTGTGTTTTAGCAATGAATAGAGTAGCAAATTTTCAGATCTTAGCCTTACAGTAACAGCTTCTAGGAGGAAGGTAGCAATTGAATCAATATGGTTTTGATAATACTAGAGAAAATTATTTTTAACAAAATTGTAAGGCATTCTTCTGCAGTAGATCTGGTCATCACTGACCAGACCTAATCTCAGTTTAGGTCTTAATGCAGTTAGGATTTAGTATAATGGATTAACATTTGTATAAAAGGCATACACAAGTCAAGTACAAGTATTGCTAAATTAATTTCTCATACAAAGTATACGAATAATGCACTGTAAACAACTGCTTCTCGTAGGTGCTTCAGTTTCCAGGCTGTAGTAGTTGCTTGTCATCTTTGGTTAATGCAAGATTTCTTCAGGTCTCAGGAGATCCACTACAACAGCTGAACTCCCACAAACTGAGTCTTTGTCAATTCCCTGATTCCACATACTTTGAAGAACACGTTTTGTTCAACCAGATCAATGTGCAAACCAAAACAACCAAGTGAGCTGCAGTTTTTATGCTGCTGACACACAAACAGGTGCACATGGACACATATGTGTACAGTAATGTATCTCCACGTATGTGCACGTCCTCCCCGGCTCTGCCCCAGAGAGCACCTCGGCCAACAGACGCAGGGAGCATCTGCCACAAGGCCATCCAGCTGGGATGATGCCAACATCTGGGGGCTATTTAAGCACACACAGACACATGCAACTATGGACTTCTGAAGTGAGCACAAGGATTGTTTTGATCGTGACTGAAAATGGACCTGTAGAAAGAAGGAAAGTCCTGTGACTCTCCAACAAGCAGAATCGGTTGCATGGGCAACCCTCAGTTTGAACGTGTCTGGTTCCTCCTCACGCTGCTGAAACTGTGTTCCCAACCTTCCTGCCCCACTCATCAGTACCATTTCATTATGTGGCAGTGTAATTGGAAAATCCACTGGCTAGTCTCAAAAGCTGAACCAGTTTCTGATACAAAGAAGGTCACTTAAATCCACTATCAGTCTTCAGGTTTGAAAACTAGTCCAAAATATCCAAGAACTGAACTCTATTACGAGTTGCTCTAAATATTAGTGAAAGGTTCAAGGGGGGTTTAGAGGGCAGTGGAAGGGGTGTGTATAATCATGTAAGAAAACGAAGCAATTAACTGATCTTTCTGCATCACAGAGAGCATTCTCCAATACCATTCTCACCCGTATCCAAACTGGTAATAAATCATGTAAGTTAGATACTCAATGCATCATCCAAATTCATCTGTTTGCAAGGGCAGGACCTCCCCTGACTATACTCTGTAGTGTTTTGCTTATTTATAAATGTCTCTCTGAACTCCGCAGGGAGACTATTTCACAGGTTCATGGCTAGAAAGCTTTTCCTGATTACACTTGGCTCTGTTCCCCTTACTTGCAATATTTTCATTTCTAGCTATTCCCTGTAACTTCTTTTGTTATCACAACTGGTAGGATGCTTTTTTCTATTTTTTCCATCTGTAAAGGAGAGGGTTCACCAAATGTGAGGAACAGTGAACTTGTCAGCACCACGCAAGGGTCTGGTTCTCAACAGTAACGTTCATGCCATGTCATGGGTGCAGCTGTGGCACAATAACAGATGTTTTGTGATGGTGAACTTACCTAGTTTGTGGCTTGGCAGAAAATTTCATACTTCAGTCCTTAGAGCAAAGAACTGAAATTTAGACATGCATCAAAAGTGGTTTAATTCTTTAAAGTTGCTGAGCAAGCACTGTTCTCATGGACTTCATCAGGAGAGGTAGGCCACCTAGAAGTTGTTATACACGGATCCTGCAATCCATTTTAACCTTTAAATACTGGCATTTTTGACCAGTGTACTTTCCCTTCTCTACAGTCAATTGAAAAATGAAACACTTGGCCATGTTCCAGGCAAGAGATCCTTATGTATTCCCTTGCTGAGCAGCCACAGATACCTTACGGCATTTCTAATACCCTGTGGAGTCCTGGCAGTGCCCCAAACCCCTGGTGAGACTTGCAGAAGCTGCACACCTGATCTACACATCTCCCCAGAACTCATCCTGAGCTCATCCTGAACTCAGCCTGACCACCAACCCCCTCTGACCCAGAGGAGACAACATCGGGGTTGTCCAGAGCCTTGGGCTGTTCTGGCTGCCATGCACCTGGCTTACACAGATGGGTGAGACACGAGGAGAGGGCCAGGCCTTTCACAGCATTCCAGGATCCATGGCCAGGATCCACCCGCATCCCGACACTTCTCCAGCAGTGAGTGAGGTGGTAGTAGCTCAGGTAAAGTTGTATCAGCATTGCCTACAGCGCCAGTAGACAATAAATATTCCACCCTTTGCCAAGTCTTACAGAGTCCCGAAGACTCAGGATGAAACTATGCAAGCACTGAGTCAATAAAACTATACTTTGGACCAGCCAGTCTCTCTTTAACTTTCGCCAGAACATCTCAATAGAAAACAAGCCATAATCTATAGTAAACAGGAAAAAAAATAAGACAGACTCTCTCACAAAAAATTTACACGTTCACAAAATAATTACATCATTTTCTTGTTAATCACTGAATTAGTGTTTATAATTTGGTCAGATCATCCTGTAGCCAGTCTGTGATCATGGCAGCCATCTCCTTGCTGGCATCGAGCACGAAGGCATGGCGGAGCCCTTTCTCACAGAGCCGAATGTCCCCGTCTGGAAAATCCATTTTGATCTCATCGTAGTAGTGCTGTGGACACCAGCTGTCTCCAGTTCCATAGTAAAAAATCAGCTAGAAAGCAAAGCATATCAAATAATCAGTGTGGAAAGCTACTGAGGGAGCAACCAATATAATAATTCGGAAATAAGCAATGCATCAGGTCCTGACATATACTGTGAGGAATAGCAGATTGGTGCTTCTTGGTTGTTTCCAGGTCTGCAGGTATGATGAAGATACTTAAATGCTCTGTGACTCAGTTTCCTCAACTGCAAAACTGTGGAACACAATACAGGCTTAACTCTGAAAACAGAGATCTGCTGATGAAAGCCTGGCTGACTTAAGAAATTCCTTATTATGGCTCAAATCATCGAGTTGTCCATGGAGTCTACCCCTAAGCAGTCGAGCTGTTCTCCATAGCTGTTAGAAGTTTTTTGTGTTAGCTTTCCAGCTATTTAAAAAAAGCAATGACCAGGAGCACCTTCACCTGTATCAGGTTGCTCAAAGCCCCATCCAACCTGACCTTAAATGTTTTCAGGGATGCGGCATCCACCACCTCGCTGAGCAACCTGTGCCAGTGTCTCACCACCCTCACTGTAAAAACACTTCCTCCTTATAGCTAGTCTAAATTGATCCTCTTTCAGTTTAAAACCATTGCCCCCTGTCCTATTGCAACAGGCCTTGTTAAAAATTTTGTCCCATTTTTCTTATAGGCCCCCTTTAGGTACTGGAAGGTGCTGTAAGGTCTCCATGGAGCCTTCCCTTCTCCAGGCTGAACAGCCCCAACTCTCTACCTTATCCTTGTGAAGTGCTGCCTGTGTGAAGTGCAGGCACCTCCCAGAGATCAATGAACAACTTTCTTCTGGGTTGTAACATGGAACTAAAATTCTACAAAAGTCCATTTTGATTTGATCTTGCCCAATGACATACATGAAGCAGGTGCTACCTGCCCTAGAGCCCACCTAAACACAAAAGTCGTAAATTCCAGACAAATATCATATTCAGGGAAGCGTCTTTCCTCTCTGTTAGAAACAGTGAAGGTCACGTTTCCTCAAGTCATCATTTTTCCCCATTTTCATCCTGACTTTGCACGCTATAGCTATGCTTTTCAATTTCTGTAAAGTATATGAGGGGAAAGGACTTGTCTGGGAGAGAGTAAAATCCTATGGATTTCAGACTGAACAAGAACAAGATTAATGATGAGCACTCTTCATACTAAAATGTTTGAATGCAGGTACCAGAATGATGCTGATTGCTCAACGCATCACACACACGGCTTGGCCCAATTCCACTTTTCGCATTTGTTTCATATTTCATTTCTGAACTTCGGTGAATAACTGAGCAATGCTAACATAAATTAGGGGACAAGAAGTTTTCCTTTCATCAAAAATATCTTCAATTCCATCATTTTTGTAGCCATGTGGAATATAAATAAATGGATCCACTGGGGTAGAGGTGGGCTAAGAGCCCAGACTGCATTTCACAAACTATTACAAGGTTTTGTCCAACTCACTTTTCTCTTGCTGAAATTTGCCCAAATCTTGTACATTATTGACTATTGGCTGTATCCAAAATATAGTATCTCAGTTGCACACACACCAACCCCAGTTATGCTTCTATTTATGTGCAAAACATAGAATATAAACCATCCCATGTTAACAGACATTATTGGTTTCCTTTGTCACTCACTACTTGCTGAAAACAAGGTGTGTTGTTTGCTCTAGAAGAAAATTTCTTTTGATCTTGCCTTCAATTCATCAATCACAAGATGTCACACTAGCAAAAGTTCTTCAGAAAAGCCAGTGTAAAATGTCCAGATGCATTCAGGCCTTTTGGAAGTGAAACATCTGACCAAATTATGTTTAACCCTGGGCTCCATAACCAACAGATCCAGAAACAAAGGTTATGAAACTGAGGGGGGAAAAAAGCAATGGAGCAACTCCAGTTTAATGGAGTAGTCCTTGAAATGGTTGGATTTTTTGAAAGGCAAGTCTTAGAGTCTCATCACATGATCATTTAGAAAAAGATGAAAAGCCATTTACACTTACGAAGGTGGATAAAACACTTGGCTTAGTCTGCATGGACTGTGAAACGGGCTGTTCTCCAGGTAGGGTTGTAAACTTGAGAACTCACAGATTTGAAAATGCCTAAACAGAAGATTTATGTGCATTCTTAGCTTGCCCCTGGTATATTTGCAGTATAGTTTAATCTTTCACTGCATGATCCAAAGGATCCTTGACTCTCTCAATCCACTGACAGGATGACATTCAGCTGATGAGCTGCTATTTGATAGTATTTCCCGTTCTAAATTCTGTGTGCGGTCTGAGGATTTATTTACCACATACTTCATGGTTTACAGAGAGGATTTATTTTCTTTATGCTCTGCATTCCTCTGGCATGCACCACTACAGGATTTGCATGCTCACATTTATTAATTTAGTTTTGCAACACCTTAGTGGCCATTTTTATCTTCATTTTGCAGGTGGGAAGCAGAGAAATTAATGTTGAACTACATTTATTAATTTGAAAGCACGCAGTGTAGAGTGAAATGCCTCAAGCTGGTTTTCCAGTGTGTGCAGCATTACACAGTATTGACTATACTCAAAGGACAGCACTCCTGGACTGCACTTGCAGGTGTTCTGAAACACTGTTTATCTGTCTGTATTATAGATTTCAACGTCTTAAACGAGATATTCAGAAAACTGAGAACTGTGACCATCTATGAAAAATACTGATGACTTCACCAAGTCCCCATTCTCTTTAAAGTTTAGGTGCCGTTAACGTGAACTTATTTACTAATATTTCAACAGGCATTTTACCCCTTCTGCCACAGATGAGGCAGGAGTTCTGCATCCTGCTGTCTCCTTCATTATACAGTTGGTTAATGAAAGAAGAAAAAGGAAAAGGGATGTTTTATGGAAGATCAGTGTGCAATGCTTACACAAAAGGTGTCTGAATTGAGACTGTGAAATGTTTGGTAATGCAACATCAACTGGTTTTAGCAGAACTTGTGTGTACAGTCTGCTGGGCTTTGAGGAGGTAAACCAAACCCCAGGTATTTCACATGTAGCACCTACATGTACTGCCAACAGTGTCAACACCT
Source organism: Ifrita kowaldi (assembly GCA_013398055.1). Taxonomy (NCBI): domain Eukaryota; kingdom Metazoa; phylum Chordata; class Aves; order Passeriformes; family Cinclosomatidae; genus Ifrita; species Ifrita kowaldi. Next base: position 390,629 of record VZRS01004546.1, read on the forward strand.
CCAGATTTGCTGCTTTAGGCCTCTGTTCCTTAAGGTCATGGCAGAATTGAAAGAAGCAGCAGTGTCAGCTTCTGGCCAGAGGAACATGGGACACCTTCCTGCTGGTGTCACACTGGAGGTGTCCAGCACAGAAATTAATGATTTATTTTGAATCTATGGTGTGTTTTTGAAGCAAATGTCCAGTTTGTCCACATTTAACATACTTTGGCTCACATACTTTGGTTTCCATACTTTGGACCACATGGAGTCCTTCCAACTGAAACTAAAGCAAAGATGCTCTTCAGGATCACACTTAACAAGCTCCAGTCACCAATGGACATTCAGTCCATGGGACCAGACAACTGTTGGCTAAAGTAATAACCCTCTCAGGTGCCTCCATTGGGAACACCAGGTCCTCACCACTTACTATCCATGTCTACAAATTCTCTTCTATTGTGCTGCTTCTGTTCTTAAGGTAAACATAGTCACTGGCACCTGCTGAGAACAGGAACAGTAAGATTTTTGAAATTTAGGTTCCATTCCAAGCAGAAAAAGCCAGGACATTTACAAACTACTGCTCTTGTTGTCCAGTTACTTGTTCACTCTTTACAGGTATGACTTCTTTTGTCTTGTCCCTTTCTGGTCTCAAGACTGCTCTACACCCCCTTTGGTTCTTTATTTCGGCTCTTTTCTCTCTACCTCATCAATTCCAATTTCTACTACTTCTCCTTCTTCTAGACCCACATTCTTGCTCTGCAAAGTCCAAATTTTAGTCTCCTGGGTCCTCCATCTCGTTCTGTGTCCCAATTCCAACCCTAATTGTTTTTTCTGGAGCCTCTACTCCCAGTGCTGCTCCTCAAGCACCTCTCAGACTATCGGTTGTTCCTAGCATCAGGGTTGGGTTCAGTTCAGCATAAAAACATCTAAGTACAGGTCACTGTATTGTGGTGTTTACACGTGTACCAGGCATCCCAATTTCCATCACACATTCAGAGAAGATGGCCTTGCCTGGGTAGCTCCAATCCACCACCTCATTTAGCACCAGAAGCCTTCCTTTGGCCAAACAAACAGAGCCTTTGGTTCTTCCTGCCTCCTCCTGCTCTCTGTTTACTGCTCCCTCACTAGTTCCCCTCTTTACTAGCTCAGCATGTGTCTCCTCTACACTGGAATCAGAAGCTTCCTTCTCCAAGCTAGGAACTGTTACCACGAGAAAACAATGCATTTTCCCCTGAGCTTTATCTGTAGACATTGTAGAATCCTTTGGATTGAAAGAAACCCATTCAAGGCAGGACAGGCACTTGTGTCATATATGCAACTAAGGTTTTGTCTGTTATAACCGACTGGTCTGTTATAACCAACTAAGAACAGTTTTTAAACAGGAGACTTGGGGAGCTTGATTTGATGCTGCAGTTATTCTGTCTGCTTACTTCCTGTGCAGGTGCTGGTGTGTGTGCATTCTGTCCAGGTGCCCATGCTCGCACATCCAAAACTTTAATGGAAGTGTTTCTTAATTGCAGAATTGTTTTCAAAATGCTTCCTTATTACTGGGTTATGACAAAGAGCAAGACTGCAATTAAGGTGTAAATTTTCAGTGATCCAGATGTTGGTACAGGGCCCATGAAAACTGACAGCTACTTGACTGCCATTTGTGAAATTGAGGCTCTCCTTTTGAATGACAAAATGTCTCTGCTCTTTGCCTGTATCACACACAGACACAAAATAAATGACTTTAAAATGTCACCCTCTTTCCTAATATATTTAAACAGAATAATTTTAGATATATTTAAGGAAAAGTTTCCAGAATCCATCTCCTCATCTTCATTTTAACATCAGGAGCTTTGCTGTTGCAGCAGGCAGGCAGCAATAATTAACAAATTATTACCATGTGTAACCAGAGGCACATGGGATCTCCATTAATGTAGGGAACACTGGCATGCACTGTATGGCTTGCATGGATCTGTAAAGTGCATATTTTCCTGTGGATGGTGGATGGCTGCAAAGACATCCTGAGTCAGCACAACCATTGCACCAGCAATGGAAAGCTGCTGCCAATCTAAGCATTCAGAAATGATGAGTCAGACCCACAAAATAATTAGACAAGCTAAAAATAAACAGATTTGCAAAACAATAAATAGGATCTTTCTAATTTTCCTCTGGGCTTAAACTTTTCAATATTTGCATTCTTTTAAACTTTTCTGCCATGAGGGTGAGAGAATTATCTTCTATTCTTTTGCAATATTGAATGGTGAGACTTCCAGGTACTCCTGACTCAGAAGGGAAATGGCAGCTACCACTGGCCATGATAAAGACTTTATGATTCCTGATGCAATATCCTGCTTGCTATGAGTGACTAAAACATCTCTTCCAGGATCTGACGTTGAGGGCAGAGCGAAGAGGATGTGGGCTGTCTTTGCCAGCCATTTCAATGCTGCATTTGAAATAGTTATGCAATTTCTAAATTTCAAATAGCTTTAAAATAACAGCAGTATTCTTAGAAGGTGATTTACCATTAAATGGCTCAGAAGTATTTTCAGCCTTAGCTTCTGTAAAATAAAACACAAGTCCAAATAGGGCTCTGTCAGCCTCATACCCTGTAATATGGTATGTGTACTCTGACACTGCACAATGATGGCAGCTGTTAAGTAAACATCAGAAGAATCTGAGATTTGTATCAACAGGATGTTTACATTTTGAAGAGTTTCTAAGAAAATAATAAAGATTTCCTGCAGTTGACTCCACTGGCACTTGTTACAGTATGTATGACAGTTCAGAGAAGTACAAATTACAGAGAGATTTCTTTTCTGCCTCTTCTGTTACTGTCATTAGCCAGCACTGAAAAACAAATAAAAAAAGTTAAAATACATTGAGTTTTTTCTATCTCTCTGGAATCTGGTGCATGTTATAACAACTTTAGGATCTTAATACATGAGCAGGCACCACTCCAGTGATGGCCAAGAGTGAAGGACTGATCTCTGTGGATATAAAGGAGCAGCACACGTGCAATAAACAGTGTCCTTGCTGAAATCCTTGTCTCTGATACACTCACATTTATCAGTATTACTCCCACATGAATTCACTGGCTGCCACAGCAGCTTCTCTCTGGTTGACATCTCTCGGCAGTAACCAGTGACTAGTTTCATTTGTTCTTGGATGAAAACTAGTTTAAAAGGCATTATCCCAGAATTAATTTTAGTTTCAACCAAGGTTTATAGAAAATGACTTAGCTTCTCTGGAATTATGAAAGTGTCTCCACCTTATCCTGCCAAAAGAATAGGATAAACGACATGGGAACAGACTGGTTTGGGACATACTTTTTAAATTATTTGCTTCAGTTGTACTTCAGCTTCTGGGAATTCAAAGAGCTGGCATTGCCCTAGAAAGCCCTAAATGCTTTGGGATATGGTTCTCCGAGATACCATCTCTCTCCCTCATGATCCTGCCGTGGTTGAGATGAGCCAGTTTGATGGTAAGGTCCTGGGAACTTGCTTCTCAGCTTGTTTTACCAGAACTGGGTTTTCTCAACTGTCCAAGGACAGTGTGAAGCCAAAGGTTTCCAGCTGGACTGTTTTGACAAGAGGCAATTGACAATCTGGGGTACATGATGCTCTTTTTAAATACTGACCTGTAGGATTTGTAGCAAAGCTGTAATGGGTAGTTCAAGAGCTTGTGGAGAGTTTATTTAACATAAAGATGGTGGCCACTTCTGTTAAACCAGTACAAATGAAAAACAAAACCAGCTTCCCTGGCTGGAAAGGAGGTGGAGAAACATTTTACTATCGCAGAAATTAGGATGCAAACCCTTAGACAGGGCCGGATGTAGTGGCTAACTTGGCATGTGATTCCAGGTGTCCAGTGTCCAGTAAAGTGATCTACACAGTTTTCAGGCCTTTATCGGTGCTGAAACTTGGTAAATGGACAAAGGGAAAAGGGCTTCTCTTTAACTCTGCTGCAGTGTGTTCCACTTTCTCACAGATAATGATGGGTCAAACTCAATGCAAAGTAAAACTGTGCTTTTAAAAAGGATGCACAGGATTTATCAACAAATCAGGGTGATTAACTTATTTATATTATCTATGTTACTTTTAAAGACTTATAAGCATTTCAAGGGTATATATTTAGATGTGTCAGGAACATGAATATTTCAGAAATCAAGTCTGTATAAATACCAAAATAAAAACAAACAGACCTGAAACCACTATTTAAGCAATAGAACTGCTGGGACAGATTCTTCCAACCATATTTACTGCAAACAGCTTTTCCCTCTGAGTATCAGCCTGACACTATCTACATTCAGTGGGACTGTATCTAAGGTAAATCAGTCAAATTGCTCTTGCAACAGCAGGATCAGCATCTGGCTGTAAATGGCAATGTTCCCCAGTGGTGTGCACAGTAGGAGGTAGGAAATAAAGGAGTAGTAAGGGGTCAGTGGTAACTTTTAAATATTCTTCAGAAGGCTGGGGAAATATTGCTGTCTTTACTCACTGTGTGCAGCACACACCTGATACCCACCCCAAACATTTTGGAAATTCTTGTCATCACTTCTTCACTAGAATACCACACAGCACAAATGATGGTAACAGGCACTCAGTTACAGAGTAAGTGAAACATCACAGGTAAGGATATTCTGGCACACTGACGTTTTAAAATGCTCACTGGGATCCTTTTCCACCGAGGAGAGAAGCTGCTGATCCCCGATTAGGCATTCTGGGCACTTCAAAGAGAAGGCTGTTCTTGTGGTTAAATGACACAGGCACCAAAATCCCCAAGCACATGTGCAACTTCCCTAGCTTCAACTCTGCACCTCCAGGGAACGCAGGCCAAAAAGGATGTGAGACCAGCCAAAAAAAGAGGTGTTCTTGGCTCAAGAGAACACTTTGCACCTATTCAGAAAGAGTGCTTGGAAGGTTTTTCACAAATGTAGGCAAGCACCTAACTCAGGCTGTGGGCAGGCAAAGTATTTGTAGAATTCTTGTAAGCACATATCTTCAGATCATGCTCGTCTCACTGGGAATAATTACAAACCCCCATGGATGGCTACAGAGACTCAAACAAAAACACTGGGCAACATGAAAACAGCTGCTTCAGGGGTCAAAATAGTTCTTGGTTGCTTAGTTTAAAAAAATTCCTGTAGCAAGGACAATTTTGCAAAAGAAAAACCTAGCACTTCTCTGTGGAAAGGAAATACTTAATTCTTCAGCTTTTATTCTAAATCTCCTGCATGCCAGTGTTTAATTGTTACTCTTGGAGAACACATTATGGTATCATTGGTGTGATATAAACTTGCACTGCTTTAAATTCTAAATGCAAGAAGTAGTAAACATTCACTTCATTAATTTAATTTTTTCAAAACTGAATTTCTTCTCCACCTAACCATCTACAATATGAGTGGTTATAAGCCACCTACGACCCAGACTTCCACAGTTTGAGTGAAAATAGGTTAATACATCCATAAACTTTCAGTTTATACCTTTCTTCTCAGACAACAGGTTAGTTTTTCCATCTTTGTATCTCTGCTTCAGATGTTTCCTGTCTTTTTCCTTATGCAATCAATGCAACTGCTACACCAGACCACTGGCAAAAAACTCAAGGAGCATATAAATGTTTTTTGGTTTAACATGCTAACCAAAAGAGTCCTGATTTGCAGTTGGAGGAGATGGTTTATGATCTTAAAAAATTGTGAAACACTACAGAAAATTCACTGATTCAAGAATTCCTGAAGCCTGTGGAAGCTCTTCAATGGATTCAAAAGGGCTTTGGAACAGATCCTACATTTCAAAATAGGACTACTGTGTATTACACACGGAGTAATGAACCAGATGTATCTCTCAATAAATACAAAATCTGAAGGGTGATTATTTTAAAAGAGAATTTCCTCTGTAAGGACCCTAGTTCTACCCTTTCGTGCAATTATCTCCTTGATTTATATAAGGTTATATTTATTATAACAGGTTTATAAGCTTACTTGACAGAAAAACAGTCAATAAGGCTAAGTCTTAAAAGAGAGCAGTGAATGGGTCATGACACAAACTTACAAAGTTAAGTGCTGTAGAGAATCTCTGTAAGGAAGTAACATTGTCCATTCCAGGCACGCTAGTGAATGCCCAACACATCCATTTTCCTGTGCCTTTTAAATTTTTTCTTATTCTATTTGTAAAAGCTCCATGATGCTCAGTGCTGATCCATCTTTTAAGAACATGGAATTACACCCACTTCCTTTTGTGCAGGAATTACATTAAACTTCCGCTAGTTCAGTAGTTCATCTCTGCCTCCAGCTTCTGTTAGGAAAGGGAGTTGGGGTTATTGCAGGGAAAGAACGTAGGTAGCTCAGCTGCCTTAGACATGATCAGCTAATAATTAACCTCCAGAGCTGAGGAAATCTTTTATCAGTATCCCTTACCTTATTTGTTTGGTGTTTCTGGTTTATCACAACCCCCCATGTCACTGCCATAAGAAGCTCAAATTCCTGCACATTCATGTACTGCCTGATCTGGACAAATAGTTTTACACAATATTTCAAAGGCTCTATCACAGATTACTTATATTACTTTGTTAGAAGACAGGTCTCCATCCTCCTCATAAAGTTCCACTGCTATTTAATGTGCACAGCTTCTGACTTTAAAAGAGTTTAAGTGAAAAACCTCACTTAATTATCCAAACAATATTCCAGCTCCCATTCTTTCAACACAAATCCAAGCAACTAACTTTGTTAGATTAACAATCTGAAGTCTGGTGATAAAATTTCTCCTGGTCCCTAGTTAGTATTAATTATAGTTAAACCTGGACATGGAAAGATTGGAATAATTTTGTGTCTCTTCATTCAAATCACAGAATGCAAACAGCATCCAGAAATAACTTTTCTATTCCACGGCAGCTGGCAAAGTCAGGTGTTAAGATTGGCTTTTACCATATGATCACAGCGACTACTAAACAGTATAAATTTTTTGAAGCAACAGCTTGCCAGTTCTATAGCAACTTGGACTATAGTTCCTGTTTTTATAAACTTCCAACCTTTGTAAGTTAAGCCCATTTTTATTGTCAATACTCTTCAAATTTAACATGATGCCAAACTGAAAATTTTTCCCTTAATTCTTACATTCCCAGAAATTAGTAGAAGATGAAAAAAGAGAAGCATTTAGCTTCATTTTTAGACCAGTTTTTTCTTCAGTTTGCCAATTCTTGTAAGCTTGCTTCAGCTTTTTGTTTTCTTGAGTATGTTTGCCACACATGCATGAGGACACAGAAGAATCAATAAAACAAAGTTAACACAGGTTTAAAACAGCTCCTGCCTGCCAAGGCCATGCTTAGATTGACAGAGTCAACAAAAGCACAGAAGGAGCAGACTAGTACACCTGCAAACTCTTACTGTTGGCTATGGGCCTTCATTCAGTACACGAAATCAGAATTTTTGTAATGTGAAGCATCTGATAGACCACCTGAAGTCACTGGAGCTGCAGCTGATTGTCCCACCCAACAAAGCATTTATGCCTAACTTCAGGCACGTGTGCTTGTGATTAACATTTCCACAAGCAGCTGGAGTCTTGCTTCTGCACTCTTCAGTTTGTACCTTGGCCAACACAGGGACCTGCAGTCCCACCCTTCAGGGCACTGACAGCCCTCCCCAGCCTTACCTGGCCCCCAGCCCACGCTCCCTGCACAGGGCTCCAGGGTCTCCAGCTCCATCCTTCGCCTTTAGTCTCAGCCTCCCAAGCTACATTGTAGAGTGACTCCAGCCCTGGCCCTGTGTCCCAGACTGACATCAGACCTACACTGAACACAGCTTGTCACCTGGATGGCTCCCACCTTGCAGTTTCCCTTCCACCATGTCTCTGGCAATCTCTCCTGGGTAGACTTTGGACTCTCGTTGTAGCCTTGTCGCCACTCCTGTCTCTGTCCACTTTTGCTCCTGACTGGATTCTCTGGAGGGATGCTGGACCTGGTTCATTGTTTTGCCTTGTCTGGGGCAGTCAACAGACCCTGTTCTGTGCTGTGCTCAGGTGCTGTGGGACTGCATCCTGCTTGGAGAGGGCACTGCCTGTGGGGGGTCAGCTTTGGCTCACGTTCAGAGAACAGGAAGGCCCTCCAGCTCCCTGACACTCGGAGGGGTGATTCAGTCAATAAAATCAACCATTTTCCTTGAATTTACTGGGGTTTGGATCAACCCATGTAAAGTTTTGTTTAAGACAATGGGAGTATTTGCAGTCTGCAAGATGAGCCCTTCAGTCTCACTGAGAATCCCCACAAAGTGCAGGAGACCTTTGAGTGCTCTGCAACAGAAATGAGAAAGCCCAGGCATGCCAGCTGCAGTGCAGGGATCCCTGTTCATGTGTGCTACTTCAACTCCTTTAAAATATGAACATACCTTTCAAAGTGCAGAGAGGGCAAATGGGCTAAATAAAATACAAATCTATTTTCAGACACAAAAAGAAAGACTTTTATGAAGTGAACTTTGTATGATTTCTATTTAAAAAAGGCACAGAGTAATTTTGCAGAGATCTAGGACCTCTGTCCTAGAAAACCCCATTCTCTGAGGAAAATCTCTTCTAGTGCAAAGTGCTGGAATCATTCTTCCAGCAAAAAGATGATACAAAAAAATTGAGGGAAGGAAGGGGACACAGTAGAATAATATGTTCTACTGATTATCTACTCACACAGAGGCTATCTCAATGGAAATTTATTAAATGTGACAGTTTTCTGGCTCATAAGCCATCTGGAATTGTCTGACCATGGTCACACTAATAAATTCTCTCAGCCTCCAAAACATGGTGACCACAGGGTGACCACATCAGAGCTCCAATTAGGACAGTTCCTGGCCTGTGCCAACCCCTGAACCGTGACTGGGAAAATGCAATTGGTCCAGATAAGAACTTCACAGAATCTCTTTCAACAATAAATTAAAGAAAGCTCAGTGTGAGAAAGGTCCCTGAAATGAATTAATTCACCTGTAGAGCAGTAGCTCCAGCCTCTGAGGAATTTCTCTTACACTACTGTCCAATGGCTACAACAGTGGAGCCATAATTTTGCTGACTCCTCTCCATTACATTTTGAAGCCATGGAAAGATTGAGCCCGCAGAATCCCATGATAATAACTGACATCCCCCAGCACAGAGGATACACATTCTTCTTGACCTGTCCAGCTGCAAAGTCAGAGGATTTGGTCCATCAGTCCCTCATGTCCTGGCTGGCCACCTGCCTGTGTGATCAGAACCCAGATAACTACAGGCCCTACTGGGAACCACACCTCATGCTCAGCTCCAACACAGACTGCTTCTTCTCCAGCAAGGAAGACAAACCAGATGGGTTGGTACATCTGAGAGCAGTGAATGCTACATCTGCAAAGGTGTGGATCAACACATTTGAAGGATCAGTGACCCCTTTAATGGCTTCTCCAAAGTTAATGAAATGACACTGAAAAAAAAGTACAATCAAGCCTGCTGAAATTCTGGTTCTGCACAAATATAATGAGTGTAACATCTCCTCATGCATGTGGGCTTTCTTTGAAAACTGAGGATTAAATAGTTACCTTCTTCAAATTTTGCTTTATGGTTGTACTGTCTCTCTCCACCACCTTCATCATTTCTTGGCTTGCCATGTACAAGATGTTGGCTGCAGAAAGAGAAACAGGCAATAATGTAAATACGCAGCAAACCTTTTAGAAAAAATAGTACAGACACAACTCTGCAAAAAAGCAGGGCAACTAGAGCAGTCATCACCTCAACAATCCCAGGGAAAAGAATGCCACTGACAGAAAGAGCAGTTTTATCTCACCTAACCAAAATGATTAAATGGCATACAGACTGAATTAAGTCACCTCCTATTAATTAAATCCATAATGAATGGAAAGGATCTTTGGATCGTAACTCTATCCATTTATCCTACAGACTTCTAGATCAACCCATGGTGATGACTCTCTCTCCCCTGACCAGAGAAATAACTCTAATGACTAGCTTTCACTTCAGACTTTTAGAAAGGTAAAGGTAAATATGATGTATCACCCATGAAGGGTTTTCAAGACTGGGCTTTAAACACAAAACATACATTACGAGGCGTTATTAATCAGCAGATGATTAAATTATTGACATCTCAATATGCAAGTCATTCAAATATTCAACACAACAAATAGTAAAAAACAATGGCAACTACAAACACGTGGTTGTCCTGCATAAAATGGATGGTACCTGCCCAGTCAGGACTGGACTGGACACCAAATGTCTAAGCCTTACCTTTCTGGAATGTAAAGTATTAAAAATGGCTCAGTGCAATTTATTTTGAGTTGATCTGCAAGATACTGTCTCAGAGACATAAACGATTGAGTCTAATGTTTGGACACGTAATTAATTTTATGAAGTCTTGAGTTCTGGCATATCCCAAGTATTTAGACACCAATGGGAACTATGCACTTCTGAAAAGCGGGCTGGTCTGTCTGGGTGCCTAAATATACACCAATTTAAACATTCTGACACAGAAGGATTACATTGTGTCTATGTAGCCTGACTTTTCTTACAACAGAACCTACAGAAGCTCAATGTACAGTCCAAAACCTGGCTTTGAACAAGCACTGTAGATTATGAGTTCTACTGCTACAACAAACCTCATGTATTCAACTGCAGAATCAGGAGTTGCTCCATTATGTTTCCAGAATATGAGAGGACCTTCAAAGAGTGTTTTAGTAAGGGCTATCCATTTCTGTCATCAGTGCTGTACTGAAGAAATGTGAAGCTAGCCAAAGAATTAGCACTTCTTTTGGACTAGTCAGCTTACTGGGCTAATAAGATGGCCAAGCCTCTCCTGACCTCTGATCACAGAGACATTCATAACCTGTACGTGGTAATAAAGGACAATATTCCACTTTCTCACCAGTTCACAAAACCAATGTGGCTAAATTATCCAAACGCATTTCAATTTCTAGGTCTTAGAATGACTGAAAGTATCTTAAGGCACTAAATCCTCTCCTGGAAAACAGGAGAAAAAGGGAAGATTCTGACAATTTTAAAAATCTGGACCAATGAAGTTTTGTGCACAAGTAGTTAATGACAGTGTTGGATTTGATTCTGCTTTGAGACAGGAGTAAAACATGCTCACACTATGATATAGGGGAGGAAACGGCAATCACATAGGTCTTTGGTGGTGACCAAAACATGGAATTGGCTGAATTCCAGCAGCACTCTAAGGAAACAGAATGCCACCAGAGAGATGAGTGATGGCACTGGAGATCAAATGTTAAAAGACAAAGCCAATGCTCTCAAACGAAAAAAAAATCCTAGAAAGTAGTATCTACTTCTGAGCCAGCCAAAAAAGATGCAATTCTGTTGCATGCCTGCAGAGCTCTGCCTTCTTCAATTAAACATTGAATGCAGCTAGTGAAAATTCTTCCTTTCCTAGACAAGATGAAAAGGTTGTCATAGACAATCCAGCAAATTTGCTGGTCCCATCCTACTCTGCTGGGCAAAGGGGTCTCTGTGCAGTTTCATGTCTAGCAACCCAGTCATCTAATCCTGTGGTGCAGCTGGCAAAAGTCTGTGCATCTACAGCACTGTTGAGTTCATATCCAGACATTGGTCATTGTCTTCTCAATTCAGCTCCAAACAGATGAATTACACATCTTGTTTTCAGAAGGACACACATCTTTGAATGCACCTTCAAAAATCATCTAGGAAAAACTTAAATAAGAGATAGGAAAAACAGCTGGAACAAGCCCAGAAGAGAGTCACTAAACTGATCACAGGGCTGGAGCACCTCTCCTGTGAAGACAGAATGAGAGAGTTGAGGCTGTCCAGCCTGGATGAGAGAAGGATTTGGGGAGACTTTATAGCACTTTCCAGTATCCAAAGGGGTGGCAAGAGAGATGGAGAGGGAATTCTCACAAGGGCATGGATTGACAGGACAATGGGGAATGGCCTTAAGCTCAAAGAGGGTAGGTTTAGATTGGATATTAGGAAGAAGTTCTTTACTGTGAGAGTGGGAAGGCTCTGGCACAGGTTGCCCAGAGAAGCTGTGGGTGCCCCATCCCTGGAAGCGTTCAAGGCCAGGTTGGATGGGGCTTTGTGCAACCTGGTCTAGTGAAAGGTGTCCCTGCCCATGGCAGGGGAGTTAGAACTGAATGGTCTTTAAAGTCCTTTCCAACCCAAACCATTCCGTGAATCTGTAAGGAGGAATTCCATAAGGTAAGTAATTAATTTCAGATTGAGTCCTGTTTCTAATGTGGTAACTATAACTTTAGTGCTCAGAACTCCTACCTATAACTGAAGCTATCTGTCTGTCAAAAGCCCTGCTCTGTGTCAGAAGGCAGGATGTGGAGTGCAGCCCCTGCTACTCTGAGCACTGGTCCTTCAGGTAACCAAGGTGGCTCACTATGGATTTACAAGATTTCACAAAGCACTAAGAGCAAGAGCCTGGAATATGGCAGGATATCTGTGGCAACAGGACTTGTACCAATTGCACTACACGTGGATCTTGGTATGTCAAGACTTCTTTCCAGCCCAGGATGAGGTCCTTGTTAGCTGGCCACAACAGATAGCACACCTGCAGTCACAGCTTCTGCATTACCTTGCAGTACGTGCAGTGGATGGAGGGCAGGGATGACAACACGAGTGGCCACCAGAACAGAACCTGACAGATTCAACACCACTGGGACTCTGCAGGCAGCTCTCCACCCTCAGTTCAGTCATACAGTGGGAACAGTAAGTACTGCCCTGCTCCCCTTCTTCCATCTTCCTAGTTCCTCTGTCCTATCTCCTGTTCTCCGTGCAGTCTGCTCATAGTTCTGGGTGGCTTGTGTGGTTTTTTTTCAGTAAATAATAAGAATTGAAGTGGAATTCACACACTTAGTAAACTGAGATTAGTCACAGAGATCCTAAAAGTAAAACCATAAGACAGCAAAGGCAGTAAGAGCAGCACTTCAAAAGGAAATGTCTCTGAAGGTTTGGGTAGTGTGCAAGAAAGGGAACCAGGAAGGCAGGATTAAGCTAAACCGGATGAACAGCAAGGTTCAAGAGTCTATTTCAACCAAACAGGAATCCTTCAAATTTTGGAAACATGATCCTAGGGAAACCAATAAACAGGAACTTAAACTTCAGCAGGCGTTAAGTAAGAGGAAATTGCAAAGAGCAAAAGTAGGTTTCCAAGAACAAACATTAAAGGATTTAAAAATAAACAATAAAATATTCCTTAGGTATATCAGAAACAAGAAGCCTACAACAGAATTTGTACAGGCTAAGGGAACAGCTAAAGAAGGTAATAACACTGCTTGGAAGATAAAATGACTTTCCTTTATTGCATCCAACTTTCTTGTTCAATACATTCAGGAGGTTTCTGCTCTCTGTATTCTTTTTCTGGCATTAACAACTTCTCTTTGAGTAGTGAGATATCAAGAAGTAGCCACAGTGGAGAATACAGAACATATCAGGGCTAGAAGGTATATTTAAGACTTTGAAAGAATGCTAAATAGAGAATTGCTAAGTTAGTAACAATCTTGCTACACAAAAATCACCCTGTCCTGTGGCTCTGGGAGTAGAAAATACTATCCAATTGCTATTAATTTTACAAAGGAAAATAGCATTTTACTAATCTGTAAATTCTTCAGTATGCATAACCAGATGACAAAAATTACAGGTCATTTAAAAACTCTCTCACATATCACACAACAAATTTTGGCTGGAATTAACCATAAGTAAAATGAAAGATTGTAATATGATAACGAGTTTGGAAGCAAATAAAAAAAAACAGGTTTAGATAATCTGGTCTTCATAACAAGAAAAGAAGGTCTAGATTCATCACAATTTAAAAAAATAATAAATTTATTAGAATAAAATTTAAATAATAATAGTAAAATAATACAATTTGAAATTTTGTTTTAAAATCTCTAAATAATCATTGAACACACCTGGCAAATAGATCATTTCTGGGATGGATTAAACCACTTCTCAAGATGACTCTATTTTCAGTGATAAAACCTTTAGACTTTAACCGGAATTGAGGTGGAATGAATCCTGGCCTAAGATTCTAGTCCACCTCTATATTAAAACAATGGGTACCTTATTTCTTAATGATCTGGTAAATGGATAGTACTTTATTGACAGCATTTGCACAGGACATGATATTAGTCAGTTTGTGAGGTACAGGCAGTGAGAATGTGAGAAATCCAATGAGAAGAGAGAAAAAAATATCAATGCACTAATGAAGTTCAAATTAAAGAAATCAAGATACATGCAGAAAAAAAACCAGAGTACTTTTTTTCCATTACAAGCTTATAAATCAATGCAAAGAATGGAATCAGAATGATTCCACCCAAGATGACTGGTGTTCACTATCCTCATTAACTCAGAAGCCCAATCAGACCATGTACTAGGTTACATAAATAAGAGGAAGAGGATGATACAGAATTCTCCAGTACAACTACAGAAATCACACTGTGTGACCACACCTGAAGAACTGTGTATGCTGTATGCTGACAGCCACATCCCCTGAGGGACACTGCAAAACTGGGAATGGTGGGGAAAACAATCAAAGAAATACAATTAAAGATCTGTTGCCATCATGTTTGTGATACTTCATGACACATTGGTTTTCCCTCTCTTACAGCACAATATATTTAAATACAAAACAATAAAAGGAAGTACTTTTTAACATCATATGCAATTAATTATGAACCTTGCTGCCCCAGGAAACTGATCCACACACATATTTGACGCATTCACTTCAAGTGTGTTGTCCTGAGCTCCTCTAATTGCAAACACAGTTAATACAATTAATCTTAGGGCAAATCTCTACAAAGATAACTTATACTTACATCAACCTCTCCTTTTAGGTACAATTCTCGATGTCTGCTACTATTCTTTCTTGGTTTCCTGTGGATACATAGAGTGGCTCATCTCTCTTGAATTTTACTAATGCAGGCTTTCAGCTCATGCCAGTGTGTCTCTCCCTCTTCAACAACAGATCTGCACCTCTTTCAGCCCCTGTACCTCTTTGTATGTATGAGAATCATGCCTCACTTTACAACACATTAACCCACATGAACTTGTGACCCACAAAATTCCCATGATTTTTCCTTGTGGAACTATTGCTTTACCAGTAATTTACCATCCTTGTAAGAAATTTATGTACAGAACAACTTGGCTCTTTTAGAAATGACAGCATTCTCCTCTCCTTACCCCCCAGTACTTGTCTTAGCTAGTGAAGGTCACTTTGATCCTGTCCCTCTCCAGCACATCTGCAGCACATTCTAGCATGGTGCTATCTGTAACCTCAGCAAACACACACACTGTATTCCGCTACTTACATCCCTAACACAGCTACTGAATACTAAAGGAATGAAGATAAGACTGTTACAAAACTCTACTATACAAATCTTTCCAGTTTCAAAAATCTTCCTGAACCCCATTTTCCACATAGTCATACATCTTTCTAATAGGTGTTTCAGGTACGTCGTATTTCCCAAACTTTGTTAAAAGAACATAATGAGAGACACTGTAAAAATTTTTATTAAGGTCAAGATATCCTAAATCCACTGCTTCCCTCTAATCCACATTATTGTAAGATGTTTAATGTCTGTGGAAAGCTATATTTAAAGATACACCATTATAAAGCAGGAACAGTAACCTTCTCTCTTGCCGCTGTGGAATGTCAATCTGGGCTTCTTCAGAAAAGCTATTTTTCTCAAAAGCTAAGTCACAAGTTCAGGGAGAAATCCCTCTGCTATTTCCTAATGCTATACTCTGCTAACCTTGGCATTTTTAAAATATTTAGTTCTTTCCTTTTCAAAAAAACTTGTTCTGTTTCCTTATTTCATGAATACCAAGCTGCTTTTTCTAAGGAAATAACTCAGAACTTACTTCTTTTGTGTGCAATTAGAAAGTCATCTCAAAAGGCTCTCAAAGACTGTTACTTTGAGCTTTTCAGCAGCTCTGAAAATCAGGTTGTGAACCAGGCACAACCAGAAGCTGACACAAAATGAATGGCCTCTGAAATCTTTCACTAGGCTTTGAAGAGGAAGGTTGTCCTGTGAGATCACCTTCTCAGTGTTTGCTACCTGGTGTTACAGTCTCTAGAAAGATTTCCAACCTGTGCCAATGCTTGCTTCAGCAGGAAATCTCTAAAAATTCCCAGAATCATTACCAAGATTCCTGGGAAAAAATATTTATTGGGTTTGTCATGATTTCAAGTAGAATATAAAATGCGATGTAGAGCGCACATGATGAACTTCCTGCCTGATGAAGCTGTTTCACCCAAACCTGCAGAACCAATCATTGCACAAAATAAAGCACATCTAGAAACCTGCAGGGCTGTGGCTCAAAATGTAAATGCAGGGAATACACATAATGGGCTGTGTGGAAGCTCTGCTGGAGTTGTGACCTCAGTGTCCATGCTGGATTAGGGTCAGTGTGTAGCTTCAATCTGTTTGGCATTCACCACTAGTCTCCCACACTCACCAAAGAAAGAAACATCCAGGGTTCAGTAAAGGTAAAAGAAAACTGAAATTAGTATTCTGAAAAATCATTATATGTGAAAGATAAGACTGTGGGACAAAAGGTCAGGAGGCCTGGAATTTTTCTGAACTATCACTGAAACCCTCTGAGACCCTGTGCAAATTACAAAATCTCTATGTCTCAGTTTTCTCATTTTAAAAACATGCTTCAGGCTGCTATGACAATGAAGTGTGTTTTGTAGACTGTCTTAAAAATACTTGCGCGTGAAAAACGTTGTGCAAAAATGTCTATTAATTAGTCATTAAAAAATATTTCCTTATCAATAATGAAATTTAGAGCCAAATTCATCATGTTCCCTTAGAATCGCCCACCACTACCTTGAATGTTGCATTTTACAGTGATCAAGTAACAAAATCTTCACAGCTATCCAATGAAGAAAACCTCAAAAACAGAGCCAAGGGTGAGCCTGCAAGTACCCAAAGTCAAGACATGCCTCTGTGAGAAAACTGCTTGTTGAACTTAAAATCTCTCTCTGAAGTGGCTTAGTGAAGCCAACACAAAAGGCTTGGGGGATCTAATATTGCACCCACACATTTCTGCATATGATGTCCTGCCTCTTTGCTTTTAGCAGGAATGCTTGAAGTGACAGTGTTAAATATCTGAAGGATGAGAACTGTCCTGTAGTCTGAAGCTGGCATGTCTTCCATCAGTGCCTAACTGATACTTAGTTGAACTGAAATAAGATGCTCCTGCCATGAAATGAAGGTGTTTGCCTGAGCTTTATGAGAAATTGTGCACTTGCAGAGCTTCCTCCAAAAGCCAGCCAGTTCTACCCTGCTGAATGAGGGACTTGACCAGTGGTAAACCATGAGAACATTCAGTGCCTGAAGAACCCCACCACAGCACAGCTATGATGGGATGTGTAAATGAGATGAACACCACTTACATCGGCTCTTTTGGTAACTCGGATATTCAGACCCTGAAATGAGGAGGGAGTTCTCACAGACGTGACTGTGAGTGCTCCACAACTCCAGACACACACAAAGTGGTTTGAAAGCTCTTTACTGAGCAAGGATGGTTTGCAGTATCAATGCTGGAGTTAAATCCTAAATCCTGTCTCGCAGGGATGTGACTTATGAAGCCATCTCTCTACCCACTGAGGGTACATGAACTGCAGTTCTCTCCTGAAAAGACTTTGGAAGAAAGGAACAAAAACTATTTTTTCTCATCCTTTGCCTGCAAGGCAAAAGCCCAGTAACCCTGCACTTTCAATTCCTATCGAGGAAACAGGCTCCTCAAGATTTGGCTTTGAACCAGTCAAGAATTTCTAGGAAAAGAACATATAGAAACTCTTCAGCTTTTCCTGTAAACATCTTTTTGGTTATTCAATTTGTTTATTTGGTTTAACAGTCTAAAGAAAATTTGAGCGGGCTTTGTTCTTAATTTTCATGGTATAATTCCATTCCTTCAAATCTGTACTTTTGCATATACTGGACTGATGCATGGTGAGCCAGCCTGAGTCAGTGGGATACTCCAAAGCACAGAAAGTTTATAACATGAATTTTTCCAGTATCATGGCCTTTGTAAATATTCCTTCATGTGGGTTTGTTTCTCACAAAACAAACAAAAAACCGTGGTTGTAAAGCTACAGAAACTGGCCAAGGTACCTGGTGACAGCTGTAGAACCCCAAAGTGTTTTTACTACGTTCTATTTCATCTCAAGTTGCCGATAACCCTTGTAATTCATAACCAGGTCATTTTTAATAACAAAAAAAGCTAGTGTTAATTAACTATCATAAACAATTAGGTCTTAGAGCTTAAAAGTGAAATCAAAGTTTAAACAGACAAATACTGTGTTTATAATACATAAATACCTTCTTAAAATGCTGTAACTTGTTATATGCAGATCTTTTATATACACAGATTACCCTGAAAATGGAAGCCCCTCATTTATTCCCAGGTCAGGCTTATGAAATTTACTGCCAACTTAGCTTCTCCCCATGATCCTGCCAATGACCTTTTTCCTGCCCTGGTAGGATCATTCCCTCTCCATGGATTAAAGGTGATTAAGGATCAGTGTCAGTTCAGTCTCATACATTTGCTAAGCAGAGACGACAAACTGTGACAAAATGTGTTTGATTTATTTGCGGAGGTTTTGTGATAGAGGAACCCTGATTGGGCTCAAATCAAGGATCCAGAAAAGAAAAGAGTGCTTTATATCATTGGTAGCTCTTTAACCCAAAGTGTCACAGCAAGGACTTAATATCCTTCAGCTAAATCATTAGTTTTCACAAAAAATAATGACTGAAATCAATCAAGCTTTTCAGTGCTTCGGGTTATTTAATCAGCAATTCAAGCTGCCAGTTGTTAGATGAATACCTGTATCTATTGAGCTGGACTTCAAACACATTGATACAGCCACAGTGCAGCCAAGCAAACAATGTGTGAAATAGAAAATTTCCCGGTTTTTAAGAAACACATGTCTAGCATTATAATTATTGTTTTCTGAAGATTTTAGAACTGTATTCTAAACCATTTCTTGTCTATTGACTCTATGGGTATCAACAGATCTATGCTAGAACTTGGGAAGTTGTGCAAATTTCAGGGAAGAAACACATTTCTAACTCAGGACAGATAAACTTTATACTTGATTCTTGAAGCTATACAGAGATTTCCTGTACTTGGACTGAAATATGTATTTTTCCGCAAGTCTTTAAACTTCTTGCTTGATTATTGAATATCCAAATAAGATTTGCCTGCTTATTTGCAAGAAAAGATTAGATTAGGGCTAAATTAATCATAAACTCACAGTAAAAACTGTCAGGTCACACTATGCTGTCTGTGGAAATTCAAGATGATTTGGAACTATGTCTTTAAGGAAAGAAGTCTTGAAAAAAATGACTTACACATGGCACACATGTTCATAAAATATAAAACATTATGTATTACTGTCTTAACCCTGATAAACTTTCAGAAATATACACGCCCTTGATTAATTTAAAAACAGCTCTGTGTTGTAATGCCATGACTAGAGCTCATTCTGTGTGGTTTGCTCTGTAGTCTGTATCTTAATTACATAAAAATGATACTGTATTCTTTGCTGGGCTAAGGAAATGAACTTACTGTGATGGAAAGAATAGACAGAAAGAGATGCCATACTAATGAAACAAGGGACAATAACAAAGGAAAACAAATCCTTTTCAACTTCATTGGCTAACAATTTTCAGGAAATCATCAGAATAGCTCCTTTTCCAACAAAAATGAGTGGTTGTGAAGATAGCCCCAATCTAGACAATTTAATGGATGCACACACATTCTTTAATAGCTTGTTCATCAGACAAAAAAAAACATAAGACTACAAAGGGTTACCCGAGCTCACTTCATTTCCCTACTGCTGCTGACTTTAGATTATGTTGACTCTATCAACAAGATTGTGGCTGTAGGTGTAAATTTTTTAAGTCCAACACATCAAAATATTGTTCTATTTTATAAGTTAGTAGGAGCTATGCTCTGGAATGGATACAGGGAGAAACACAAAACCAAATTTTTCTTCAAGGTCCACATAGTACAGATTCAGCAGCACCAGCCTTCGAAGAACATACTGTAGGAGCTTCTAGAGTGGACAAACTCAGAGGAAAAGAACAGCACAGCCCTGCCTTCACGATGCCTCCCAAATGCAAATCTGGTGCCTCCACTCAGATCAACAAACCCCTCAAGGAGATGAATACAGAGACTGGAGAGACACCTCACACTGTCTTGTGAAGGTCACACATACTAAGACATTGTCTTTTTTCACTAAAAAATTAATAAACTTTCTTTAGCTAGAAGTGGTTTGTAAGAGTTCAGTGATCCCCTTGTGACTGTAGCGCAGGCTGCGGGTATTCTCAGTACTTCTGTAGGGTATTCTGAGACTGCAGCACACAAAGTTTTATGACCCTTCCCATCCACCCCCATCCACCCACTACTTCTGACTCCCTTGATTCTGTTCCCCACCTATAGGGAACCTATGCTTTACATACTTAAAAAAAATTCTTACGCATTCCATTAGCTTTATTTTTCCAGGTTGAATGTCAGTCAGTTAATTCATTTATTTTTCAGTAAAACAACACTTTCCAGCTGGTCTCTGTCCTCCCTTGTGTTTGAGGCCTGTAATGAAAGACAGCTCACTACTGATTAAAAACCTGAAGTGCAACCAGGCCCAGAAGAGAACTCCTTAGTTATTTAAAAATCTTTTGCAAATCATTTGTAATATAAAGGAATATTGAGAAGTAGAACAACATGTGAAAGGAAAGCCATTTTACACCACATAGGATACAACCCATTACAATAAGAAGTTCTCAGGGCCAAGAAATCAGCAAGAGTGGACAAAGACATTGGAAGTCAAGAAATATTTAGAACTCTCTTAACAAACTATCACCAAAATTTAGAGCTATATAGTTACTCTTTGTAACTACAAAAGCCTCAGATCTTTAAGCCTTTACCTCAAAGAGCAATGTCCTTACTAACTGGCAGACTTTTCTACTGAAGAGTTTTTGCCCGTTTCTTGGAATCATTTTGTTCCGACTACTGCTGGAAATGAGAGACCACGCAAGATGGACTTGGGACCTCATTTCCAGCTATTATTTCCTTTGTAAGTCAATAGTATATCTCAGTATGATAATGTTTATATTCATTCAAATTTGAACTAATTTTTCAGCAATATTTGTCACTATCTCTTAAGAAAACAATTTCTCATTTAGTACTGTATTATTACAAGTATGGAACATCAGTTCTACTAGACTCAATATAAAAAACCGAAGAGTGACTACAACTTACTAACTCTACATTTCTTACATACACGTCTGAGCAAAGCTCTTTATCAGTTTGCCCTTCTCTGACATTAGAGTCTTACAGTACAGGTTTGCTCTTAAACCCAGTGCATAGAATAGTTCTCTCAGACATGCCTTGATGGTTTGGGAAATGATAGTGCATTTTATTGTACTTTCATCAAGTACTCACTGGTTATAGAAAAATCTACTCAATTGTTCCACAAATGCCAGGCTGTAAAGCACATATTTCCGCACTGGCTTGCTTTTGATAGCCTTTTGTCTCTTCACTGATCAACAGCATTGTAAAAAGCCTTTCCTTCTCTATCTTACCCTTCTGCCAACACAAAATGCACCTTCTCAGCTTCTGCTTTGACAATTGTGAAGTCAAACTTCCACAGCCTGTTTTCTCACAACTGCTCTCCAACAACTGAAGTATTGTTGCTTTTGCAGGTACAAATATAGACTGTATCTGCACCCCTGTATGAAATGGAGCCAGGAACTATTCTGAGGCCCTGAGGCCAAGTGGAATAGAATGGCTTGTTTCCACAGAATTAGATTCTTCCTCTACCCAAACTGCTTATGGGGAAGATGCATGGCAGTGCTAACTCCAGACCTGTGCCTGAATACTATGAGAATGCTAACTGGAGAAGGCTAAAACCATACTAGAATTCATTAATAATTTAGCAGTATGTATGATCACAATCCAGTGCTACCATGACTCCCATACTCAGCTGATTTCTAGAGGTAACCTATCTATCTTTGCAGGTCTTTTTATAACATTTCTGTATCCTGCATTCACTCTGAAATTGCAGATTCATTCGGACATTCAATCAGACCACATTTTCTGAACTTTCAGATTTGCTTTTAACTAATGTCTGATATTAGGCATGTTTTGCCTGTATTTGGGTTTCCTCAATCACTCTGTGTTGTATCTGTTAATCTGTTTTTCTTGGTTCTTCTATAGTAAAGTGTCCCTCATTAAGGGTTCTGAAATTCTTGATGCTACTCTTATACATTTCATTAGTGTGTATGACGTTACAGGGCTGGAAGGGATCTCCATTTGTCTCTTCTTAAGATGAATTAATGATGCTATGTTATTTTCGGCAGATACTTATGCATCCTGTCATTAGAAAGTGCACATGATGAAAGTTTCATTATCTTCATAGAAAATCCCATCTAGAATTCCATTCATATAATTAACTAAAACCTAATCTGAATCACTTTTGTTGCAATGTACTCCATTACATATTAGCTCATCTACCATGGACATGTAAGTTAGATTACTGCCCTTTACTTGAAAACTCTTACTGTGTCCTTCAGTTGTCCCTTGTTCAGTCTAAACAACTCTATTTTATACCTGTCATAGGATTCGCCTGATTAAACATGGATATCTAAAGCTTAATTTTTCTTTCTTCACAGTCAGAGGAAAGTACACAGTTCATCTCATCCTTAAGTACTGACCTAGATAGATTAGACAAGTGTTACCTATTTCTCCACTGACTATGGCAGGATTTTAAGGGGAATAGTGAATGAATAGAGCTTTATGTTGTAAACATGTTAAGTATTTCTGTTCTAGCACAGGTGTTGCCCTTTTGTGAAAATATGCAGCAAACCTGTCTCTTGTCTTCAAATTATCTGTATCAAACTGGCATATATTCGCTGCTGATTGCTTTCTCTGATATATATATGTGTTTGTGTGTGTCTGTGTGTGTGTAAAGCAATGCACTATGAAAACTAGCTGAACAGTCTGGATTCCTCCCTCTACAACTGTCAAGCACTTTACATACGGCACTTTGGATATCTCCAAATTTTCTCAGAAGTGCCTTGAGTCCATCTGTCATGCTCTGGTGGACATAATATTCCACAGGTCTCGTCTTTAATATGTGGATGCAAAGACAAGCCCATCCATCCTCCTCCTTTATCCCTGTTCTTGCCCAAGCATGTTATGTCACTTCATACCGATATTCCAGCTCTGTCAGTTCTCTCACCCATGTGTGTTAAGGCAATTAACTAATAATTTTGATGATTTGTAAAGGTTTGCAATGCTATTTTATTTTACATACTTTAGAAACATACATTACCTGCACACCACCTGTCTCATCTACCATCTTCCAGTAGTCCTTTTGTCCCTTATGATTTTCTTTCTTCACTGTAACTTCAGATCATTCATGAGCACAAATTTGCTCATAGTGATACAGAGGTTTTTTTTATCTTTTCCCTTGAACTCATCATCAAGCCTCCTTTACTAAATGTTTCAATGTTAATCACTTTTTCACAGCTAAGGAAGCCAAAGCTCCCATGACATTGGTTAGATTGAAAGTGCTCTAAACTCTGTGCACACTTGAAAATATCCTTTTGAGGAAGCACAGTGGTTTTAATAGCCAAGTCTTATGCCCTGCGAAAAACAAGCAACCTCATTTACCCTGTCATTAGTCTCACTCTCTACAGTTTGTTTCCATCCAACTTTCTTTCTCATATTCACACTGCAGCTTCCCAGGACAGTTCTGATGCTCTTCCTTACAAAACTACCATTTACTGTCAAATTTTTCACGGAATGAATCTGCTATTTCACCATCTGCCATTTAATTGCCATTACTGCTATTACTTTAGACTCTTGTTTGTGTTGGCTAAGGACCACAGCAGAGACTGGGGACATCTTTTGTCAGGTACTGGCAGAACTGACATGGAAAAGCCTGAAGTGATGTCCTGTCACATAAGAGTCCTGTCACACAAGAGTCTCCCACAGAACCTCCACAAATTCTTAGTCTCTTCCTTCCAGAACATTTCGTTGATGCCCCCTTAGTAAATCTGCTAGGCAGCAGGATAATTTCACAATAAGCCATTATCATAAAATGCTTCAGACATATTTTTAAATATGCAGAACAACAACTTTAAATTCCCAGTCCTGGCCTCTGTAAAGGTAAATTGGACAATATACAATTAAATTGATAAATTGCGGGTAGTTGTAGCCAAAGGAGACTCCTGAGTGCCTGAATGGATCTTTTTTTTTGCATCTAAGAAAGAGTTACACTGCGTGGAGTGCTAAAGGTCCCAGTCAAGTTGGCTTCAGTGTCTCAGAGGCTACTTAGGCTATCAGAAAAAGTAACATTTCTGCTCCACAGATTTTACATTTTATTTCTGAATGCATTACTGCTGAACATAGAGCTGCAGTTATGCACACTGAGTTTTGCTTGTCCTTCTGAGAGACTACAAGCAGAGGGTACAAGAATAAAATAATCTGACTTCAATGGTATCATTATTGCCAAAGACTCTTCTATGAAGACAGGCTGAGAGAGTTGGGACTGTTAAGACTGGAGAAGAAAAGGCTCTGGGAGACCTTATAGCACCTTCCAGTACTTAATGGGGCTATAAGAGAGCTGAGAGGGACTTTTACAAGGGCATGGAGTGGTAGGACAAGACAGAATGGCTTTAAATTGACAGATACTAGGATGAAATTCTCTACTGTGACGGTGGTGAGACACTGGAATGGGTTGCCCAGGAAAGCTGTGGGTGCCCCATCCCTGGAAGTGTTTAAGGCCAGGTTCAATGGGGCTTTGGGCAGCCTACTCTAGTGGAAGATGCTCCTGCCCATGGAAGGGGGATTGGAACTGGATGATCTTTAAGGTCCTTTTCAAAACAAACTGCTCTGTGAGTCCACAATTTTCATGTGCTGCAGAGCTCATCTGTACTTTGACAGGCTGCAATACAACTCTTTCAAAAGTCCTCTAAACTTTAAAGCAAAGTTGATTAAATTGCAAAGTGAAGAATAAATGCTACATTTGTATCAAAATGCCCTGCAAAAAGTTGACTGAATTTTTGAAAGTAAGTTTCCCTCAAGAAATATACTACTATCTGATCACATTTTTTTCCTAGTAAATTGCCTGTCTTACTGTAAGGTTCTTCAGTGAAGTGTAACATTAGTTTCATTTCCAGTTTATCCTTTGCTCTTGAGGAAGCAATCTCTGTCATTCCTCTGAAGGAGTCAGAAAACAGTGGTAAGAACTAATAATACCAAACAGCACTGTAATTTCCTATGGGGAAAACATATTTTCTACCGGTAATTATTGCCAACAGCAATCTTGGAAATATCGTATAACTTATTGTTTAAAACATCAAACAGAAGGAACTGCTTTGTATCAAGGATGACTAATGCAGGAACACGTGCTTCCACACATGCACACACACATTAGATAAAATGTTGATGTTTAGAGGTTTACAAGATATAAACATTGACTTTGAGGTCTGCTTAAGTTTACACTTGAATTTAGAATGAAAACATAGCAGTTAATGTATAACCATGATGGACATGAATAGGCAAAACCAGCTGCAATTGCTACAGACGGGCTTCTCCAATCTGCTTGGTACTGCAGTTGCAGGAAGATCAGAACTATACAAGAAAATCAGTCAGCTGTGCTTGAGAAAGCACAGCAGAGGCTAAAGGCAAAAATAAAAAGTTATTCAACAATTATACCCAGGTGCTTTACAAACAACAGATGCTTTGTTGGAGAGTGCGAAAAACACTCATTTGCTTTGTGTGATGAAGCATGTGCAGATGAAGTGGGGTGTGTGATGGAAACTGAAATGTCCACGGGCTTAATCCTGCCCGAAGTTACTTTGGAACAACTCCCACCATCTTCAAATGACAGAACTATCCCTTAGGTAGAAAAATTCATCTCCAGCTTAAGCTCTCACATACCGTGGCAGATGGCTGTGATGCTGGGATTTCTGCCAGGGTCCAGATTTTGGTCATGAAAAGTGTCTCCTCTTACCCTACAAGAGGGGCACAGAAGGGCCTTCTGTAGGTGGTGCTCAGTCCACAGGGAATGGCCAGGATGGACAGTGCCTGCAGCAATTCCGCATCTCCGCACTATGGTTCCTGTCTGAGCTCTGTGGGATTACTCCGCTCTGCTAGACAAGAGTTCATGCCTGTGAGTAGCTACATGGAGGTCAGTTTAAGTGCCCTTCTGGACTGGGACCTGGTGCTGATTCTTTCTTGAGGAAGCAACTGGAATACCCATCCTTTGAAAAACGTGAACTTTCTCTCAACTGGAGTGGTTTTGATTAGTAAGAAAGGTGGACTTTATACCACTTTATACTTCATAAACGTAATCTATTTTTAAAGCTCATCATAAAGNCTGGAGAAGAAAAGGCTCTGGGGGACCTTATAGCACCTTCCAGTACTTAATGGGGCTATAAGAGAGCTGAGAGGGACTTTTACAAGGGCATGGAGTGGTAGGACAAGACAGAATGGCTTTAAATTGACAGATACTAGGATGAAATTCTCTACTGTGACGGTGGTGAGACACTGGAATGGGTTGCCCAGGAAAGCTGTGGGTGCCCCATCCCTGGAAGTGTTTAAGGCCAGGTTCAATGGGGCTTTGGGCAGCCTACTCTAGTGGAAGATGCTCCTGCCCATGGAAGGGGGATTGGAACTGGATGATCTTTAAGGTCCTTTTCAAAACAAACTGCTCTGTGAGTCCACAATTTTCATGTGCTGCAGAGCTCATCTGTACTTTGACAGGCTGCAATACAACTCTTTCAAAAGTCCTCTAAACTTTAAAGCAAAGTTGATTAAATTGCAAAGTGAAGAATAAATGCTACATTTGTATCAAAATGCCCTGCAAAAAGTTGACTGAATTTTTGAAAGTAAGTTTCCCTCAAGAAATATACTACTATCTGATCACATTTTTTTCCTAGTAAATTGCCTGTCTTACTGTAAGGTTCTTCAGTGAAGTGTAACATTAGTTTCATTTCCAGTTTATCCTTTGCTCTTGAGGAAGCAATCTCTGTCATTCCTCTGAAGGAGTCAGAAAACAGTGGTAAGAACTAATAATACCAAACAGCACTGTAATTTCCTATGGGGAAAACATATTTTCTACCGGTAATTATTGCCAACAGCAATCTTGGAAATATCGTATAACTTATTGTTTAAAACATCAAACAGAAGGAACTGCTTTGTATCAAGGATGACTAATGCAGGAACACGTGCTTCCACACATGCACACACACATTAGATAAAATGTTGATGTTTAGAGGTTTACAAGATATAAACATTGACTTTGAGGTCTGCTTAAGTTTACACTTGAATTTAGAATGAAAACATAGCAGTTAATGTATAACCATGATGGACATGAATAGGCAAAACCAGCTGCAATTGCTACAGACGGGCTTCTCCAATCTGCTTGGTACTGCAGTTGCAGGAAGATCAGAACTATACAAGAAAATCAGTCAGCTGTGCTTGAGAAAGCACAGCAGAGGCTAAAGGCAAAAATAAAAAGTTATTCAACAATTATACCCAGGTGCTTTACAAACAACAGATGCTTTGTTGGAGAGTGCGAAAAACACTCATTTGCTTTGTGTGATGAAGCATGTGCAGATGAAGTGGGGTGTGTGATGGAAACTGAAATGTCCACGGGCTTAATCCTGCCCGAAGTTACTTTGGAACAACTCCCACCATCTTCAAATGACAGAACTATCCCTTAGGTAGAAAAATTCATCTCCAGCTTAAGCTCTCACATACCGTGGCAGATGGCTGTGATGCTGGGATTTCTGCCAGGGTCCAGATTTTGGTCATGAAAAGTGTCTCCTCTTACCCTACAAGAGGGGCACAGAAGGGCCTTCTGTAGGTGGTGCTCAGTCCACAGGGAATGGCCAGGATGGACAGTGCCTGCAGCAATTCCGCATCTCCGCACTATGGTTCCTGTCTGAGCTCTGTGGGATTACTCCGCTCTGCTAGACAAGAGTTCATGCCTGTGAGTAGCTACATGGAGGTCAGTTTAAGTGCCCTTCTGGACTGGGACCTGGTGCTGATTCTTTCTTGAGGAAGCAACTGGAATACCCATCCTTTGAAAAACGTGAACTTTCTCTCAACTGGAGTGGTTTTGATTAGTAAGAAAGGTGGACTTTATACCACTTTATACTTCATAAACGTAATCTATTTTTAAAGCTCATCATAAAGAGACCTGACCTTTGCACTAACCAGTGAGCAATCTCTTGTGCCACTGGGTTTGCTTAAGATAAGCCAGCATTTCCTTCCCAGATCCATGAAGATTCTGTAGGAATTTTCTCCTTGTCAGTATTGTCACATTAAAGAATTAGGGAGCGCTGGTGGACATCTTCATGGTAAGGAGCAGCAGCAAAGTGGATTGCCATACTGTTTTAGCTGATCACAGGAATTACGTCCAAACCAGCGTCCCCTTCAGTCACATGGAATAACAGGTACTGCATTAATTACCAGATTTGTAAATGTCATTTTCAAAAAAAAAGGTATTCCAATACACAAATGTCTAGAGTTGACCCATGGGTATGGATTTAGCATGTGTTTAAGTGCTTTGCTGGTATTGCATGATGGAGTTCAATGAATCAAGCTAAATTTCTAACCAGCAAACACAAGTTATGACAGAACCAGGAGTTCTACTTCAGATATCCCTTGGGGGAGTTTAGACAGACAGCTTTGATTCAAAAGACATGAGCCTACTGCAGAAGGGAGTCCTTCCCCTGAATTCAGGGGGCTTTGTACTGGGCCCAGGGAAAATCAAGTGCCAATTTGCAGATGACTGACTGGCATAGTTTAACACAAAGCAACTGTAGCTGGTAGCACTTAACTGGCATATACTTATTTTCAACATCCTTTCTGCTTTGTTGATGTTACCTCTTCCTTTTTCATGCCATTTGCAACACATCATTAGACTCACTGCAAATTTGTGGGCGTAAATTTTATCCCTGGGGATGAAACCTCACCAGGGGTGAATAAACAATCTCCCCTTCCCCAACCAAATCCCAACTGTGCCTCACATTTCATGGAAATGATCAGCAGTTCCACTATCAAAACATTCACGCTTTATGAGTAATATTTATGATGGGAGTTTTTTATGTTGGGTTTTCCCCCAAGAAGAAAAAGAGGAATAATTAACAGAAATAGACCAAATGAGAAATTTCCACATTATTACGCTTATTTTCATAAGGCTTTCACAGGAAAGTAAAAGCTTTTGCAAGTAATAAAAGTCCTCATTAAACATCTTTCTTTCTTTTGGAAATGGGGTAAATTACGAAGCAGATTGACTTTAAAAAATAAATAGGACTATAAATACATAAAAGTCATTGCCTTCCTCCAGTAATTTAATATGAGCATCCTATTCTGAAATAAGGAAAAGTTTATTCACTCACAGAAAGAATAGGGCAGATGTGAGGTTTTTCCATCAGCTTAAGTGCTGCCTTGGTAAGGTGAGTTGTCCGACTACATTAAACAAACATTTTAGTCAGGCATCACACAGGAAAATAAACAGTAGCAAAGGAAACATGAAAACATTAGAGACTGTTATTCTTTGGCCCCTTTTCCTCCAAAGCAGGTGATAAAATATTACTGTGTTTCCACAGGTAAGGAAACACGCTCTTAAACACTTTGCAGAAATACATATTACGATCATAACTTAAAATGTCAGAAGTGGACAGGACTCAACTGTGACAGTGCACAGGAGGCTGCCGAGGAACACTGCAGGAGCAGAGGATTTAGCACACTGGGCCCAGCTGCTGGGCTACCTAAAGCAGCCTTCTGGCAGCAGCAAATTCAGAGAGGCAAAAAACATCCTGCAGGAGACAGACGTACAGTGACCTGATTTCAGGATAGACTTCTCTTGAATCCTAATTAATCAGATGTTAGTGAGGGGGAGAGACATTATCTGCTGTTATCATTTTTGACATCTTTCTATCCCACTGAGCATCAAAGAATGCACTCAGGAAGAGAGGAGACCTGCTGAGCTCCATTGGTTTTGCCCACCTGTGATATACTGCGCTACGCTGCACAGATGTAACACGGTTTAGTTTATGTAGATGGAATTTATGTGCCATGTCAGTAAGTTCTGTTCGCCATGAAAATTTGCCTGGCTACCCATCATGTCTGAAATTCTATACATATTGAAATATAAAACATCCTTGAAATGGTTTCTGCATCGTAGCCAGAAGTTATCTAAAACGTACATTCATCAGAAGAAACAAAGCAATCACTCTTTACTACCAGGGTTTGGATTTCAATCAGCCTGGAAAACCAACTTGAAAATCTCCTGGTCTGGGTTCAAAGATCTGTACAGTTGCCCAGTGCCCAGGGGGTAGGGAAAGATTTTATTCTCCTGCCCAGTATGAAAGATGTAGGTGTGAGACTGCAAGGTGCTACCTGAAATCCTTTGTAGTATCACTTTCTGTCTCTATTTTAAGATGCACTGCATGCACTGTCTGGCCAGTGTGGTTTGGGGAAGCTGCTCATGACAAACATACATATATATATTTATAAGGCTAAATTAGTGGCTAGGCAGGTTCAGTAGATCAACTGCTACCCCGGGTTGCAGGTCTATGTACAGTTATGCTGCTGACCAGCTATGTGATGCTGGCCAATAGCTCATTCCTTGTCTTGAACACTGGGATCTTTTTAAAACATGCTGGTACAGCATTTGAAATACTAAAATGTAGATGAGAATATAATGTGCATATCCCCCTTAGCTGTGCATGCCTCAATGGACAGGTTTTGTTCCATTCAGCACGGAAGGCAGAGCTCTTTTGATTTTGTTCCACAAAACAAAATAAAAACCAAAAGTACTATGTCTTCTGTGCTGGATTTAGATGTGCTTATCATAACTTCTGTTGTATTTTAATTCAAAAAGCAAAGCAAGAAAGAAAAGTAAACTAAATTTTAGCTGTGCAATTATACAGCTTCTAAAAATAATTTTTCAGGGGCAAAACCTCTTATTTCACCATTCCATGTTAAGTTTTTTATCAAGTGATTACCAAATACCTTAAGCACTGGTTTTTATCTCTGAAAAATAGAAGCAGAATAAGTGGAGGTGCTATTGAGTTCCACGAACACAACACTGTGTACTGTCCTTAGCCAAGTATTTTGGTTAGATGGGTATTTCCACAGCATTTCAGTCCCAGAAAAAGAACTTCAAAAATTTCCCATCTTAACTTGTCAGGAAATTGAGGTGGAAATGTAAAATGAGTTTTCAAAGAAGGCAGGAAACAAACAACACTCTCACTAGAAATCAGCAACTGTAAATCCTAATGCAGCCAAAGTATGAGATATCTGACTGTCCTGGCAGCAAGGGCAAAAGTTGCATGGACAATTTGGAACACATTGTTTTCTGATGTCTGAAGCAAAATGAACGGTCAGTAGATACTGACTGGCATTTGTGGTTTCTAGTAGAGAGAGTCCCTCTATGATCAGTAAAATGCATCAGTCATCTGCAGGGTGTGATTCGCCTGTCCTGCTTTAATGCCAACTATTCAGACAGCATGATGTCCATAGTGATCAGATGAAGACCACCCATAGTGTGGCATTTAAAATCTCTCTGATAAATAAAAAGAACTGGACTAGAAACAGATCTCAAGCCATGATAACTTGTGAGGTTGGAATAATTCAAACCCAGAATGCAGCTTCCCAGCTGGCTTCCTGGAGATAAACTTAAATAACTTAAGTCAGTGTAAAAGCTTCTGTTCCATTTTCATAGCAACTGGAAGCTTACGTTTCACTGGCTTTTGATGTAAATTTATCTCCCAGATGCTATTTGATAGTTGTGTAAAATTTATCCTACAATAAAACGTTTCACTCTCTGGCACCTCAGGGATGTAATTTTGTCTTCCTGTACATCCAACAGGGAGAAGCTGCTACTGCTGGGAGACAAGCCTCAATACCTCATCTGGGACTCACTTCCTATACAGTCCTGTGGGCATAAAAGTGGAGTGCCTGAAACTGCCTTAGCCCTTTTTTTACTCTGTAAAACAAGGGCAATGTAAACACTCCACATGAAATCTGAATGTCTCCACACTTAGAACAAGATAAAATTTGAATCACAGCTCTGGAGTTTTATCTTAATTCTTTGTCTTACAACTTCAGTTGGATGCTTTAATTAACTAGGCATCTCCTATTTCCAGTTTTCACTCGTGTGACAGCCAAAACTAATCTGAAAGCCTTGTTTCAGGCTTCTGAGTCCCCTCCTTCCCAACCTGCTCCAACAGCACAAAGCAGACCTCCCCCTGCCCCAGGCTACAGTGCTCCCCTGCTCCCCGACCAGGTTAAACAAACAGGGAGATTCCTCCAGGGAAGTCACAGGTTCAAGATCACAAAGGACCCACCTCGTTTGGGCCAGTTGGAGGTTTTTCTTGCTATTGTGCTTATCTGTATCTTCTCTGTCATCCAGACATTAACCTCTGACCTGCGAGCCTGCCTCTTGAAAAAGCCGTGCGGTGTTTACCCATTATGTAATGTCTGTGCTTTTGTGGAAATTTTACAGAAACAAATGGAGGAAGTTTGCCAGTCAAACGGCTGGACAATAAATCCTGTCCCATGTAGATAGAATGGTTTACTGTCACTGTAAGTCTGCTACTGGCATCTGTCACCGAAGCAATGTTTACAAATTTCAGGGCACTGGAGTGCCAAAGTATTCCAGCACTGCAGGACTGTACATGATTTGTAGAACCACCACTAGTGTGCCAGATAGGGGTAGCCTTGTTTTGCTAGCCTGAATAAACAGAGTGACAATGTTTCAGATAAGTCAGGGTCACTAATGTTCAATATTTCTGTCTATTCATCTCCTAAGTTCATAAATACAAGTACCCAAAAGCTTGTTTGTTCTGCTTTTTCTGCCCTAAGATACCTCTGCTAGAAGTTAAACCAGGTAAGCAAAGTCCCTTCAGCCCCTTTTGCTTATTTCTTATAGGTCCTTTGTTATTTATACACTGTATGTTCCCATCCTTCCTTACAATCCATTTTCTTTACAGTCCCTGCTGTCTCTTCTCCTTCTGTACTGTTTCCCCTTTGGGACAAGACATTCTATTATGTTCCCTTTCTGGACACTGTCATCACAATTCCTCTTGCTGTGTAACTGGAGCTTCTACATATTATCAACTATCAAGTTAGGACAACAGAAATATGTGTTAGGATAAGAAGCAGGAACAAACGTAATTTGGAACACTGGGACAGATAGGTAATGTAATTCTTCCTTCAGTGACTCTTTCGGCCAAGGGCCCGATCCTGCAGCAACTGAATGGAGCTTTTCACTGTCAGTGTCAACGGGAGAAGCACTTGGTCTAAGAATTCTGCTCTAATTAAGTTTCAAATCTCATTTCCTTTCAGAGGAGAGAAAACATTGTTGTGACTAAGCTTTGGATGTGGTAACAAATCCCTGGCAGGTTGGTTTGTTTTAACGGACGTATTAGATTTAAGGAAACTTTTACCATCTTTTCTGCCCTTAATCACAGCTTTTATTACAATTACAGTAATGCAACAGAGGTACATGCCAAAGGCAATATGTATATTTTTAATGAGTTGACATGCAACCTTCCCGGAGAGGAGAAACAACTTCATTTGCCGAACATTTCTGAACTATATCTAGCAATTTATTAAGGGTCAAGGAAATGTTCAGAAAAGCATCTACCACAAACTCAGAGGCTTCAGCAACTCACAGATGAGCAGTCTCATAAGACAGACTCAGTTGTTGTGCCAGATTTAGCAAATTTTTGCTAAATGGTAACATTTTCTATTGTCCTCAAACAATAAAAGAGAAGGTTAACAGGCAATATCCGGACGCTCAAAGATTATTAATCCATGCATGTGGCCCTGAGTCACTGGGCTGTAAAACATCATCAGTTTCCAAAGATGCAAACCAAAGTGGAATTCTGCTTGAAAGAGATGCTATCACAAACCCAAAGGAACTAGTTGCATCAATAAGGACTATTTATGCAAGTTTTACAAGACATTGGCTCCCAGGGGTTTTCATTTTGGTAGAATTAGTTCAGTCAGTCACATCCTATGAGTGAAGAGCCTTCTGCCTGGTTTCTTGCCTCAATTTACCTTACAGCTTGGACACAGGTCAGACACTGGTGCACATAAAAAATTACCACAGGCTGACAGGCACACATCTCCCAGGCTTATTCACCTGGGGGCTGAAGAGCTCGCAGGGTCAGTCTCCAACAGCAGCACACAAAATCCGTTCTGTTAAATTATTTCTGCCCACTGCTGTGGCCTGGGCCAAACAACACATACAAACAATGGCTGGCCATGCTTTTTTGGAGGTTAACACAGGCCAAGGACCATTTCCAATACAACCCCGGCTATGTATAATCTGTTTTTTAGAGGTAGAAGTTTATCTGTGGGGACCAGAGAAGGATTCCTGGCTTGTGGAGATGTGACTCCACAGACCTCCACATACCTTTCTCTGAGACAAAATTATCAAAGGAAGACACTTGAACACCTCATGTAGGTATGACTGCATGCTTGCTTTCTCGTTGGTCACCAAGAAACTGATATCAATTAATACGAACTCCAGCAACAAATTACAGGACTCCTATCAGATATGTGTACTATCAACCCAGATGCCTGATTTTGTCATGCACAGGACACTGCAAGGGAGTGACTGTCATTATGCCCGGTTTGTACAATAAGACTGGGGCTGTCCAGGCTGGCAGCACAAACCCCCACTGCCCATCCTGCTTTTGGTCCCTGTACAATCCTACAGCGAGCCTCCCACACAGACCAACACACCCACAGATCCATGAAAGGCACAGCCCCTCACTGCAGTCCCAGCTACTCTGGCACATCTGTCTGGATGATTAGTAAGTAAAATTTAACTGATAGAAGACAGAGCCCAACTGGAAATGTAGGAATGTGTTTTTACTACTATTAATGCAATCAAAACTTCCTTCTTGCTATTATTACTGTGTTAGCGCGTCAATTTTATTCCAAATTGTTTTAAACTGTTAACTTACCAAAATACCTGGAGTATAGCACAATTCACGTTCTGGTTTTCATTCTAAACTTAACATAATTTATCTGAAATTATTCTGCTTCTTAAAGTTGTTTCTCTTGCTAGAACGTGAAAAATATGTTTACAATATGCACTGGAGGAACGTTAATCTTTCTCTTTATACCCAAAAAAGTGTTGAAATTCAGTGCATAAAGTAATTTCTAGTGTCTTTGTAGGCTGAAGGTCCTTTTCTGAATTTACCAATACTCCAATTCAGATGACAGTCTATACAGCTGGCTAAAACATAGCTTAAATAAAACAGATGCAAAGAACCCTTTGTGAAACTGATTACTGATTTACATTCACCATCCAGTATGAA
Organism: Ifrita kowaldi; assembly: GCA_013398055.1. Classification (NCBI taxonomy): domain Eukaryota; kingdom Metazoa; phylum Chordata; class Aves; order Passeriformes; family Cinclosomatidae; genus Ifrita; species Ifrita kowaldi. The sequence continues at coordinate 425,949 of VZRS01004546.1, forward strand.
TGAAATGCAAAAAGTAAGCAGACATAAGTCACATAAAGTAGACTGTAAAAAGAGTGTTTCAATCACATGAGAAATCACGTCAGTAGTACAGGTCAGTTTGCTTGAGAAATATATATTCTTTGGGAAAATATTTTGTTATTTTACCGGTAAGATTTTTTTTAATTCACACACATGAGATTTTCCTGTGCCCATGGTCTTAATTTTAGAAAAGACCAGACCTGTTATTCTTCAAAACTGATGCTTTAATATTAAAAAATGAAATCAATATTTACTAAATGAGAAAAATACAAAAGATGGTTTAACACAGAGAAGGTGCTCACCAATGCAGTCGACGCTGAAGAGATTTATGGAAGTCGTTATTGAAGACTCATCACAGGTCTTCATCCCTCGCAGTGCAAACCTCACCAGGGAGGCCTTGACTCCCTCGGGGAGGAAGGACAGCAGGTACACGGGCATGTACAGAGCGTAGCGGAGCTTGCACAGCAAGGGGGTCATGAGCTTCCCCTGGGGGGACTGAGCCATGCGCTCGATCGTCGGGAACAGCAGCACGGAGCGCAGAACCTGCCAGACCACGAGAAACCACTGTCAGCAAGGCCACAGCACCACAGCCCAGCCTGGCAGACCGAATCTTTACATGAGTCTCCACTGCAATGAAATTGGGCTTCCAGGCACATTGCCCCTCAGGCTTTGTGGTGTGCCCAGGTTCAGTTTTTTAAAAGATGAAGCAAACAAGTACACGGCTATGAAATTATGTTTTATGATAAGACAGGGAAGAACTCAAGAGGTGAGTGGCCTTTGGGGATCATGATGAACCGGGAAGCACCAGCAGGAGTAACCCCAGCAGAGGGCAGCAGGCAGGAGCCCTCCGCTCAGTCCCAGCAGGTATTTTATGTCAGGAAAAGTACGCTGCTTTTCATTTCACCCGGTAAACTATTTTCTCTAAGTAAACCAACCAACCAAATTAGAAAATGTCAGCTGCTGTGATGGTAACTTTAGAAATTGACAACACACAGGGTTTTCAATTTGCAGCTCAATACAGGTAAACTTGGTCAGAACAAGAAGCAGCACACAGCCTCTTCATTTCAGTGTACACTGGCACACAATATTGCTTTTTATATGTTAGAATGATATAGACGTACTCTGACATATTGTAGCATAGTTCATGTTATAATGATACACTATAGCCTTAAAATACAAAGAAATTAATTAAAATCACACCCACACGAATCAAAACTGAGTTAATATACCAACTATGAGTTATATTTCAATGCTAAGATCAAGCAAATATTCTAAAAGAATAACTGCATTTTTTTTTTTCCTGGAAGTAAAAATATATTGCAATAATTCATATAGGAATAACCCTCAAAGAGACACAGCCCTATCTTAGAGAAGTATCAATAAAAAAAGTAAGAGGATCTGGATATTGCATTGGCAGATAATAAGGTATAAACAGCTGGGCTTTCTTGGTGACTCAATATCAATAAATGTAGTTATATATGTCTGCTTACTGCACATCATTCTACATGTTGTGCAAATTAGTATTTTTGGAAAATATATTTTATGATAATTTTCTTTGCTCTCAGACAAGACTCAGCTAATGTATGCCACTACATCTGTATGCAGCACTGCTGGTACCAGCAGGTCCTCAATGGAAGGCAGGGCATGCCACCAAGAGATGCTTCCAAAATCTGGGCATTGTAACACAGCAAACAGCAAACATACAGGAAACATGATAAAATAACAGAATCCTTTAGGTTGGAGAAGGTCTTTAAGATCACAGAGTCCAGCTGTTAACCTAGCACTGCCACACTCATGAATAAACCATGTTCCCAAGTGCCACATCTACACACCATTTAAATACCTCCAGGGACAGGTGAATCAACCACTTCCCCTGGCAGCCTCTTAAGTGCTTGACAACCCTTTCTGCGAAGGAATTTTTCCTAGTATCCAATCTGAACCTCCTCTGGGTACAACTTCAAGCTGTTTCCTCTTGTCTTACCACTTGTTCCTTGGAAGAAGAGACTGATCCCCACCTGGCTCCAACCTTCTTTCACGTAATTGTAGAGCAATATGGTCCCCCTGAGCCTCCTTTTCTCCACTCATCTCCCTCACCCGCTCCTCATCAGACTTGTGCTCCAGAGCCTTTCCCAGCTCTCTTGTCCATCTCTGGACACGCTCCAGCAGCTCAGTGTCCTTGCTGTGAGGGCCCAAAACTGAACACAGCACTCGAGGGGTGGCCTCACCAGTGCCCAGTACAGGGTGACGACCACTGCCCTCGTCCTGCTAGCCACTGACAACTGTGTGTCTAAGCTGTGTAGTAGGTCACCAACCATTTCCCCTCCAGTTATGGGGGCTTCATTCTGCTTACTGTCCATGTCTGGATACCCAGAGAACAAGTGATCAGAGTCAGGCATTGATCTGCTGGCTCTTCCTGTTTCTTCCCTCATCACTCCCTGCAGCTGGAAGGACAGAGAACACCAACTGTGCTCCTGAATCCTTAATCAGTTGTCAAAAGGCCCTGAAGTCTCTCTTGATTGTCCTTGGGCTGCTCGTTTCAACTTCATTGCTGTCTACCTGAAGAATCAATAATGGATAATAATCCAAGAGCTGTACCAGGGTGGGAAGATGGGAGGCTTTCTCTTCCCATCTTTAACCCGGGCCCAGGGAGGCAGCAGGCTTCTGTAAGAAATGGTCCTTCTGTTTCCTTCAGAATGAGCCTCCTATGAAAATAACACATCTTTTTTTCCATGGAAGCAGTTTTTATGGAATCAAGTTGTAGAGTGCCAACCTCAGCAACACCTCCAAGTCAGGTGAACCACCGTCCTGGTTATTGTTCTTGCAGAGCCTCACACCTGTCATTCCGGGGCCCCTGGAGAGGTGGGGCAGTCCCAAAGGAGACACACTGGCTGTGCCAGGCAGGAACTTGGCACCATTGCTCCCTGTCCCTTAAGTCACTCTGTTCAGCGAAACAGAGAGAGAGCAGGGAACCCTCCATGTCATGCATCCATCATCAGAAACTGTACTTCTTACAGTATTTTAAAAGCAGACTTTGAAAGAGTTATTTATATAAAATACAGAACTATTTTAAGAAATCCTTCCACTTTCCAGCTGATACTACTTTGGTTTGAGACAAAGAAAAATACCTTCTCAGGGAAATCAATCCTGGGCCTCTTTTTATTAAAGGCAACCAGCAGCTGAAGTATAGGAATGCAAAACTTTTACTAAATTACATGGCAGTTTCGTGATATTTCAGCTAAAAGCTGAACCCAAACTGTTGTGATCTAAAGCAGATTTGACCTGCGTTCCCAGGCACACTTTAATCCTTTGACATTGCAGTTTATAGATATAGGATTAGTTGCTTGGAGGGCTGCACTAACCATGGGGGAAGCTGCTAAACCTTGGCAGAAGAAGGACAAATCAAGAAAGCTGTTACCCTGTCCTGTGCATTCCTGCATTTTGTAATGGCCCACAAATTCAAAAGATGTTTATCTATTTTGGTATCTAGAGCAATCAGTCCATTAACTTCAGGAATGTATGACCTGCACAGTAAATTCAAGAACACAGAGGGAAGACAAACTATTTATTTTATAGGAAAAGTGAGCTCTCAATGCAGAGAATATTAAATACCCATTCCATAAAAGCATGGCATTGTGGTGGCAATGTGCTTTGTTTAGGAAGGATCCACAATTAATATGATTCACTTCCCATGATAACTGGTCCCTATAAATATTAAAGAATAAAACAAAGGCTTCCAGCAAGCTACCTACATAGAGAACACATATACTCATGTACATCCAGGCTTTGGATTGAGCTTTTATCTAAATCTATCCACAGCAAAACGACAAAGTGACAACTGAGTGCCTTCAAGTCTTCACTGCATGATAGTTATGTCAACATGGGTTTGGATTTGCAGTAACAGTTGGAAGTTGTTTTGATTAAAATGAGAACAGAGTACAAAAAGTCAAACAATTAAATTTACAGTAAGTTGCTGTTCAACACTGCACAATTTAATAGTCTCAACCACAACAGCAAAGAGTTTCTGTAAAATGTTTCCTTATAAAAACACTACAAGTATGCAAATTGGATAAAGTTAAAAACACTCCCACAGTAATATTTTCCACTAGTGCCTTCTACTGAATGAGCTATTCCTCAGCTACAATTTGAAGTTTGAGTGGGTAATACTACTTGTTTAAGGGACTGATAAATGACAGTGCTGTGGCTGCAAAACCACGCTTAAAACCTGGATGCCGCTTACAACCAGTATTCAAAGAAGGCACTAGATTTTCAGAGCAGTTAAGTCCTCTGATGCCAATGAGAGGACGTCAATGCTTTTGAAATCAGCCAGTTTTGATTACACAAGAAATGCTGGTTACAGACTCAGGTCCCCAGGTCTGTGCTTTTCTGAGCTCACACAGCCAAGGGCCTGCAGAGGGCTGTCACACTCTGCCACCTGCTCTTAATACAGAGACACTTTGCTAAGAGAAATAAAATGGGAGAGAAAAGCAGTCAGGATGTGAAAAGGCAGACACTGACCAACAGAAGGGAGCAGGAGCCATTTCAAAGATTTTTTTCAAAAGAGACTCCAAGTAGGTGAATTCAGTAATTACAGCCAGGCTTTCTCAGTTCTGTCCCTTGGCTCTCAATGGACAGACCACCCCTGCCCATGACAGACCACAGGTATGCTCAGACAGCTCTACCAAAGCCGTAAAATAGAAAGACTCTGCTCCACTGAAGAAAATACTAGAAAGTGAAACTTCCTCAGAAATAAACCACTGGTTCACTCTGCTTTAATGCCAGAAGCAATGGTCACTGGAGGCTCTCATTGGCTTTTGAGCAGGGAAGTTTTTGAAATGCATTTGCTCCTGCTGCATAACCTGCTCTTGATCATCAGGGCAGCAGAAATGGTCAATACAATAACCACCAACAAAAAGATCACAAGGCTCAGATCTGACACCAGTTATGCATTTCAGAGTCCACAGGGAACTCAGACCTCAAATCAGGGGGCAGAAGCAAACAACCATGAGCCATCACACCGACCAGTGCTCAGTAATGGAGTGCCCAAGCATGGCACTGCCCCTGCACATCCAGCTCTGGAAAGAAAACGTGCAAGGAAGCTTAACTTAAAATTCCTTCAAAACGCTATGAAAAGCAAGAGCTGTTTCTCTGTCAAAAGCAGCACTTCTTTTGATATATATTAGTTCACCCCATGTATTAGTTTGTTATTCCCCTCCTGTGCTGGCAGAGAAAAAGCTATTATCCTGTCAGGTGAAACCTAGTAGATTTCTCAAAGATAACATAATGATGAATTTAATGGTAATCTACAGTCTACCCTTGACACGGAATGCCACGTTAACCACACAATTTCTTCTACTCAGTATGCAGAAACCTGCAGGCAAAACAACGAGGATCAGGGAAGTATTCTGTGCTTTATTGCCACAGCTGTGCCGAGCAGATTTCCAAGAAAACACACAGGACAAACCAGACAGTGTTGGCTTGGGCTGTCCTCTCCCCACAGCAGGACTTGCTGGGCTTGCCTGTTCACTTTGCTCACTCATGAATTACATATAATATAATATAATATAATACAATAAAATATGTAAAATATAGAGTTCTACGTCAATGTCTTGAATAATTTCTTCTTCGGTGGTTCAAGATGGCATTTTGTTTGTTGTACCAGTGAACTCTGTCACAGCTCAGTATCAACAAATCCACAGCATTTCGTGACAGTAAAAGAGCTAAAGAATAGACACAAGTGACAAAACATCGTTTTTCCCCTGGTGTGAAGTCAAAATATACTGTGTGCATTTTCTCCTATTTTTCCCTATGGATCTCCTGTAATTCTAAACAAATGTTTGGGCTTATTAAAGAGGCACCAAAACAAGTATCTCAAACACAGTTAACAGAAAATCTTAGCACTGATAATTTCAAAGTGCTTTGTAAGAATTAAGTCCCATAGAGAAGTTTTAGCATGCTTTTTATGGACAAATAAACTGAAATCTGTGAAGTTAGATGACTCCACAATAAAATATACATTGTAAAAGCAGGAATAATTTAAATGACTGTATGGTAAATCACAATTCTCTGCTCTCACCAAAGCTTACTTTTCTGGGTAACCAAACTGTTTCTGTAAAACAAAATGGTAAAAAGTTGTAAATAACCAACATTTTGTAGGAAAATTTGTAATTTTTGTTACAATTAATAGTTCATTTAGTGGCCGCTTAGTTCAAGAGAATCTTCTGTCAACATCTTCTATAGACCTCTCTCAACATACAGGGGCTATAGAACAGGGCAGAGGCATGTGCACTTGATTTCAAACTTTCATTTTAAATTTTCTACAATTCCTATTTCTTAGTGCCCAAATTTTCCCTTTGGCATCAGATGCATTCAATTTTTTTCTATTCCTTTCTTTCCAGACTTCTAATTTCATTATACATAATCTATGAGACTGTGACAGAAGGAAAGACATTTTAATTTTCTACAAAAAATCTTTTCTTATGAAGAACATAATATGCTTCCTGTAGAGCTGAATTTGTTTTCCAAGCAAATGCTCAGTTAGTGTATGCAACTCTGTGAACACGCTGGTAAAACTCTAAATAACACCCTTAAATTTTCTCTGATGGGCTGAAGGAATTCTTGCTTCCTAGGAAAAACACTTTTTGAGTGCCACCACCATGTTCATGTTTGTTAACTCAACTTCACTACGGGACATTTGAATTTTCATAGTTTGGGAATAAACTGGATCAAGGATCCAGGATTGATCACAGGACCTTCTGGTACAATTTCCATAGGCATAGTGAGAACCCAGCTAGGGATTGAGTTCTTTAAGGGAAACAACACATGCAGTGCTGTGAGGGCACATGGAGGATGTACAGACACTCATACAGGCAGAATTTCTCTCACAGCGTCTGAAGAAATTACTGTTCTGCAGAACTACCTGATGCCATCTTTAAACATACAATGACCCAGTCAGTGTTTTCATGTAGGTGAAGAGCACAGCAGTGTAAATGCAACAGGACAACAGCAGAGAGCAATGATCCTAAGGATGAACATGATTTACAAGGTCAGGATGCTGTTTTCCTTTCATATAGACACATACGCACCCAAACAGTAGTGCCAAAGATATAAAATATGAGTATGTAAAATCAAATGTACTTTTCAGGACTGAGCATAAAAGCACGCAAGAAGTCCATAGATCCATTTACCACATAAAATTTGGATTGAATTTTGCTTGACAACTTCAGTGCCTTTACCTCTAAGGCACTGGGCCTCGGCATTGCCTTGGGGAGGTGCCAAGTCCAACACATGCACACACACACGTGCACATACCCAGGTACATGCTTCTAATTCTTCACTAAATAAATACAGCAATACCTAGAGATCCCCTTCCAGCACTCTGGTTACATGAATATTAATGACATCTTACACTAAAAGAGCAAATTCATGAATACAGTAAAGTATGCATATATGCACAGAGCTGAGCTGTGCCAGAACAGCAGTATGACAAACAGTTCTCTTTGTCTGTAAGGCAATAACCTGAGCTTTATCACAGCAGAGGCACTCATTATTGATTATCCTGCATGGTTTTTTTCCCCTTGTATGTCTTCTGTTAATAGAAAGAGGTGAAACTAATACAAAATTTTTTATCATCTAAAATGTGATAACAACCATGTTTTCCAGTCTGCATCATAACCTCAGTACTGGTAAGTGCTGGGGTAAGGCCTAGGCTCCAGGACCAGCATCTTTTAGTATGTCCTCTGGCAGGATTTCGGCCGAAGCCAGTCGGACATCTGGGCACAGGTTAGAAAACAGTGTAGATCAAGGATTCTTCTAAATACAAGATGTTTGTGAAGCAATCATGATTGGGTCTAGCAAGGCTTCATGACTGGAATCTAAGCTGTATTTTGCCACTTGCTGTCAGGAGCCACAGCGTGGGCCCTGGTTTGTTTTATACAAAAAAAAAAATTAAATACAATTCTTAGCATATTTACCTCAGTCAGAGATACCCTGACCTGTTCAGTGATATTTAATAATTGATTTTGCCTACACGAGATTCTAAACACACTGTGGGTCACCCTTGGCAACTACATGCAGATCCTCCCTCTGTTACCAAGAGATCATTCATCAGATGCTCCACAAGGAAAGAACAGCAAGTCACTAACTCTGTATGTGTTTACATACTTAGGTGTTAAAGGTATCTGCTGAAATTGCACCATGAAATGGTGGAAAAATAACTGAGAATAAACCTTTGCCCTTTTCAGAGATCATTTTGGCTCAGTGTTATCCAAGTTCACTAATGGTTCTTAACTGAGGTTCCTGAGTTAGGAGTTATATCACCCCCAGACTCCCAACTGAAGTCAGTCACAGACAGATCATCAGAAAACACCAAGTGATCTAAAATCACTTTCTAGTAGAATTACCTGTTTCTCATTAATTACAGAGGACCTAAGACTTCTAACTAGGAGCTTCGTCATATAGATCAAAATGAGACCCCTCCTCTGTGGGAGAAGCAGCAGGCACACTTTTAAACAAGTATTTTGAGGGAAACAAATGCTACTATTAAGCAGTATTTGAGCAAGTGTTCTCTAAAGAGGCCCATCCATAGCAGTGTATGATCACTAGCACTGAAAACACTGTAAATATATTGGTGTCTCTCAACATGGCAATGTAAAAAGACCAGAATGTATTATTAACTTTTGTAAAAACTGAAAATATGCAGTAATTATGATATTAGGTCAATGTAGAAAATACCTACCACCAACAAAACCCCCAAAACAACACCCACCTTCACCTCACCCCTTAACTGGAAAGAGGTGGTATAATAATGAGGTTCTGTAAAGTTAAATTTGGTATTTCAATAATTCAGCTCAGAGAACCAACTCAGAAGCTACTACTATTTTTAAATATGTCAAGTAAAAATAATCTAAAGCATGAATGAGTAGCAAAAATCCTGGCAAGTAATACAGTGGTAAAGACATGTGGGAGATGGTGACATGCAAGTTTGCAATATGATATGGCGCAGAAAGCAAAGAGAGAGAAGCTCTGCAACTTCACGTTACACACAATGAGGAAATGCATCACAAATGCCAGAGGAAGCTCTGCCTCTGGGAGACAATGCAGATTGCATCCTGTGCTCTACATCCTAAGTGGAAAGATTTCAACCAAGAGGGAGACACAAATACAACCTAGAATTAACAAGGGGCTTGGATGATAAAGTTTTTGGAGGATGTTATATATAGAGGAAAAAATGCGGATAGTGTGGCAAAATGGGAGCAAGAAGGTAATGGGATGGAGATTCACAGCTACACAAATTTTTAAGGGCTATAAATGCAAAGGATGTGAAATAATATTCTGGGTGGAACAAGTGACATCAATACATGTGATGGACAGAAATGAAAAATTAAAATACTAAGGCAGGTATCAGGAGTCTGTATTGACACAAATTTTCATGCTGCACCAAGGTATAGTGTCCCAGCTGCAGAACTGTTACCAGCAGGAACGGTGCAAGAAAGAGAAATGTCACCTTACACGGATGTACAGACAGCCTTGACTTCCCAAACCAGAACTTTGAGTCAGGAAGCTGTGAAAGTAGTTAACATAAGGCCTGATGATGTTACTTATACATTCAACTTTTCTCATGCAATACATTGTCTTGGGACTGCATATTACAGATGCTGACTAAATGAATGATGAAAAGCAAATGCATTGACTTAAAATGCAAGGGATTTTCCCCTTCTACTCCTTCTTTTGTGTAAATTTTTAACACATTCAAAAATTAGAAATGTATTTATGTTTCAGTTACACAGCAAGCTGGCAGAATATTTGCAGAACCATTATGCTCAGGAAAGAAATAGACCCTTTCAGAAGGAGAAGACCAATCACCCATTATTCGCGAAGCTTTTATCCCTCCTCCAAAAAAAAAAATCAGAAAAATACATGAAGTTGGGAACACCATGGAAAAAATACTTCTAATTCAAAGAATTCTGTTAATAAGATGAACTTTCCAACACTCCAGCACAAGATTGATCATTAAACCCAGTCCACAACTATTCTGCATTTCCTTCCCATCAAGCTGTAAGAAATCCTCCAGCACCCAATGACATATTTTATGATGCTTTGGAAAAAGATCCAAACCCCCAGAACTGATGATACAGCACAGGATGAGAAGATGGCAGACTCACAATACTATCACTCATGGGTCCCCTTTCCTGATATGGAACTCATTAAATTAAAATATTTTTAAAAGCTCAGAAAAGGATTTTTTTTCAGCCAACAGAAAATGCTACTGAAAAAAACCACAGAGATCAGTGCCGATGCAGAATTCACTTGTGATTTCAAATATTTGATGAATTTTACTGTGAGCACGTAAACAAGGTTTACAGTGTTATGGGGAACAGTGTATATAGTCTCTACCTGTGGTCAATTTTTACTGCTTCCAAAGAAGGCAAGTGAGGGCACAGAAGCTATACTTCACAACAGGACAAAAAATATTTGTTGGACAACTATGGAAAAGTCCATAAACAGGAGCTTAGGTCCGAAATATAATACATACTTTACAATAATAATAAAATTTCATAAACATAAGTATATATATATGATATTTACAATATTTACATGGTGCAAAAAAACCAGCCACCATAACAGATGTACTCTCAACTTTTTTTACAGTCCTTTCCACTAAGTACTCACATCCTAAGCTCAGGCTGGCCGTGTGACAAGGGCTGTTTCCTGTCCAAGTGCTGTTTTCCATTTGCCTTTGATGTCAAGGATGTCTCTGACTCTTGGTGTCTGATGTACTCTGCTTTTGTCATAGCTAACTTTATATCTTTATAGTTAAAATTACTTATAGCATACTCTAATAGAGTGGGATATTCAACTCAGTCTGAGGAAGAGACCACTCTTGTTTCTCTGTCATCACAGGTACAAACCATGCAGACCCCTCTCACCTCTAGAAAACTTCATCGCTATTACTGACCTTAAGGGAGCTGGTCAATCTAGACAAGTCTCCATCACTCTGAATTATAGAAGAGAGAACTTCAGAGACTACAACAGGCTGGCTTCAGGGCAACACAAATTCAAATAACTACACATCCCATGGTTTTAGCTATTCCTATTCGGACCTACGCATGAAGTATCAGCTGTATCAGTTCTTCAGGAAACAGGGTACATATATATGTACTTCCTGGAAGGCTTCTCTGAGGAACAACATACATATAAATCTTCCTGAAAAGCTCAGAAATGTGTTATTTCCAAATATTTTAAAAGCATTAACTTCCTTGAAGATACAGGGTAATGAAAAATACAGGGCACACTGAGACCCATCTGGTGAAGATGTGCATAATCCTCACAATTTCACACTGTTGTGTGATGGTACCAACTGTTGCAAAATGTAAGGTCATACTTGGATTTTTTTTTTTAAGGGAAGGTAAAAGCTGTATGGGCAATGCTTGTCTCAATAATATCAGACAAAGTCACTCTTTGTAAACGGCATATATGTAAGCCAAACAACAGTTAAGGAAATCTAAGGGAAAACTTCCTTTTTGTGTAAGCTGGTTCATATTTCCTGATCATCAGTTTTTTTCTATCTTCCTTTTGAAGTGGTCAAATTTAATACAATGGATCACAACAAACTGAATTTTTTGAAGTTATTTAACTTATTGCTTCTTACATTCAACATATCCAATATTGTCATATAAATGACACCTCCTTCAACATCTGAATTTGACCAACTACTTTCAAATATATATAATCCATACATTTTTTTCAAATGGATTAAAGCTTTGGCTTATTTTTTTATTATTTTCTTTCAGCTTCTACCTGATGATATATATAGCAGGCAATATTCGCATCTGTTTAAAATACTCTACAGTAATCACATGGTTTTTCCATGTCCTGGCACCTTCTTTATTTAACATACGTTATCCAATTTTATTTGAAATACACCTATAAGACCCCAATCCTCCAGTGCTTCCTGGCAGCTCCACTTGGATGGAAACAAAATTCAAGGACCAGCATTTTTGTTAATGTATTTGTATTTCAAACAGTGATCTCCAGTGTAACGACGAATACAGTGCTGGGTACAATGATTACATCCTCAGGTATGTGGACCTGAGTGTCATTTGCACCAAGGTGAGGTGTGACTAAATTTATGTCTACTCTAAGGCCACTTTCCACTGACTTAGCATAAATTTGGTTCTGAGCCTTATACACTGGAGTCCTGCATCCAAATTCATTGGACCCTCCATATGAAAAGTCTTGCTAAAACATGAATCACAATCAGGCTTCTACGGTATTAACTTTGTGCTGTATTATTAGGAGAATACTAGAAGTTGCTCTGCAGAGTTTAATTGCAAAAAGAACTGAAATGGGACAAAGATAACTGAGGATAAGTCAGAGGCATGGAAATCTTGATAGTATCCAGCTTCAGCTGCTGAGAATAAGAAATCACCTTTGTCAACAGGGATCACAAGCACAGTAACCAAAAGAGCCCTAATGAGACTGTGCTGAATGCCCCTTTGAGTACTTCTGGTCCTCTGTGATTGCACCTACAGTACCGGCTGTGTGATCTTGCTCCTTTTGAACCTAGTGGCGAAATTTTCATAAATTTAATACATCTTAATTCTGCCCCGTGACTAAATTCTAATTAAAGGATTATTTTCCAGATATTAAATGTGACAGCCTACACTTAATGTAGACCTCACCAAAGACACAAGATTCTCAGCTCTAGAAACCAAGACTCTCTTATCTGTTCTTGGACAGACAGATGAAAACCATGGCTGTCATAAAACACTGATCATGGTAGTTAGAGATTAATCTCTTGGATTGACAAGTAAATTGGGAACTTTGACAATTCCCTTGGAAATCAATACGCTTTCAATCACACCTTTCAGCAGGTGTCAGCATTTTCTGTGTACTTGACTTCCAGTGCTGAAACCTATTTAATAGCAATAGGAGAGGGACCTTCCATACCTCACCTTACAACTGGGTCATGGCACAGGGAAAAATTATCTGTTGTTTCACATTACTTAAAATATTTTCCAGTAAGAAGTACTCTTAGAATTTTTCCAGCTGAAGCCCAGAATTCTGTTAAATATACAAAAGTCTCAGAAGTGTTCTCTACAGACACTGCAAACTATTTTTCAACAGGTCAGCTCTACATACTGAACTATTTGCAAATTATTAGAAAATATAAAAAATATTAAACACACAGACTGTTCATTACATTTACAAGTCTCACAGGGCTGAAATGCAAATTACTCTGTACTACAAATATTTGGGTAACTGAAAACTTGCCCAAAATGTCTGAATTAAAAAAAAAGAAAAAGGCTTTTTATGGGTTAAAGTAATAACGAGAAAACTGTTCTCCCAAAAATCTGTATCTTATTGTTGGACTGAAAATAGTTTAATAGAGAAAATATTCATTGACAGGGCAGTATTTTACATAGAGAATTAAGCCCCATCAAAGTGGGCAATGTCATTCCATCTACAAGGGAAGTGCCAAAGGAGACGGCCAAAATTTGCAACGGTGTGATAATACCAGCAGGGATGGATTTGTTGCTATTATGATTAAAGCATATAAACAGAAGAAGATTAGGAGGGGTGAGAGTGAAAAGAGAGGAAGAATAGTTTATTGGTTGGAAGAAGGGCAGGGAGAAGCTTATGTTGGAATGCAGTGTCACAGTTACACACCATAAAGCTTTCAGTTGCTCCCATTACATGAATGTCAGAATGCAGCTGCCACTTTCCAGCAGAAATTCTTTCCGTTTTCATTTTGGAAGTACAGGGTGGGTTTTTTCAGTGCAACACTCCCATGAGATCACCATGTTGCATCTGCAGGTACCCTTACGGCACAGGGACTGGCAAATGCGACTTTGTACACATGCTCTGGGACATTTAACACTTAGGATGAACCAGCAATACGCCCTTCAAGTGGAGAGGTGGCTCAACCAAAAGAAAGCATTAACAATCAGATTTTGTGTTGTCTTGAACAAACTGCTTTCACAGACATCAATGTACAGCTATACCTAGCAATAAATCTCAATGACAATCCATCCAGTTTAAGGAAATGGGGCTGAACAAGGTAAATGAGAAACCAGCTTTACAATTATAATCTCATTCTGCTGATGAAAAGGGAAGGCCACGATTTTCCATCAGTGCCTTGAGATCCCTGGACTTCTATTTTTAAGTGCTCCACTTAAGATATTTGGAAGGGGTTTATTTCACCACTCACTGAAGTCAGCCCTCAAAAAGGCATCCAGTCGACCCAGATCCATAGCCCTTCTCAGCTCAAAGGGTTAGGAGTCAGACAAGCTAAGCTGGCATTGAATATTGGAAGGAGTTCAGTCCCCTACCATTTTAATCAATTAAAGTGGTTTACTGGCTTAATGATGTACCCTGGAGAAAGAAGAACAGCAAGGTTCTGCCTTGTGATATCAGTGAAGAACAGGATGAGTGAGTCAGGAAGTATACACTGAGCAGAACTTTGTATTTTTGTCAAAGAAAGAAAAGAAACCATGAGTATTTGAGGTCTGAGAGAGAACTTATGTCCCAAATTCTTGTCAGAGTATCAAAAGAAGGGAAGAAGAGAGAGAAGGGAGTTAGGAATTCTCTCAATCAGCTCGTTTTTCCATCCTTGCTTTCATCTTTCCAGAACTGTAAGCATTTTAAATAGTAAGGGAAAAATAGAAAATTCCTTCCTTTGCAATACTACAGACTACTGCTAGCCTTAATTATTGTAACAAATTGAATATATGCAGGAATCTGCTAAAAGAGCAAAATTATCATATCTAATTTACCACACAAATAAAACTGGTTATCAGGTAAGTAAGGGTTTTAGTGCAACTGAGAACCAGAATTTGTAGAATATCTTTCAATTGCCAGTGCCAGGTAAAAAGTCTGAACCCTGCCAGCTGCCATTAAAGGTGGCACTTTAAACATATTTATTGAGACCTGGGCTTTGTACCTTCCATCTCAGTAAAATACACTTGCAGTAGTCATACTACTGTTTTAAAATAGAGCAGAAATGCAATGTTTTCAAGAACAATTAGGACTAAGTGAATTCTGCTCCTTATACAAAACTATGCTTTGTTTTGGAATTTGAAATGGAGCGGAATGTTCTTAAAATTTTCCAGTGACTAGAAATGTTGTAACAAAGTTATTAAAAGCATATTTTCATTAACATCAATTGAACTTCCTTACAGGACTCCAAAGGTAAAAAGTTTATTAAATACATTGTCCCTTTGGACTTCCACTTAAATGTATACTTAACACTGAATTCCATATGAAAGAGCAAACTCCAATGAGATTTTTTTTCACAAAATGCCACAGTGAACTAGACTTGCATCCAAACACCAGAAATCAAGTATTTCAAATACTTACACATTGAAACAAATAGAAAAGAAAGTGGACTTCCATTACATTTAATTTTGAAGATAACCTCAGTCATATGAGTACAAAGGGGGATTCCTAAGAAGAAATTGAGGGCTTGATTTAGTTCCCTAAACATAGGCTTATGGTCACTGAACACATCCTCAGGTATCTGTAAATATCAACGGTGGAATGGCAAAAACTCCCCTAAAATAATCAGCAATCAAAGAAATACTAAAAACATACAGAAAAAAAATTCTCCAGTATTTGCCTGAACTTAATTCAACATGGAAATGCCCTTCATGCAGTGAATGTGCTATCTAAGCTCAGAGGTGTTATAACTGTTTTGTACAAAGTTTGTGTCTTTTTCTGATTCTTTTCACTCCTGCAGTGAACTCTTCAAACAGGACAAACTATTCTTGGGTAGAAAGCAATGCAGCAGAAGCACCCCTATGCAGTGATCACGCATAGGCATGGACTCCACACACACGATGGAGATGCAAAGTCGTTTATTGCGCAGCCAGAATTCCCCTAAATACCAGCACCTAACAGGATATAACATCATATAAACAGGAAAGATGCTCACCACAGTGTCCCCCAATCACCTGGGATAGTGCCCAGATTTTGCCTATTATGGTAACAAGTAAACAATACCCTATAAGGTCACAAACTACAATCACCACCTCTCACAAGTCCATCTCTGTCCCCAAACTCACAATCCTCTCTCTCCCCATCCCCGGTGACCTGGATACAGTCCCAGGGTCACCCACGGGCCCAGGAAAGAGGCTCTGTCTCCCCAGCCTTCAGGGCCTATCTCTCTATCACCACATAGTGTAGCCCAACACCCCTAGACTTCACCATAAACCATGTGGAATGAACAAATGGACAATATGGCAGAGTAGGAAATATTTGCAATTACAAC
Organism: Ifrita kowaldi; assembly: GCA_013398055.1. Lineage (NCBI taxonomy): Eukaryota > Metazoa > Chordata > Aves > Passeriformes > Cinclosomatidae > Ifrita > Ifrita kowaldi. Next base: position 442,234 of record VZRS01004546.1, read on the forward strand.
CCTGTCCATCCTCAGTAACCTTTTTTTTAAAGTTCCAAGCCAAATCCTTCCTCATTGCTCGAGCAACTGTACCACATATAACATGAGGCAAGAGCAGACAAGGCAGCTCAATTTTGCTGAGGGCTCCAGATTGGCAGTGAAATTCCACTTTAATATAGAGCTTCTAGGAACAGATACTGGTTACTAGAGCTAAAGCCGAGCTCAAAGTGTAACTACATTTGCAAAGTCTATGTTCAGAAACTCCACAATGTCCCTTCAGCTGCTCCTTTCACGAACAACTCTTTAATGTCCTAACTGGCTGTGTTCTCCTTCACCTACTATTAAAACACCATGAGAACTGCTAGGTTTTGGCTCTGTTGTCTTCTGTAAAAGCACATTAACTGCAGTGTAAAAACATAAAAAAATTTCAAGCTATGTGCAACGTATACTGAATTCCAATTGTTTTGTCCAATTCTCTAAAGAGATGAGTCTCTGATTTTCAAGAGCTATGCACACACATCTGCAGAATTTCAAAAGATCTCACCTCCCAGCATAAAATGTTCATTGGGAAATCTGGCTTGTGAAGGGGTGTTGAGCTCTTCTTAAAACATATGCCATAAATCCTAATTGTTTTTGAAACTCACTTCTTGTGTTCAATTCCCTCATTTTTATGCAATCATTTCACTTAGTTATTACAATATGAATCTAAATTTCTGGAGATTCAAAATAACAATATTTTATAGACAAGTCTTTAAAAATTCACAGTACTTAATAAATCCTGTTATTCTGCCATTTACCATTTTAACTATCTTTTTATTTTTAGTCCTTCATTTCCTCCTCATTCTCATGTTTTACTTTGGATTCCTGATGAATGATCACAGATTCCACTTTTCAGTTTATTTTTCTTTCTTTTTTGTTTGTACATTTGGCTATTTTAATGTCTTTTAACTTCCCAGAAAAAATAATTTTTATAGGTGTATTTGAATTTTGACTACATACACTTGAAATCAGCTGTTTCATTAGCAGCGAAATAAACACAATGTTATAAAAAAAAAAAATCAAGTCTCTTGAAATCAAAATGACTGTTCTTAAGTTTTACTTCTTTGAATCACCACAGATCAAAATCTCACTTTTTATATTGTTTCTATATTCAACTGAGCAGTAAACCATTATATTGAACAAGGTGACAGAAGTTGAAGTTTCAGTGAATATTATGAACAAAATACAATTTTCCACAGAAAATTTTGGGAATTAAATTTTTCCTTAGGCCTTCTGATCACAGGCATATGACCTGTGATCATCCAAAACAAGGAAATTGACTCATCCAAACGAGGAAATCTTAGGGTAATATTGTTATTAACTCTGATTCCTCACTGCTAAAAACGTGATCAATATTAAAAACAGGAACAATTATTCATCTGCCCAGTAATTACAAGCTGACAGATTCAGTGTTGCTGATTTCGTCAAGACTGTCTTTCAATTGCAACAATCACTCTACCATTTACCAATCTCATCTCATCTTCAACACTTTTGGACTTCAAATATTCTTGACTCAGAAGAGTACTGAACTATATGTAATCCATTATTTCCCATGAAGATCTAGGACTGAGCAGCTGATACCTACCTGCTTCACCCACTTCAAAAACCACATCTGGAAAGATGAAAGCAAGGATGGAAAAACGAGCTGATTGAGAGAATTCCTAACTCCCTTCTCTCTCTTCTTCCCTTCTTTTGATACTCTGACAAGAATTTGGGACATAAGTTCTCTCTCAGACCTCAAATACTCATGGTTTCTTTTCTTTCTTTGACAAAAAAATGAAGTTCTGCTCAGTGTATACACTATGGATACACATGGCAAACTGTTCAAAATTTAACTCCCCTCAGGCATGTCACATCTGAAGTTGTATCACCTTCAACAGGGTTTATCTCATTTCATTTTAAGTTTCCTAAATATTTTTTTTGTATCCTTGAGACACTTCACATTCTTTTGTTCTATATATTACAAAGTGGGGCTGTTTGCCTGTGAAATAATTTCTGGCAGACCTACACAGCACAGGGCAATGGACAGTGCCTGTTCCTACTGACAAAGGCAGTGTCCATTGAGGGTTACATAAAAGAGCCTGTCTGCCTGTTGTCTGCTTCATTTTCTTACAGTTCCCATTTTTTAAAGCTTTTTTTGTGAAGGGGAAAAGTAGAAGAGAATACAGCTGGGTCCCTCAGAGTTAGGGTCTGTCATCAAGCCAGTGAAAATAATGGTTGCTAGCAGTCTCTGGGGTGAGCTGACACTCTCAACCCCATTCCACAGCTATAGGCCTTTCACTGATGGTGTTCTCAAGGTTTGTTGAAATTTTAAATCCAAGCCTTCCATGAGTGTCTCAGTCAGAAGTTAGTATCTCCCTAAAAAACCTTTGTTCACTGTGAACCTATCTCTTTTCTTCGCAGCCTCCCACCCAAAAGAGACGATATTTTGTATTTGCCTTTGATTTTCATGTGAAGGTTTTTTCATATTTTCTTTTTTAGGAAAAAGAAGGAAATATTTCTACAAATCTTTGTAGAAACTTCTTTGATGCTTCAAAGATACAGTATCTTATTCATTTTATTTTGTTAGATTTAATAAACCACCTGCACTACTTCTCTCTTTTTCCAGGTGAGTGAGCTGCAGAACGGTTTGCATAAACCCCACATTCCTATTGTTGCTTTATTGCCTGTTCCACCAGAATTACTGATACTGCCTGAAGCATCATCCAGAGTTGCAAGGTGGATTTTGCAGACTCTGTAATGCGTAAGCTGTCAACTAAAGCAAGTTTTACTCTAATTGCTGTCTCAGACCACCTGGACTTCCTTGTACATGCTTACAAAAACTTGATGTATCAAGAACTGATAGAACTGCCAAATCTCTCTCTAAGAGAAATAATCCAACTCAGAGACCAACTTAGAACATCCACAAAGTTAAATTAACACACTCCTCTCACTGAAGGCAGCTGAACTTAGATTCATGTTTCAATCAGTGCAAAACTGTGTCAGAGTACGTCTTTTCTTGCTTCCTCAACACTTAAAGCGGGATGAAGGCGGGTGTATACGAGCTCAATGCCATTTGCTTCTTCTTTTAATATGTATTTCATTTATATGGATGGATGGACTGAAGAAGAAAACTACATCAGGCTCAGTTTATTTTTATATCATGGCCTAGAAATTCATAGCTCTCCTCAGAAGATACGCATTTATCTGAAATGTCCACCAACTCCCTTGTGAGGTCTGCTAAGCATAGCCATCTGTTTTTTTTCCTGCATAATAATTTTACAAATATTGTCACTGAGCTTGTGTTACTGTAAGTCTTTTATTCATTTTAATTTTTATGGTGGATTTTTGCTCTTTTTCGTTTAAGCCTGCAACCAACAAGAAAATCATATATTTATTACACTCCCTCTCTCTCTCTCAATATATATTTCTATAATATTTCTCTATTTTATGCAGTCTCACTGTACTCTTCAGAATATCTGAGATAAGCTTACTTTTGAAAGAGAGCATTCAAGGTGGTTAAAAATACGCTTTGCTAAGCATATTTTATAATGGACAGTGAGACCATCAGAAGTACCTAGACAACAGCTATGTAAACTGACTTTGTTCAAAGTACCATGACACCTAATTTAGGTAATCAACATTGGAATTAGATGCTGTTACATCAAATGAAACTTTCAAAAATGCAATAAAAATTTATATTCCTTTTTATCTCAGGTGTGGTTATATTTTCATCTTCTCTCTCTTTCTGAAAAGCAATAGAACTTATAGCCAGAACTGCTACATTACCATCCTTTCAGAAGATGTTTTCTGTAACGGTGACACCAGAATAGTGGATTACATATTTAGGTTCTAATCTCAGCAAAAAAAACCTGAACGAATGTCACTGCTTTCATAAATTCCTTTCCTCTTCCTTTAACCCTGCTAATTCCCTATGATCTCAAAGGCAGACATGCTTAGTAGTTCCTGTACTGTTAAAAAAACTCCCTTTTCAAATCTCACAATTTCAGATCCCGTGGATTTCCAGTAATTCCACTATAAAGAACTTTGTTTTCTTGTAGAAATACCCATATTTAAAAAAATGGTAGTTTTCTCTTTCCTAACATTATGAAAGTGCTTCCCAAACCCACAATGAAGTGTTCAATAACTAAAATTAAATAATCAATATGTACACAAAAATGATGTGTCAAGGTTTCCAAGCTAGGAATTTGTTATATGCACAACTATTCCAAGTTCTGTGTTTTTAGCTATCTTTTATGAAATCAACAAGTTCTAGTAATACCCCATATTCCTTCACACCACTGAGACATAGTAGCAATGTACGGGTTTGATTTACATATCACAGAAATTTAATTTGCTTAAACTGATACGTACTCAGAGGCTTTAAACTCTTCCTCACCAACGAGTTTTACAGAAAGAGGAATACTTACATTGTACTCATCAACAAGAGTTAATTTACTACCACAAAGGTGCTTGTATTTCAAAAGCATCACTGCAAATGAAAGACTAATGCTGTAAGAGATTGAATTGCATGAGCAAGGAAACTTGTCAATCTTTGATTAAATTACTGATCAAATGGAGTGTTTTAGGAAACACTCAGTAGTGTCGCCAGTAAAGCACAAGGAAACCCTCCAAGTAAGGATTTGCATTTTAGAAGAGAATGCCTGGAGGATGTAGCATATTTATGAGTTAGATGCATGTTCCAACATCTAAGAAAATAATTTTGTCACTCAGCCTCATTTCTCAGTTCTGCTGTCTCAATAAAGAGCGAAGAAGATTATGAGGTTAAGAGCAAGTATCAAGGAAGCTGTACATTATTGCAGTTTTCCATCTTCGCAAAGTGAGGCTGATTTTCTTCCTTCCCAGTGCCAAAATTTTTTAGCAGTCTGGCAAAATCTGGATGCTCTACTTCCCACGAAGAGATGAATGTTGTTAAGATTGAAGCCCACCATGACAACGGGAAAGTGTTTGTGGTTACTCATGAGCCAGAAAACAGACCAGCCAGGAATTATTCTGCGGCCTTGTCACTGAACAGGAGGGCATGGGATGGTCTGTGTCCACATGTAGGAATCTCCTTCTGCCTCCGAACAGTATGTCAGCATCCAAACTAACTACTGGGAATGGTCCTGGACCTCTGCCAAGCCCAGAACCATGTCAGGTTGTTGCTAGGAGCTGCTGGCTGCTTTGGGCCAAAAAGTCACTTAAAGACAAGTTTCAAACATCACTGTCCCAGTGCTCAAATCTGTGCCATAGCCCCACCTAGTTACAAGTATGGAAGCAACCTGTCTGCCCTTCTCAACTAATCAGACTTGGTTAAAGGCATCAACCTAAGAGTAAGTTTGTGTTAATGGGAGTCAATGGGAAAACAGGGATGGGCTCCAAAACTGAATTCATGCTGGAATAAACTGGCAATTCCTGTTTCATTTCTCTTAATGAAATAGGAAAGCATTATTTCACACAAGTTTAAGGAAAAAATGCAGTACCCCACTGACTTGCAGAGCCCAGGGGCCCTAGGTACTAGCAACATTCGGGTGCAAAGAAGGGCAATAAAGCTGGTAAAGCATCTAGATAAAAAGTCTTACAAGAAGTGGCTGAGGGAGCTGGGGTTTTCTAGTCTGAAGAAGAACAGATTCAGAGGGGACCTCTACAACTGAAAGGAGGCTGCACTGAGGTGGGGGTCAGTCTCTTCTGCCCTGTCTCAAGTGAAAACGTAAGAGGAGATGGCCTTGAATTCCACCAAGGGAGATTCAGATTAGTTATTAGAAATTCTTTTTTTCACTGAATGAGTGGTCAAGCATTGGAATAAATTGCCCTGAGAGGTGGTGGAGTCACTGTCTATGAAGTGTTAAAAAGGCATCTGCATGAGGCACCTGGGGATATGGTTTAGAGGTGAATATGGTGGTTCTGGTTTGATGACTGGACTCGATGATCTTTAAGATCTCTTTCAACCTTGATGATCCTGTGATTCTCTGAAAACTGACAGCTGAAGAGGAACCAAGAAGGAGAGAGAATGGGATATACTTTCTCCTTTTCATGCATGCTAAGGCAGGGACAATCTAGTCCGTATTTGGCTGAACTACGGAAGAGCTTTAAATTGTGAAACAAAAACTTCAGTGAAGCAGGGTCAGGCACTGGAACAGACTGCACAGAGAAGTGGTTGAATCACCACCCCTGGAAGTGTTCAAGAAACATGTGGCTATGGCACTGTGGGGACATGGTTTAGTGCTGAACACAGCAGTGCTGCACTAACAGTAGGATTCAATGACCTTAGAGATCTTTCCCAAACTTAACAATTCTGTGACTCAGTGATTCTAAAAATCAACTCTGCTAAACATACATTCCAAATATAAATGCTTACTGGATTATTTGTACAATAAATACAACAAATTAACCTCTAGCTCAGAATAAACTGTAAACAATGAAAGGCTCTTAAAGCACAGAATTTTAAGACCAAACCCAAAATTCATATAATGAAAAAATATCACCAAGAACTACACAAAAATAAAATCAAATGATCTAGCTACTAAAATACACATATGTGCTCAAAATCTTGTGGGAATCAAATATTCCAGTAAAAATAAAGGGAGAGATGGAAACACAAGTTTCTTATTATCACACTTCATATGTTATAAAACCTAAGAGTTAACTTATTTTTGGCAAAGGGACAAAGGTTGCACAATACCCTGGCTTACACAAATATTTTCTATTGTTGAATGCATCTTAAATGTAGCTTGTCATACATTAACTTTATGCACGCAGTGCACCATGAGGTCTAAGAGTGTCCCAAAGATCCCTACGTTTCAAAACACTGACGAATAGAAAGCTGCCAGCATCCGGTGAGCCAGGTGTAAAAATGTTACTCAAAAACTTACAGTTTAATTGAAACCAGATAAAATAATTTGAGCAATAAAGACTACAGATTTTGACCCAAAAAGAGTTGGCACTTTTGGACAAATTAATGCACATGGTATTTTCTAGAATGCTCCTTCCTGAAAATATCTAAGATTTCTCTCAAAAAATGCTCTTGTTTATAATCACTAAGTGAAATATGCCTGTAGAAATGTATCAGGTTATCCTCATGTTTCACATTTCTAGTTCCTTTTTCCTTTAAAGGAAGAAAAAGTTAGATGTGCAGCGGAAATGGTTATGAAGAAGTGGATATGCATATATTAACCACATACATTACATGTATTAACCACACGCATATATTAACCCCAGACTTCATGTCATCACTAACATGGCACTTCCTTCCACTGACGATTTTATAAAGTAAAGGAAGAGGCAATGATTTAGAAAGAGTGAACTTTTAAGAATAAAAATTCCTATTCGCCATTTACCAGCCACTTAGTAGAGTGAGTTATTACTGAGCACAGTTTGCCATTTCCAGAGGACAAGGCCATGATCCTGCTTCAGCCATCTTACTGCTTCACAGTGACAAAGTAAAATGTTCAGATATACAGAACATGCAGTAACAGTTCTCACTCTCATTAAGTTACACAAACCAAGACTGAGTTGCAGAAGCAGTGATATTTGTATTAAATTTTAAAATCAATCTTTCACAGTAGTACTCCTCACAATTTATATTACTATTCATTCCCATATATTTTCCCATGTCTAACCAGCAATCTGTTCACCTCAAGATAAGAAACCACTATAAAAATCACAACCAGTCTTAATTTTTGGTGTAACACATAACGCAATTGCCAAATATCTAGTGATCTGATCATAAATTATTTAAAGATGAGAACAAGGAAGTCATAAATATATTTCCCACCATTATTAATTATTTATATTTCAAGGCCATTAAAGATACAAATTCAGACTCAGAATTACATCAATTTGCTTTATTTTATTTTACTAGAATCAGCTTTTTTTGTTGTTTGTTTGTGTACAGCAGCATAGAGCTTCCACAGGAAATACATGGCATTACCCATAGGCTGAGCATGTGCACTGCTTTGCTAATAAAGCAACTCCCATTCAAGAAGGTTCATGTACCTGAAGCTCTGATGCTCGTTTCATCATCTCTAGGGTGATGTAGCAACCAATAGAATGAGCAATCAGTACCAGCTTTATATCTTTCGATACATTCTTTTTGAGGAAGTTCAGTTTATGCTCTACTTGTCCGTTAAGTCCAAAAACATCCTCTAGCTCCTTAATATCTGTGTCTGAAACATAGAAGAAAAGAAGTCCTTTGGGTCAGTGAAAGAAATTTCAGGCATGTCTTCCCCCCCCCCACCCCACTTCTTTGTAAAACACTGAAAAAAACACATATATTAATTTTAAAAACCCCAAACAAACCAAACACAAAACATCCCCCCATCAGACTTAAAAATTTAATTTTCAGTTACCACCACTGGAAAATACAGACTGATAAATCACATGCACAGGATGTAAAGCCTTATGCGCAGCTTGGGAACCAGCAAAAGATATGTAAACACATGGAGATTCCACAGCACATCATCCACTATTTTGATCTCCTGCATTCAGAACAAGACCAAACTCAGGGCACTAGATCAAGCCTAAACCAATCCAAATTTACATTGAAAGATCAGGACCTACAAGAGCAATACTGCCCAGGAATCGGACCCTCCTTGCAGAAGACAAGCTACCATATATGTCATCGTGCACTAACAATCTTCAGGTACTCAAAATCTCCTGTCTTAAAGATGCACGAAAATGTCCCATGGAATGAGGAAGAACAGTAAATGCCTATGTGTCAACACAAAACACTAGCACCTACATAAAATATCCCTATTAATGCAGGTTCTTATCATTGCCAATTATTACAAGAGTGGCATGTGTCTGAAGTCCGTGAGTCTAAGAGGGTTCACAGCTCTTTCATCTGCTAGAAAAGTGCTCTTTACCCACTAAGCTAAACACTATGTCAAGGATACACCACTCCAGTTTATGCTGGACTATTCTACTGACATGACTGTAAGAAGAAATACTAAAAAAAAGAATAAAAGAAAAGAGACAGAAAGCATGAAGGAATGCATGCCTCTAGCTTATCTAGATGAGATGGAGTGGTACTAATATCACTTAATCTCTTAACTCATGCTATTATCTCAGGTTTCAATTTCATACTCCTGATTAAACCTCTGATCTTTTATGCTCCTTACAGGTAAACTTGCAATGCAGTTTTAGCCTGACGTAAGCTAAACCTCCTGGCAGCACGGTTCAGACACACAATGGGGACCAGCTCATTACTGAGCCATGGTCCTACAGATGGCTCCTAGGCCCCTGGCAAAAGCCACCCACCTCTAACAACTCAGGAGCAGCTAACAGAGAGAGTGCACACACAGCCCTAACTGGCCCACCAAGGTGTTTAACTTCCCACTTGATGTCTTTTGATGTGCTCCAGAACAGCTCCCTGTATGAAAAATAGATGTGGAAGAAAACATCCACCAGGCAAAGACACCGTAAAGGTAAATACATTAAAAAGAATGAAATGCATTGAAAAACAACTGTAAGTCAGAATCGTAGTCCTATTTCAGATTGTTCTGCACCTGCTTGAGGAAAGAGGTAACTATGAGTTAACTGCCTGTGCCTATGACTGTGAACAGCATTTATCAAATTATGGCTGTCAGTGCTTTAATTCGTACACAGTAAATTTGGTGGCACCTGGACTGTAACCTCAAATACTAAAAATTACTAACACTGCTGTAGTAAAGTTATTGGGAGGTTGATAGTGACAGTACTATTTGGCAGCCCAAGTGGGCTGGCAATACATAATCTTCTTGATCATCTGTATGAAACATAACCTTTAGAAGCAAAGTAATTGCTCAAGATGGCTCTTTTCTGAGTTTAAATTATTACCACCAAAGTCCCAACAAAGTTGTTCTTCAGTTAAACTAGTATTTCTGCTAAAACTATTGATGATCATATCCCAGTATAATATAGAGTAATTTACTCAAAATGAAAAAGGATTTACCAAAACACAACCAAGAAATGCAAAATTAGATGAGAAGAGATATCTTGTTTACTAAGCTTTCTACAAGTCATGGAAAACAAAGAGTTTGTTCTATTTTATGAAACCCTAAATAAAAGCCTGAGTCCAACACATTGTTTTTAAACTTAAGTTTCTATTTTTAGCAAAAGCTGCCTTTCCTACATTTAATTACACAGCAGCTCAGTCTCATGCAGGAACAGTTTGTCTACATCCCAAGTCTAATTACAGGTACATGTAACACAAAAAAAGCCAACACGCTAGAAACATGATGGCCCATTGGATACAGAAACAAGTGAAAGAGTAAGTTCTATTGAGTATATATGTATTACTACATGTTGGGTTGAGCAGGTCAATTGCCCCTTGTAAACATTTGCTATCATTTCCATACTGTTTTACTCAGGTACTGACATCTCAGTAGTTTATCAGCACAACATTTAACGTTTTACATTTCATTTCAGTTCTTGAAATACGGGTTTTCAGCTTATTTTCCAGTTAGAGCAAAGGAAAAGGAGGCAAAGTAGGTGTATAAATCTTCTAGAGAACTTTCCATGGTTCACAAGATTCCAAAAACCAAGCAGGAAACAAGACAAATTTTTATTTGTATTATTCAGTCTCATGAGGTTAATGGCTTTTTCCTACATGAATTCAGTATCTGCTAAAAGAGTTGCTGAAGACTGCTGTCATGAAATTAATAAATAGCACAGCAGAGACAGTCTAGGCCCATCTCAGTATTTTCCAAGTTTAGATAACTATGTTAGACAAATACAGTTAATTATTTTAGTTAAGACATTACATACCTAATTTAATGTTTATTTACCTAATAAATAGCAGTGTAGCCATTCTGGCCAGCATATCCATAGCTAATACTGACTTCAGCAGAGACGTGCCTGTTCAGAACCAGCTGGGCTGCCAAAGCAAGAACCCTCAGGAAGGACATAGATGGGGATTGAGAATAAAGTGATAATTGCTTTTTCCTCCTTGCATTTGGCCAGACTTGAGTTTAGGACTCAAGCACACTCAACTCAAGCCTGTGCACCAGTGTTTCCTTAAGGGAGGCAGGGAGAGCAGAGCCTGCAGAAGCGATTTTTAATTGGATGGGTCAGTTGTGATTGATGATGATCATGGACACTCATTCTACTGTGGGCCAAATCACCCTCAGCACAGCCCTGCTCACACACTCAGAGCAAGGATGCTCTGATTCCCTCGGCTACTGGCCTGTGTTACATACACAGAGAACCTCTCTGAGGCTGCAAGTGAGTCCTGACAGCCAAGGCTGACCCCAGAGAATTGTTTCAGCTGTTTAATACAACTTTTCCTTTTCTTCTGAAAATACTGGTTTATTGCCAAATCCAATCACCTTGGCACTATTCCTAGAGAAGCCACACTGGGGAATGAGCATGCAGTGCGGGGTCTGGTAATCCCCACACAAAACTCTCATCATGGACTGACCCCATATGCCTCAGGTGAAGCTCCAACATCATGTAACCCTGTACTGAAATACGCATCCTATTTGACATCTGGACAAATATAAAACTGCCCACGCCTCATGTCACTTCATGTTTCCCCAACACAAATGCTACACTTCTAATAGTCCAAAATGTGTGAGAGCTGGGCTGCATCACAAGTTTGAAAGATTTATTTATTTATTTTACAGAATAAAATCGCCCAGGGATTATCCAAAATCAACATGAATTTCTTGGGTGGAGAAGCTTAAATGGGTTCTTTGTATAAGCAAACAGACTTGCACAAACACACTGGCAGTCAGCACTCCAATGGCTCTACATCAAAGAAGGGACCAGAGTGACTTCACCTCAGGTGTGGAATACATGCCATGGTTGAAGGAGAGCTCATTTAAGCAGTTTTCAGATAGTAGAAATTATACGACTTGTACCTTATGCTGCAAACACCCCATCTGGGCCAAGACAGGATTTTAAGACTTTATTTAATGGGTGTATTAAAAGAAATACTGTATTTCTTTATTTTCTTTGGCAAAGCATTAATTTTCTGATGTGCTTTAAGAAAAACAAATGCGCCATCACTTTAATGAATCTCTTTTTCTGACCTCTGCTAAAACTACAGGCAGAAAACAATGATAGATTAAAATAAAGTGTTTGCTCTAAGATTAGTCAACAAGTTAATCTTGCTAGGAAAGAGGACTTTGGTTTTCAGGGAAATAACAGAGAATTGTGTTTGTTTGTTTTTCTGCTGTGTATGCAAGGGAAATTCTTATGCAGAAAGTAAAAAAAAATCATAGCAGTTATGTGAGCAGACTTCAGGCTGGCAATTTATAAAAGTTAGCCTTTCATTAAAAAGTCTGCTAAATCATAGACTTCTTTTTAGTGGATGATTCAAAAAGATACCAGAGGCCTGACTTTCTAACAGCACCCTCAAATTTCTGCACGCCTTTGTACTTTCCAAATTTCAGAATTTTACATGTCCAAACTCCAAACTGCCCTGGTCACAACAGGTGACTGAGTATTTGAGCTCAGTACATGTGGACACTTGTCCACTTGTCATGGAGTGACTCTGAAGTCTGTCCCAAGATCAGCTCATAAACAAGGCCTCCAAATTACTCATGAACAAGTAAGGAACCATGTGAAAAGGTGACCTGCAATTACATATCATGAAGGAAAGGGACGTAACAATCACTGGTCTACCTGCACTGTATCTTCCTCTTCCACGGACCATTGAGTCTAAGAAGTGGTAGCAGGATATTTAAGGACAAACTTCAATGAATCACTTCTATAAACTCGTGTGGTCAAGAATTTTCAGAACTGGACCTTTTGCAGGGTAAGGACAAGTAAGTGTCTGGAGACTGAACTAGGGGGCAGCTTAGGAACATATTTATCCCTCTGCATCTCCACCAAATACCCCAAGTAAAACCAACATATTGGGCCGAGTGTTTTAGACATTACATGCCACCTCCTCTTTCCACTACAACACATACACAGACCCTAGTAGAAGGAGTAGCAGCAGCTTCGACTGAATAACTTGTGTTTAGACAAAGCAACACCTGGAAAGTTTTTATCTTTTCCTTCATGTAGTGATAGGCAGAAATTACAACTGAATTACTCAGATTAGCTGTGAAAATGGTGTACATAATATGAAGTCTAATTCCGGAAATTAAATAAATAATTTGATTGCTTTTTGTCTTATAGCAAAAGACAATAATTCCTTAAAACTGAATGATGCCATTTTGAAGTGTTTAAATAAAACTGTAAGCTTAAAAATTGAGACTTAAAGTTTGTGGGTCTAGTATGGCCATCCCCTAAAGACATATTGCTCAAAGCCTGAATGTTTCACCCAATCTTTCATTTGATTAGTGAACCATGGATAATTTGTATCAGTGAGCAATAAACGCCAAAGAAATAGGATGGAGACCCTGAAAGAATGTTAAATAAATATTGAAGAACTCCTCCTGACACCCAGATCCCGGTCTTAAAGCATTGTGTTTTAGATTAACCCTTAGACCTTAGTCTGGCCCTAGCACCCTCAGGAACTGTTCATGCAACTTTTAAGATAAACACACCACTCATTAGTGTTTATTGGAGCAATTACTTTTTGTAAAGGTATCCTCCACAAATAAATTACCATTTACTCAAGACACCGAAGTGGTCATATGTATTATTTTCTTTACCAGAAAAATAACAAGACCTTATTTTACAAATTGAACTACTGATTTCCTTTGCTTTCTACACACCTATTGCTGGGACACTTGTTTAACACCTAATATGTTTTTCAAAGGAAGCTGTATAATAATTAAATTAGCATGAGTGTAGTCTGACAGAATGAACTAATAAACACGACAAATACTAAAACACAGATCTTTATTAAAAGCATACAGGAGCACCCTGAACTCTCTAAATTATCTCTTGGAAAATTGTTTTATTTTACATTCCCAGTCCTGCTTCCCTCTGTTTAGAGTAACTATTACCAAATAATGATGAAATAACAGTACAAACTTTGAAGCAGAATTTTGTTGGTTATCTCCAATTTTGGCAAGGCAAACACCACTAAAGAGTGTTTTATTATGCAGTTCTACACCAATCAACGTCTCCATTCCAAGCACTTTAATGGGCACAAAGCAAATGTTATATGGGTGTTTTACATAATGTAGATGGTAATGTCTCCTGTATTTCAATGATTGCATTTTGCAGTCAGTAAGCTGAATAACTGCAGAAAGTGCAACCTGTAAGAATTCTCAGCATCATACTATAAAGAGAGAAAACAAACAGTAAAACAAAATTACAAAAATCCCCACACTTTGCAGGGTACAGTCTAGAGACACATCACTGTATAGAAGCAGATCTGAATTTCCAACATAAAATGACCTGAAGGAGCAAAAAGCAAAGAGATCTGAGCCCATGAGAAGGTGATTGTCCATGCTATGTTTCTTGTTTCTGGACATACTGAAGCCAGGTGCAAGGCTCTGTCAATGCCCCCCACTTGCCCACACAAACAAAACTGCACACTTCAACAAAACTTGCTTTTATACAGATTAACAATGGAAGAAAACCAGAATAATGATGTTCTACACATCACCAAGAATGAGTAGATGTAGTACAGATGGTAAAGGAAAGGACAGTGGAAATTGTGTGAGTATTGAAGGGAACAAAAACAGATGAGTATCACTTCACATGCATTGATTCCATTGGTTATGACAAATGAGGTGCTGCACCACAGTAGGCAAGTCCAACAGTCACACCTATTGAAAACAGCACTTCAAAACTTTGGGAAGTTTAAACAGATACAAATAGAGAAAGAAGTACTGAGAGCAAACAAGGGAGAGCTGAAGTTTGGAGCAGAGTAACACAGCTGGCCAAGGAAGACAACCCATGTTATTTCACAGACAGGAAATAAAAAGAATTATTTTCAAAGTAAGAGAAAATGAGAAGGCACACACCATGATGTTAAGAGAAGGAAAAGAGAAAAAGCAAGGAGCTGAGAGGGGCACTTATACAACAGTCCAGGTTACAATACAGAATCTGTACTTCACAGGGATCGGACAGATTGATGGCTGACGTTTTCTGAAGTGTTTGATGCTTCTACTGAATTCAAGCTGCAACTTTCTATTTGCCAGGCCAGTCCCAATTTTTCTTGAAAATCCATTGCAAAATTTTATTCAGTACTGTGACATCAACCAAGACTGACACGTTCAATTAAGTACGACTCTTCAGAATAATACCAAAATAACACTAATGCCCTTCCTGTTTCACCAGCTCCTATAAAGGCATCAGGATGGCATTCAGTAAACTTAAGTCCTTTTTCTTTACCCTTGTGTATATTCATCTTGGATGACACTGTTTCAATAGAAGTATAAAGGGAAGTGTAGGTTTCTATGTTCATTTGTCCATAGAAATGTTAAATTTAATACCCAGATCCAAATTATGTAACAACAGCATCCTTTTTACAAGTGAATGATCCACTTAGGCAAGCGTAACATTTTTCCATCCTTCATCTGTATCCCTCAAAACTGATGGATTATAAGAAACCTTCGAAATTATTATCTTATATTCCCTGCTGCTGTACACTGGTGTCACAGCCCTGACTGCAAAGAGCTACGTTAGTTCATGCCAGCATAGAACATGACTCCCTGCTAGCAGCACTGAGGGCTTATATATTGCAAAATATTCTGCAATGCAGTGCTACCTCACAGGACTCAGTCAACACTCCCAATGCTACCTGCCTTGAAAAGTTTTGCGGTCTCTGCCTGGGCTCCTCTTCACATAAGGAGTGTGACCTGACAGCAAAGGGAACCAGCCACGGAACAGTGACTCCCAGCACTGACCCCCCACTGGCAAAAGAGAAATGGACAAAACAGCATGTGCAAAAGTCTGAATTTATGAAAATAAGTGACAAAGCTGAGGAGAGCAAATAGAATTTCACCCTGTAATTTGTATAAATGTAGCAGGTTTCTTTATCAGTTGCTGGTGCTTTAAATAACTATTTGCATATGCTGCGCAGTGCAAATTTTATATCTTTGGGGAGGAAACACATTTTTTCAAATGACTACTTTAAATTCTGATTTATATCTTTCCTTCTCTAGTGTTCTGTTACACTGTTTAAAAATTAATTTTCCGTTACCAAGATAGCAGTTTCCTTTTTAAACTTCCTGAAGAAAATGCTGAAGGTTTCTTTCTTAGCCACCCACCTGAACTGCCCAGAACACAAATACGGCAACATGCCCAAGGTACTACTGTGATGGCTTTATTCTACTTGGAGTTTTACCTGATAGCTGAAATAGAGACTGAAGTGCCACCACTACAAAACTGAGTACTTAAAGGGGCTACAAGCAAGCTGGAGAGGGACTTTGACAAAGGCAGGGAGTGATAGGATGAAGGAGAATGGCTTTAAACTGGAAGAGGGCAGGTTTAGATTAGACATAAGAAATTCTTTGTGAGGGTGGTGAGATACTGGAACAGGTTGCCCTGAGAAGTTGTGGACGCCCCATCCCTCAAGAACAGGCTGGATAGGGCTTTGAGCAGCCTTAACTAGTGGAAGGTGTCCCTGCCCATGGCAGGGAGTTGGAACTAGATAATCTTCAGTGTCCTTTCCAACACAAACCATTGTAACATCTGTCACTACGGATGAATAAGGGATTTTTTTGCCTTCATTTTGCAAAGGTGAGAGGTCCTACATGGAAAGTAAATCAATTCACCACAAGCAGTTCTAGAGTCACGGTTGAACAAAGTTTGGTTTCCTCACTCATTTACATTAGCAGACACTGAAGCAACAGCTCAATACAAACACTTTGAAACTGCCTGAGGCTTTACAGTGTAGTTTACATAAAAAGACATCAACTGAGTTTGACCTGCACTCCAGACATAAACAGCTCCAAATATGATCAAGTAGAGTTTTATGCTGAAGTGCATTCAGAAACACTGAAATTGCCCTCTTTGTGATTAACTGAAAAATAGAACTTCTTCCCCCAAATCATGTAAACCATAGCACAGAAGTCAATGGAGTCTCTGACAGCAGGCTCAGCAATAGTATGTTTGAAACTATAGTTCTGTTCTGAAAAAAGTGACACTACAATGGCAATCCCTGAGAATTTTAATTATCTGCTCTAACGTTTAACCCAATGGGGAATTATTTGGCAACTAAGTAGTCACCTGACCACACCAGTAATTCAATAACTGTAGCAAATTAGATTATTTTAATAGATGTATTAAGCCACAAAACCTAAAATTCAGCCTTTACAAAGGTAAGAATATGTCTGTCTTAAAGAAAGAGGATAGTGCCATGTGGTATCAAAACTAGAAAAAAGAAAAACTTCATCCAGCAAACAGCAATGAGACTCCCTCATTCAACCTGAGTCCACAGTACCACATCATTTTGTTTTTTTTCATTTCTCCAAGCACTCTGCCTCAGATCTTATCTTACAGATTTAAGTAGATACACTAGAGGTAACAGTAATTCATTACTGATTATTTAAGAATGAGGCCATTTGCAGTTACTTTTTCTGCACACTGTGCCTTACAGTTTCCTGTATTTCCCTGAAATGCCTACATTGCTGCTTAAAGAAAGGGAAAATCCTAAAACCAAAACAAACCCAGAAAGGGTCCATGTTCCAAATCTGATTATTTTTAGACTCTGGAACTATGTTGCACATTACTGACAGTTTCTCAATCTCCCAGCTGTATACTACTGTCAATTAAAAATAAAAATGCCTTTAAACAGTGGACTGATCCCATCAAGATCTGCACCATTTGTTGCAAGCTTTGTGGGTATCAAAATTAAATCAAAGGTCTCTATCATAAATTAGAATTGCTAAATGAAACTACTGATCAGCTTTCTTCCTGTAGCCAGTCTGTGTACTGAATAAACTTTTTGACTCAACTATAAAAACAAATCCAGACCTGTTACACCTTCAGACATGAGGATTATTCCCTGCTGTGGGGATACTTCATCATCATTCTGTTAGCAAGAATATCTTTCAAACTGAGTTAAAAGACTCCTAAGCATTCTCCCTGGGGAAAATAATCTGAATCATCTCAACATTGTGTTTATTAAATTATGTTAGGTTTTTACTTTCCCTTTACCAGTATGGTGAACATTTAAATGAGCTACTCTGAAGCATCACATCACTGCCCATCCCAGAGAACTGTGACATGCCTTCAAAAGTCAAGACACCAGAATACGTAACTGTTACCTCTTCACCGGGTTCACATTCTTGAACACCTTTTTCCCCCCAACTAAAAGCCACCTGCATCTAAACAGAAATGGTGGTATCAGTTGGAGAACATAACTATGACATGGGATGAAATGCAGAAAATAACCCACAAAAAATTTCAAAACCTACATCCAAAGTTTCCTGGAGTGCAGTAAAGACACTGTGCTCTCCAATGGATGAATGATTTTTTTTTCTTTAACATCTTGCTTTCTGCATAAAGATCCAGAAGACTGTATCATGTTTCGAAAGTTGCTACTTTTAAACCCATCTTTAAAAATAGAATTATATTAATCTTATTTGTAGGTATGGATGAAAAATTCTGGTTCTTTTAACCAAGGAATTTGTTGAATAAGGTACTACAATGGATTAGAAAGTTCTCCATGGACATTTTTTAATAGTATTCCAATAGAAAATATGTCAACAGACTCAGTGGAAAACCTTGAAAGAAACAGAGAATGCAGAGAACTTATTTTTCATCTAGCCATAAGAAATGTAAAGACAAAGTCCTATTCCTTGTAATGTCAACAAAAATTAGTCACTACTCCATCAAACTCAATGGAATATAGAGATGCATTAACTGCTACCAAAATGAGCTTAATAGTGTTTAAATGATCTTTACAAATAAACACATGGCTGCTAAGGTATGATAATATGAACACTTTAAATTGTTACCATTTTGGATGGCCAGAAAAGAAAACAACAGAGCAACTTAGAAATACTTCATATATAGCAAAATTGTATTTTTCTTCGTTTCGATTTTGAATGGAACAAGACTTTTAAACACATGCTTAAAATTAAGCAGGACTGATAAAGTCAATGCCAAATGCCAAGATTTCACTCTAAGGATGTATTTGCATAATTATGGGCATGATTACAGGACCTCCATGAATAATTAACTGAGTGTGGTTTAAAGGAAAGAAGTAAACGGAGTAGTGCAGCATCCCTAGGGCTGCTTACTTTTCACACATTTATATTTCAAGCATTCCAGTGGGTTCATAACATGAAATGACCATTTGTTTCCTTAAAATAGACACTTAGCATTAAAGCCATACACTAAAATTCAGATCTTACCAGGCAAAGACAAAAACCTCAACATTTAAATGCCTCATAATAACTTTTACATATGCACACACACTTCCTTCCTTAGGTTGCCTTTTCCAAGACAAGTAATGAATATGGTTTCTGGGCAACAGCAGCTGCTGGATCAGGAGGGGCAGCAGGACTGCACTGCAGGGAGCTGACAGTTCCTGTCCCATCCTGCGCAAACAACCAGTCCCTCTGTGCACACGCTGACCTGGGATCCCTCGCTGCTGACAAGCACCATGTGAGGAGCTCATGGGATTAATCAGTGCCAAGGCCAGCTCCATGAACAGAAACCTTCCCCTCTCATACATTAAAAACACTACATTTTGGTATGAAATAGCTGTGAAACCAGCATAATTCTACCTGGATGGCATGCTTGAAACCTGGGGTTTTTAATGTATCTACAGAATGATACCACTAGATTGGGAGACACATAAATCTGCACCAAAGTTAAGTAGAATGTTAATGTGTTCTGGGACGTAAACATGACTACAGAGTTCTCTGGGTGTATAGACTATAGAAACACAGAAATATTTCTGACTAAACCTCAAAGGAATTTATATTAAAGATAATTCATCTTCCAATGATTCTCAGATATTTTAATTTATACACCTAGGAAGCAAAATATGTTGTTGAAATAGAAATTAATGTGAATTAAATGTGTATATGCATAAGCTTAAAGTATGCATGTGAGGTGCCAGCCCAGCTGCCTTCCTACTGCTTTTCTCCCTACGTATATATGTATATATAAACATGCAAGACAAAAATGCTTTTTAAACACAGCTATCACTGCATACCTCAGTGCAGCCACGTATCTGCTGTTATAACCAACCAAACAGGGCTGAAGCACAGATAAGGATTTGCTGGTCAAACAACTTCTGAGCATGACAGAGATCAATTATGAAGTGTTTTTGTACAGACCAGAGACTGCCAGTATCTCTGATCCACCTGATTCAGCAGTGTAGGTATTCCCCATCATCAGCAACCGCTAAAAGCATCTATTCTACTTAAAATAAATGAATCACAAGCCAGGAAAAACTACCAAATGCATATGGAATCCCTGTGCCTGTGTAACTTCTGTCCCTGGAAATGTTTAAGGCCAGGTTGGATGGAGCTCTGATGAGCAACCTGGTCTAGTGGAAGTTGTCTGTGTGGCAGGGGCGTTGGAACTAAATGACCTTTAAGGTCTCTTCCAACCCAGGCCATTCTATAATTCTGTGATACACAACAACAAGGACGAGTCCCTGTTTCAGGAACCTGGTTCTTGGTTCCGTGACCTCCTCCTCTCCTGTTTGCAGCAGTGCAGACCACAATCCCACTCCCTGCTAGCACCACACATTCCTGGTGGCACATCTCCAAGGGCACTGAAGCAAATGCTTACACAGAAGAAGTGTCATTGGAAAAGTATTCTTAGTTACTATTCATTCTGCTTAGCAAGTGGAAAGCGGCAAGAGTGCCAACTCCATCTGATCAGCCAGCTCTTCCTGGACCACAAGCAAGTGTCCTGGGAACCACCAGTGCCCCACAGGCCACAGTTTGGGAATCATTGTCCTAAATAACTCGTAACCCTCTTTTTGTAGAACACCACGCTCTTTGTCTTGCTCAGGCTACTATTTTAGGCTCTTTCCTGCCAGCACAGCGTATCCTGATGGTAAAAACTTATGGCTCATATCTGCTAATCATGCCCACACTTCCATCTGTCATTTGGTGGACAACTACCTAGCAATTAACAAGATTATTAACTTGCTGGAGTATAAATTCAGTTTTACCCAAACAATTTCAGTCATTTTTTTGTAGATTTATATTACTTGAGCTAGAGGCAGACTCTCACTCATAGTCAATTCTGCAGTTTCATTAGAAGCCGGTGGGCTGCAAAAGCAAACTCCATTCAGACGAATTGTAACAACAGCCAAGAAGCAATATATCAAATAAATTTAAGCTACACACCACTTCCAAATTTTCCTGTAATGTTAGAATTTATTTTTTTTTATGCACAACTTAATTTCAGTTCAAAACTTCACACTGATGGTACATTAACATTTTCGGTTCACATAATCAATGTCTTCACAGATAATTTATTATTCCTTCACCACTTCTCTGCTTTTCCCATACTGTTTCTTAGGATGTAATTCAGTTTCAATATGGTCTGAAGGCCCTACTCCCCGTGTAAAGAGAAAGCAATGCAAATACTCTCTTGATGGACTAGAAACCAATCATTACCTATCTCTTTTCACCAAGAACCATAAACCAAGGCTAGTTTAGCAGATTTTAAGGACACACTATTATCTTCTACAGTCCATATAACATAAAAGATCAAACTAGAAATTTATTTTGTAAATTGACTATTAAGAATGCCACTCAAAATTCCCTGTCATTCAGAATGAAAAACATGCCTTGCTGAAATAATAAGAAGTATTTTTAATTTGACTGTGCATAGCTCAATACTCATCCGTACAGTTTATAAAGTTCTAGAGATTTATCTTGAATATAATTTATCCTTTGACCAAATATTGTATCATTAAGTCATGAATGCTGACTAGCTACTTAATAGGTATTTGATATTTTAACATGGCAATTGTGTCTTTAGTTGATAAAGATATGAATCAGAGGATTCCATATTTCTGTAGCACTTGGCAAACACAGACTATTACGACAAATAAATAAATAATCGAATTCTGATTTCATTTTTCTTTACTCTCAGTCTTACTTTGCTACCAAAAGTAGTTTGGTATTGGCAGCCCTAAAGACAAACAAAACCAAGCCTTCAATCTTCTTGAAGGACACTGAGGTGTTGGAGCATGTCCAGAGAAAGGCAAGGAGCTGGGGAAGGGTCTGGAGCACAAGTCTGATGAGGAGCAGCTGAGGGACCTGGAGGTGTTCAGCTTGGAGAAAAGTAAGTTCAGGGAGGACCTTATTGCTCTCTACAACCACCTGAAAAGAGGCTAAAGCCAGGCAGGGGTTGGTCTCTACCAGATAACAAGAGATACAAGAAGGGAAAATGACCTCAAGTTGTGCCAAGGAAGGTTCAGGTTGGACACTAGGAAAAATTTCTTCACTGAAGGAGAGGTTAAGCATTGGAGCAAGCTGCCCAGGGAAGTGGTAGAGCATCTGGTGGAACACTTCCATCCCTGGAAGAGTTCAAAAAACAAGTAGATGTGGCACCTCGTGATATGATTTTGTGGGTATGGTGGTATCTGGTCAACTTGGACTTGATCTTGGTGGTCTTTTCCAACCTTAATGATTCAATGATTCTACTCTTATTTCTATCTGAGATGTTCTATTTCCTATTTCTCATCGAGCCACAGCAGATGTCTACAGAATTAAACCACTTTAAGACATGGCTATGTACGTACACCTGCTGTCTATGCATATGTATTATGCTAATTTTAAACAAAGCAAGAGAGAACCAGAAAACTATTCTCCTTTTTGTAATTTTGCCTACACCTAAGGATTGATGTTGGCCTGTTTTATGTTCCTAGTAGTGTTCAAAACAAATGTCTTTTTAAAAACTGAGGAGGAGGATAAGGGCACTGAAATTGAGGTATAACTTTTGTATTGTATTCACTAAGTAAAATTAAGTTGCAAATCGTTTTGCACTGCGGATTTATTGCTGGGAGCAGAATTACAGCAATGAAATGTTCAATTAATGGTGTGTGTCTCTGTGGAGCAGAGCTTGCAAGAACTCTCTGAATAGAAGGGTATCATACAGAAGTAGAAATGAAGAGTGTAGCTTTGTTCAGTTTCCAAATTGCTAAGTGATATCCCTCCAGCCAATTAGGAAGTAGTCTGTGATTGATGGCTGCTGTTGGAAAACTTGCTTTAGTCTTTATGAGACTTTCAAAATCTACTTGAACTAAATGTAATCAGGCATTATTCCCACATAGTCTGCTTCATTTTAGACCCCTTTACAGGCAGCATCATTCATAAGTCAAGTGCACTATTTAAATGCTTGCACACTCTAAATCAGTGGTCTCCAAAGTGGGGTGTTTGCACAGTGGGAAACAGGGAGAAAATGTCAGAAATGCTGATTTACTGCTACATCACCGCAGCTTGACCATGTCCAGAGGACTTCCAACATTAATCAGCTTTCAGGACAGGATTCACTGCTGGTTCCCCCCATCTAACAATGCTTGGAGCTGGCTACCATCTCTTGCTGGAGATCTGCATGCCAAAAGACTCTTAACAGATACACAAGCAACCTCTCCCCTGCAGACATCCCATACCCCAGCCTCAGAAAGACGTACTTGCTTCCAGGAAATTCACTAATTTAGTACAGCTATTTTTAAATTCACAGATAATTAAATCTCTCCTAACGTACTCAATCTCTGAATTGGACATTTAATTTAAAAACGTACTTTTTTAATCTACTCTTCTCAACATAAACACATTCTAGACCTGCTTCACTGTAACTTGTCTCTAACAACTGCCAACAGCAAGCTCTCTTATTCTCTTAATAGCACATATTTGTCTGGCAAATCTAATTTACCTAAAATACTCCTTTAACTCACTCACTTCTCATACAACTGTTCTGTGGAAATACAATGGAGACATTTAAAACTCATGTCAATCTGTTTTCAATAGGGACAAGTTTTGCCATTGAAATCAGAGGGGTACAAACAATTGTATGCACAAGTTACAGTATTGTACCTTCTATCATTTCCATCCCACTAGGAGGTTTACAGTGTCCAGCATGGCTCACAACCCAGACAGGATACTGCTGGTTCAGTCCACAATATAAGGCCTGTATAAAGGTCCTGTAATAACCTGCCAGTCCAGGGTTACCTGCCAAAAAACAAAACATACAAGCACAGTCAATATTAACCTTCCAAAGCAAGCAGTATGCTGCAAAACAAACTAAACAGCATTATACAGCAGTTTGTTAATTTATTTTCTCTACTACATTTCCAGTTTTTACTTCCCCAATGTTATGCGCTGTGCTATTCAACTTGCTTAATTCCACTGACCAATGGCACTCATGGGAAGCATTTGACGGAATTACTTCAAAATTGTAAAACCTAAAACTGAAGTCCAACACAAGCGAAAACATCTTTTTCCAGCAGAGGTCACCTAGCTTGCTTATCTATCCCATCCAGTTACAGGAATGTGAAAATAAAACATCACAAAGAGTACAGCATGTATCACTTCAAAACAGGTATGTGGCATTCTTACTATACAAAGGGCTGCCCTGAGCCTAAAAGAGAGGATGATTTTATTCTAAACTCATTGGACCAAACTAATCTTTGCCTGCTTGCAACTTCATTTTCTCTCTGTTCCTTTCTGCAGCTCTTTCCTTTTCAAATCTTGTGCTCTAGAACCACGGGAGAATGTGGCCTCCCTCCTGGCATCCCAGCAGCTTTTGAGGACTTCTCAGAAAAGGCTGGTGTCTGACTGGACATGGCTTGCCCTGGGAATTCAGACCACCTTGCTCTAAAATCCACTGTTAAACATGGAAAACATCAAGTCCTATATCACTGGTGAGGTGGAAACAGAAATACTGTCCCAAAGATAAAACTATATATATGGAAGGGATCTCTGGATTGCCAAACAAAACTCTATACTCTGCTCCTCCTTTTTTTTTCTCTTTTGGACATCAATTCAAATCAGTGATGTAAATTGGAGAGGAAATCCGTATGAAGACGAAGCAGAACTTTCCTAATTTCCATATGATGCAAAAAAATTCCACACAGACATAATAACATGTAATTCTTATTTATTTATTGATTGATTTTTCAGAGTGGTTACACTGATTTCTTATTATCATTTAGACACCAGTAAAGATCACCATCATGGTTGGGATTGCTCAGGAGTCTTTCACTCCTACATCACGCAATTCTTAGTTTGGATATCATCAACAGCAAAAGGCAGCAGAAGCAGTATTGTGTAAAAAGGCTGTCATTTTTAAAAACAAAGATATTCCAAAATAATACTAGTGTATTACAAAACAAAAAAGCCTTCATTCAAATTTTGTCAACTCTTCTATATCAGTCTGGTTGTAATAAAAGAGGCTGAGCTGTGTAAGTATGGATAGTGACAGAGAAGAAGAATTAGACCTATAATCAAATTAATACTTGTGAAAATGGTACATGGAGACAAAAACAAGGGTTATTCCACTTCTTCTCCTTCTGTAGTGGGTATTTTCACATTTTCTTCTTTTACTCCCACCCTTTTGCTCTTCAGGTAGCCCACAGTAAGTTCAGTGCTCTCCCAACAGGTTCCCTGAGCCCAGGGCCACTGAGGCACTCACCGCCACCCAGAGCAGAGCCACGTGCATGGAAGGGGATGCCATGGCTCACCCCGGGATGATGTATGAGCACAGGAGGGGAGCTTTCCCCTCTAGGTAATATATCTCACACACTTCACCCCTCACTTACATGTAAAAACTGTCTCTAGGGGGTTTTAAATCTTAATAAAACTACTGATCTCAGAAAAACATTGTTTTTACTTTACTACACAGATGTGGGGGGAAAAAAATCACCAAACCCAAAGCATCACTATCAGTTATTACATATTTCTAAGCATCTCCTTGGAAGCTTGACATTAAAGGAGACTTTAAAAAAAGAAACTGTTGTTTTGTAAAAACTCCAGAATACATGACCAAATTTTTGCAAGGTGATTTCCAGAAAAATAATTTAAAATTCACAATGATCACACATCCTTTTGATACAATTGCATCACACTTTCATACATCAAAAATATCTAACATAAAGGGCCCCAGAGACAGATATCATCTGTCAAGTTCCGTGGATTGATGTTCCACAGAGGAAATATGTCTTTCAGCAAGGCTGAAGATAAAAGTAGCAGCAATCCAAAATCAATTGTGTCTTTCATAGTACAAAAGATCATAATGTTTTGCATTATATTTAATCCTGGAATATAATGCCATTAGGAATTTTGAGATCAAGGAATCACAACATTAATTTCAATCACAGCATTTTTTCTTTACATTTTTCTCTTCTTTAATAATGGAGAACAAGGATGGGGGAGAAATCACAGCAGCTGTCTTAGACATTTTGGTGCTCTGTCCCACCATCAGCCAGGTGAACCTAATGCGTAAAATCTGCTCAGGATTTGGTCATCAGCTGAAGAACAGTCAGGTAAGAACTGTTTAACAACAGTCAGGTAAGAACTGTTTAAGAACAGTGAGGCTTTGCATCAAATATTATACAAAGCCTAAGAAACTCTAATACTTCTTTCAGGGAAAGGGGACTTTTGTCCTGTGATAAATGTGATGTGTATTCTAGCCAGGTAAAAGAGAAAATCCATATATGCAGAAGAAACCTCATTTTCCCAGTCCTTATAAGCATCTGCTCACGGTGAGAGATCTTCTGAGAGGTCTGAGCTGTTAGAACTGCTACTAGCACTTCAAAATGCCTCAAAGGGGTAGGAATGAGAACTGCTGGCATACAGGGGAATGAATATCAACAAGAATTTTAACAGCAAAAATTGCTACAGAGAAATCACCACATATAAAGCAGCCATAAATTTATTCTTTATTGAACTTGCAATTCCAATGGAGTTATTCCAGATTTGTACTGACCTAAGTAAATGCAGTTTAATAGTCCCTGCTCTTGAAAGCTGGCATCTACAGTATTTATGACTGAAGAATATTTATCTCACATCTCTTCAAAGTAATTTTGTATGTTTTTAACTGAGCTGCTATCTGTCAAAATACTTCATGGGAAGGAAACAAAAAAACCTGAACTGATTAGGACTTTTTTCATACAACAGAGCAATAGTAACAGCTAATAGAAATAACTGGGACTTAATATGTACAGCAGTCTGTGATCAATAGTGTTTTAGGCTGACCTAGGCAATTAAAACGTGCTCAATTAAATTATTTTATTTTATAGAAAAAGAACTACCAGGTTAATCACAAGGGCACCCAGGCAACACAGTGCTCATTTGTGCTTTTTAAGGATTTCCCAGTACAGTAAACCAGAACTGCCTATGCTCTATCACTCAGCAAGTAAGTGTCAAAAATTGGAAACCATACGTAAATACAGTGTTAACCTCCATGATTTGAAGGTTACTTCAGTTATGTGAATACCACATCAATCCTTAGACACCTCAGGGCAGCTGAATCATTCATGCATGCCAGCAAATCTCAAATTGCAGTCATCTGAACCAAGAAGCACATCTTAAGCAGTTACTCTCAACTGTGCCTAATTTTCAACAGCATTTATGTTGTTTCAGAAGTCTTTTAAACAATAGCTGTAAATGGTGACCATAACAGAAAAAGACACAAGACTACAACACACTGAGTATTTGTCTAATTTGCAAAAGATTTCTAAGCATTTCATGGAAAGAGTGTGTCAAATGGACAATTTATACAGTGAATGAGAACAGTGGGATCACTTTATCTGATGTACCCATAAGCTGCAATAACCAAAGGACTCCTGCCACACTCCCTGTTTTTCTCTGTAACACATGACATTTCACCCAGCTATTCTACACTAAGCTCAAAGTCTTTCCATTTTTAATTTGAAGACGGGAATCCACTGCTTCCTTTTCCGATCTGTTCCACCCACAGCTGACACAGAATGGTACAGAACAACTGAGTGCAGAGGTGGAACCTGGAGCTATTTTAGGAGGTAAATATTCTCCACTGCTATATACTGCAGATATAGGCTTCCAAGAACTAGAACTACTACTCTTTAATCATCCATGTAAGTAGAAATATGAACATTACTTCTAAACATGCATTTGCCTACCTTTCACTTTCAAACATTCTCCTGTTAATGCTTTTTCCATCAAATCAAGATTTTAAATGCCATCTGCTTCCTCAATAAGTCACTCAGGCAGTGGAGAGAGAGCAATTTGTACAAACAGAATATTGACCCCAGGATATCACTGCTAAACAATAACCTTTATCCTGATTTCACATGATTTCCTATACAATGCATCATAAAGTCAAACTTGACGTGTCTGAAAATGAAATACTAACATTTGAGATGCTGCACTTCCACAAGAGAAATTATTCAGACTTGATAAATTTAAACTTATATACAGTGCATCATCAGTGCAACTCAATCAGCTTAATTATGAATGGAAAACAACAAACACATCATGCCCATTTAAAAAGCCACAGACCATAGCCATTCCTCACAAGCAATGACAGCTTTTATGGCTTACCAATTGTCAAGCATTTTGAATTCTTCAGCAATAGAACATACTCATGTCAAATGAAAACTATAATTAAGAGAACTCTAGCATTAGATAACCTTGTGCAAAAAATACTCCAGGTTAAAAATGAAGATATTCACCAAAACATGAAAGAAAAGTCTTATGTCTGGAAAAATATAAGTCAAAAGTATATACAGCTTGCTCAAAAGAAATTGAGACTAAAACATAAAACTAGGTAATTTTTAGCAGTTCTGGAAGGAATAGCTGAATTGAGAAAGATTTATTTAAGCAGTATACAGTAAAAGCCAAGAGTGGTTGCGAGTGAATAAAAAATTGACGTGTAACTAAGTCTCCCCAAACAGTGACAAGGCTTCTTGCACCTTGCTTTGAAACAAGCGTTTGAGTTCCATGCACTGTCCTGTGAGACATCCCCCAGTGTTTCCAGCTGTGCCTCCAGGAGCCTGACCAGCCGTGGGAGCAGTAGCTGGCACTGAGCCGTGGTACTTTATGCACTTCTCCAGCAGTTGCTTTCTGCCTGCTCTGGGACCTCAGCAGGACCATAAAGAATAAAGGCAGCTACATGAATACAAGAAGGGAAATACACAGCCAGCAGTGGGTTTATAGAGAACTTTGAGGAACTGGAAAATATGCCAGCAATTACCATGAGTATAATTTTAGAAATAATCCACAGTTTTCAGAATTAAGTGTATGCTGCAGTATTTACATTATAGTCTCCTGCTAGAAAAAAACAAATGCAGCTTCTAAAAAGAAAAAAAAAAAGAGCAGCCATAAATCAAATTTGAAATCCAGGGGTGCACAGCAGGACACATAAAAATCATTTTTGTGGCAATGATTCTCACTGCCTCTTCACATAGCTGCCAAAGCTCCCAGCTCCAGCTCGAAGAGCCCCAATGACAAGTTCCTTGCTCAAGGAAACTTAATCTGCCTTTGGCGTCTGACCAGCCACCATGGAAGAAGATGCAACTCCCCTATGTTAATGAATGGAAAGCAGCCCACGCAGATGTCAGAAGAATTTAAATGGAGCATGCAAAAAGCACAATGATGTTCTCACACTTGGGAGAAAACTGCAGAATCTGACACCATGGCTAGTGATCAGGCCTTAAAAGGCAACACACAGGTCTCTCTGACGTGCAATGTCAAGGGATTTCAAACAAAACATGTCAAATAACACTTGAGTGACCATCATAAACTCATGTCGATGAAGCTTTCACCTGTTTGCATGTCTCAGGGACTGGCATTCTTCACCCTATATCCCTTTATAGTCCTTACTCTAGGGGAGCAACATCAGCCAAGGAGCAAAGCATAACAAGGATGTTATACAGAAACACATGTGAAAACTCTGTTTGATCCTCTCTAACTCTGGAATCATGAATTTGGCTGGAAAGCACCTTAATATATTTGCTTGGGTTGTGAAAATAGGGAATCTCAGAAGGATTCAGCCAGGTGTCTGTAACACAGCTTATTAGAGAGGTTTTTCAAGAACATTTCACATTTTTTTCCTATATATATATATATATANTTATATATATATATATATATATATATATATATGTACACACTCATACACTGTTATTAGTTTGATACAGCTATAAAACTTACATATAGGATTTTATAATACACATTCTTTGTACACATTTTTCAAAGCAAATAAGCTTGTCTGCTGTTCTCTAATGCTGTTTCGGCTTTAGGATAAATGTAGGTTCATTCACCTCTAAAGAAATCCCAGATAGTCTGATAAACCTGAATTAACCTGACACAGCTCGTTTTGCCCAAGTGACAAGTTTGCCTGAAGCTTATGAATTAAAATTCCCAGCTAAGAATTGTGACAGTACATGCTGGTTTTCCCATGGGAATGATTAACAGCATCTATCCAGGCAGGTAAGATATGAAGTCCAAAAATGCTGATTTCATCCACTGCAAACCTACTGGACTTTGTGATTAACCCATATTGCAAGGGTTATAAAGTCCACAGATGTATTTCAATAAGTAATTCTGCCATCTCAACCAAAATAGGTACATAAATACAGTAAGAAGCCTTGATTTTAATTTTGTTTAATGTGTCTGTAAACTAATCTTTCTTGGAAGGGAGTTAAGACTGAGACATGAAACAGAGGTAATTGAGTTCCTAATGGTATAGCCAATTTTTCACACTTTTCAATGACAGAACCCAGGATTTTCTAGTGCGTACAATTAAACAATTTTTGTTCCACTTTCCCCATAGTAAATGAAAAATTAAAACATTTTGTTAGATCTCCTAGTACACACCTACACATACACAGTCTCTTAAGCAGATGAAGACAGATATAACTACTTTTAACACCCCAGAGGTGATTGGTCTAGACCAATCCATCCTACAACCAGTGCTGGCAGAGAGGCTACTGCGAGTTCTGTGCTGGGTCTAGAATTCCCAGTGGGAATTTTTCAGCCAGCTTTGTGGTCTGAAGCAGCATTGGACCAGAAGAAAACTAACCTCCTTCTGAAAGAAAGAGGGAGAACAAAGGAAGTTTGTGAAGAGGAACACGAGACTTGATGTCAAATGGGTTCACAAGAAAGCCTACAAAACATCTGAATAACACAACCCTGATGAGAAAACAGCAGCAGGAAAAAGACAAAGACAGGAAAATAAATAATTCAAACCCAAGATAATCACAAATTATTTGTTTTGTGCAGATACACAGCTCTGAAAATTTGATCACTAAATAATATACAAGGAGGAAGCAAACCATACACTCAAAAGGCACCACAGAGAATATTTTCAAATCTGTATTAGATTTTCCTATGCTGTACCACTGGTAAGAATTCCAAAAAAAAAAAAAAAAAAAAGAAGAAAAAAAAAACCATGGGTTTGGGTGCTTTGGGGTTATTAGGTTTGGGTATTGTCTGTTTTGTTTTATCAAGGTAGCAAGAGACAGGAAACAAATAGCAACAGAGAACACCAAGACAGTTAATTTCAGAAAAAAAGACTGAACACGTGTTTCTGCAACTTTTGCGTATTGAGACTTCAAGAGAATGCTGTATTTGAAACCAACAGTCTAAGGTGATTTTGTAAACGAATTTCACATTTGCACCTGCTGTGAGTCCTCAGAAATGCAAGATAAAAAACCAGACTGTTCTGAACATGGATAAACCAAGATTTACCAATTCACACACTTAGGGAAAGACTCTTTGCATTGACACCACTGTGGGTCTTGTAGTTGCGGTATTAGCACTGGTCCTAAGCAGATGCTCCATGAAGACTTCAACAAAACACTTTTTTGATGAAAACACAAACACAAGTCACTTCACAAGAACATTTATTCACCCATTTAAGGTCTACTGAGAAGAGTTTCTGCATCTTAAGAGAAGGGTGTGATAATGGCTGTGATAAAAATTCAAAGTGGAAGGCAGTATTTATGTATCACTACGTATTTACTTATTCCTATAAGAGTTTTTTAATGCAACATGGATAATCAAGGTTTGTTTACAAAAATGAAAATCAGGACAATGATCAAAATCTTCCATCATGCCCGTAACAGGAAAACAAGAGCAAGAGTTGTGACTTACTGAGTTTCTGGTTCTACTGTTTTCCATAATCTAGATATTGAACATAATGGGTTATATTTATTTCTAATATAGATTCAGTGACCCGTAAGAGTTACTGTTGGATAGAAATGAGGCCATGGGCTAACTAGAATATAAAAGAGGATTTTTATTTTTCATTATTTTCAGATATAATTAAGCCAAAATGTTTAAAATCAAGGCAAATTCATATTAGCTCAAGTGTTTCTGGTATCAGCTCCCAGAAAGGAAGTACATTATACAGTGCTGCTGTAGCTTCAAACATTTTAATTGCTTTATTTGTACATGATGCACACGGTAACAATGGATTTCCTTCATAGGTAGGTCCTTCACTAAGCAATTTCTTCTTCCTGCCTGCCTCAGACATCCCATGAAGAGAAACAGATCCTTTTTAAAATTGTCAAATTAAGCAAAATACCCTAGAACACAACTTTTCCATAACTCTGGCCAACTCAAGCCACTGCATGCTGCAGGAGAGGGATCACTTCCTCTCTTGATGCTGTTCACACAGCCACGCAGGAAGGATCCATGCTGAAAACGCCTCATTAGTAGGGAGAGGACACCAAAAGAAGACTGTGGATTCAGTAAGTCACTTCAGTAAGTCACATCTGCCACCCAGATTTAGTGGAGGGAAATACTGTCAAGCACAGTTGGACATTCAACCATCCTGTCATTACCCTGCCTTCTCAAACTTAACAGGCTCAACTGTGCCAAGCCCTCATCAGAGGTACTTCTGGAGCACTGGGAAATTCAACAAAAAATTGCATATTTCAAGCCTAGATCTGACACACAGGCTCCTCTCTGCATGAGGAAGTTTTTATTTTTAATGAAAGACTATGGTTTTTCTCTGTTCTAAAGACAATGGAAGCTCGTGGGCTGACCCAGTAAACAAAGCTCAACTGTCAGCGTATTTTAAAATATTAGTCACAAACAAGTAGTCCATAAGCAGCAAAAATAATGGAGAACAGTGCCCTAAGAATTGATTTTTTTAATATATAATATGGGATAGAACACACACCTTTCCTTCAGGGGGTACTCTACCAGCATGCACGTCTTCTAGCCAAACTCTTATTCTGGTATCCTTTGGAGTCCACCATGTCTCAGAAAAAACCTGGGGAAAATTCACCGATGTATTCAAGGTTTATGTGGATTGAAAACAGAAATCAAATAAGTACAGACAAATAAGTATTTTCTGTTACAAATAATATTCTCAGGAAGTCAAACTGTTTACCTCAATAAGTAAAGGGGAGGGTCATTTGATATTTATTCCCATTTTATAAATAAGAAACAGACCAAATAATCTGTGCATGAAAATTGAAGTATTACTAGTCACTAAAAGCTCCAGCTTACAGTACCTTACATGCATGACCATCTGAGAAAATAAGGCTGATCTTGTAACTAAGACATGAATATTTGTGCTAGAGACCAAGAAGTGGCTTTGGAAATATCAGAAAGATAAGGGTGTTGTTCTTTGGTGTGTTTTGTGTGTGTGTGTTTATGTGTATGCTTTTGCTCCTGTTCAAAGTGCAAATATACAAAATATGGTGACACACATCCCATACAAGCATAAGAATAAAAACTGTTTTGCAGTGTTTATGCCCCACTGAACGAGAAAATTGTGCTCTTACTTCCTCACCTGCTGATAAGACCCGTCATAGGGAAAAGGAAAAACATTTTATCTTTCTCTACGCACTTCTACCTGGATTTCTATGCTGCACAAACTTTTAACTCTACATTGTAGTCTGTTCTCACTGATTACTTTTGCATGCCATATATCAATTACTGGAGAGTAGGATATCCAAATTTTTTATTCAGAAAAAAAAAAAATCATCACAATGTAAAATACAAATTCACCACGTCAGAATAAATGCAAAGAGTTGGCAGCTCCAGCTGGAGCTGCAGTGGAAACAAAAGAAGAAGCCTCAAGGGAGAGGCATTCTCAGCGAATCACTACCACCTGGAGTGGCTGGCGGGGCACCAGCTCCTGCCAAAGAAGTCTCCAGACAGAGCATGTGAACTCACATCTATTTGCTGAGCGCTGTGGACTGACACCATAACTTATCAACAGAAAGTTCTGTGGCAAATCCAGCTGAAGGAACTCCCACCTTCCCCCTTGACTATCACTCCCACCCCCCTACCATGGCTCACCAGCCTGAATTACAGTGGCACAACTCTGGGGGGGCCCTGCTGTGGACCCAAACAGGGAACTGTTCCAGCTGTAAAAAGACCCCAGAAATAAATGTATGTATTTATTTAATTCACAGCACGATCTCTCAAAGTATTGTTCTGGCATAAGCAAGGGGTGGAATGGCACAGCGTGGTGAGAAAAGGAATACCTCATGCCAGTATTGTTGACAAACATTTTGGATTGCGAAATAATGGCCTTAGGAAGTTTTTTAAGTGCTCCAAGCACTAATCTCTTGGATTTCCATTGTCTGGTGAGTCTTAATAAACACTCTACAAACAGTTTCTAAATTCCACACTACTTTACACTCAGGAACATCTGCTTTATACCTAACTTCATAGTTCTAACAGCTGTCTGAAGGCAAGAGCTCTATGAATGGCCCAGTCCCGCTACCCAGTCTCTTCACTGGCTGCCCACATCCAAAGAGAGGTTCAGTTACTTAAGAGAGGTGGAATAGGAAAAGACACTCTTGAAAATTTTAGGAACACCCGGTAGCTTTCTCTGAGCCAGTCTGATGAGCAGCCCAGCAGGCAAGTAATATATTCCAAGACCAAGAGGTTGCTTCAATCCCTATGCTGCAAGTGAGGCCATGATAAAAGAGCAAAACATTTCTCTTCCTCTCTGCAGGAAAGGGCGGCAGATTCACAGCCATCCTCTCCTCGCAGTCAGAACAATGTTCTATAGTAAATACTCCACTCAAATATAGTATCTGCAGAATTAAGTTTAATTTCAAGCACTGCAAATACCACAGAATGGATGAATGCTGCTGCTAAGCTAAAACGTAAAAGAGAAATTGCTCCTAAATAAATAGAGTGAGTATCTGCGCACACACAGAGGGAATTCTGCTCAGCTGTTTGGATATGAAAAGCATACAATCAGGACAGAAATCAGATACAAAATTCTGACTTTTTTTGGTTCCTGCTGATTAGCCACATGTGACTCAAGTGTGCCAGCTGGACTAGATGCCATTCCGAGCTCCATAACCCTCCACATCCCTTGTCAAGAGAGCCAAGACTCCAATCAAATGAGATTTTAAAGTTGATTCCCTGGACCAGATGTGTTAAATAACAACATCTTCACTTTTGAACACCTACAATTCCCTTTTTCTCTGCTCCATTGCTTCAGCTGAGAACGGACAACAGCAGCACTGCTTTCCTTGGGATG
This sequence comes from Ifrita kowaldi, assembly GCA_013398055.1. Classification (NCBI taxonomy): domain Eukaryota; kingdom Metazoa; phylum Chordata; class Aves; order Passeriformes; family Cinclosomatidae; genus Ifrita; species Ifrita kowaldi. The sequence continues at coordinate 477,487 of VZRS01004546.1, forward strand.
GTATGGTCAAAATAACCAAAGGTAAGAGGACTCATGAAACCTGGTATCTTATACCAGTAGAGGTACCTGTAGAAACACACACAAAGCAAAATGTGAATATGATTGAAAACATCCATATAGGAAACAACCTCAGCTTTAGGTCACCAGAACTGTGTGATACAGCATTAAGAAAAATAAAGGATAAGTCTGTATGAGCAGAGGTCCTCTGCAGCTTTTTTCAGCACAAGTACTAGTGTAGTTACACTTTGTGACTTTCACCTAAAAATTCTCATTGCATGTAGAAGCACTACTTAATTCGACCCCCCCAAAACCCAAAGTTAAATGAACAATTCCTTTAAAAAAGACCTGAAGTACTTTTATGTGATGAGTTATTTTCCTTAATGTCCTTTGGGTATTTACTGCTGTACACTGGAAGTTGATACCTGCCCTGGCACAAGAATTTTTCACAGTGACTAAGAGTGGAGTTGCCCATGGAGCTGGTCAATGATTTAAACATTCCAGGAGAGGAAGTATTTATTGTCTCACCCTACTGCAGCTGTGCTTCTATGTTAATTTGTTTAGTTGGTGTTAGCTGACTGTAAGTGAATGCTAGCTTAGAAACTTAGGTTATTGTGTAATTACAAATATTGTAAATGTGAATTAATATTTGTTTGGTGATTTGGGACACAATTTGTGAGGATGACTGGCCATCTACTGAGAAGCAACCCAATGGAAAGGTGGGAACAGAAGCCCCATCACTCCCAAAGCTCATATTCTCTGCTCTAATTTGACTTGCTTTATCTCAATCCTCCTAATGCAAATAAAACGCATTTGTATGACCCTCAACAACTAACATAACTGGTTAATCACTGTCACATGGTCTTATAAAACTACTAATTTTCTTTTTCTGATAAGAATACAGTAGAGAAATAGTCAGTGCTTACCTGTGCATTCAGAGAAGAGCCTGAAGCCTGTAGATACATGGTATAACCAGCTATTACAGCAATAACCTTGCCAAAACACACTACTTTTTTTCTAATCTTTAGAACAGCTCCCTCTTCTGGCATACTCTGTTTATACGGTATTTAATTACCATGCTTCATTCCTTACCAATTTTTAATTCTATTTGGTTCCCAACACCTAACAAGCCCAATTTCATTAAGGCTCTCAGTGTACAGTACAGCTTTGAAGGCAAACTACAGCTTTTGAAAGGGCGACTAATTCTTATCAAATATTTATCTAACATTATCCATAGACTTATCTTTACTACTTTTTGAAAGCATCCCAATGTCAACCAAGACCAGAATCCACACATGGACAAGGAGCCTGGGTGGCCAGTTATGGGGTCACATTTGCAGGAACACTGAATTTGGAAGGGATCATCAGAGATCACCAAGCCCAGCTCCCCCCTGCTCACACAGAGTCATAGCAGGCTGCACACACAGCCAAGTTTTGATTACCTCCACAGCTGGAGATTTTATATCTCAGGGCAACCTAATCCCTCAGCAGACAGAAATGCTCATTGCAGCATCACCCCTACCTATGGTTCTACAAACTACCCAGAAATTCATGCTCCTTCCTTCAGCATCTGAATTAGGAGTTTAATATTAGGCTGGGTGAAATTGGGCCTTAGAGTCCCTTTCTGAACCAAGTGTCATGTCATGGATTCTGCCTGACCACCCCCAAAAAAGCCCCTTCTGCCCACCCCCTCCAAAAAAAAAAAATCAAAAAACCACAAAGCAAAAACCAAACAAACAAAACCAAACCAAAGTTCATGAGAGCTCTCATAATCCTCCTGATAGTGACAAAACTGCAGAGGTAACACACAAGGACAGACATTTTTTCCTAGATGATGCTCTGGTACTATTCTTTAAAAAAGAAAAACCAAAAAACAACCAACCACAAAACTAGAAAGAAGAAAAAACTGACTAACGCATTCAGACAGAACAGGTTCTCAACTTCGCTCACAGAATTGTTGCTGATGCTCATTCAGTGACTGTAGGCACAAAACATACATGACCCAGAATTTAGCAGTCCCCTTGCCCAGGAGGTAAGAAATCACCTTTCCTCTTAACCTGCCTGTCCATTGCCAGCAACATTCCCTTTCCTCCAGTTGCATTTCAAAGGCAAATTGTGAACACTGCTACGTCCTGGGGGAGGAGACCCTGGCTGCTGACTTGGAAAGTAGTGTCGGAGAAGATAAAGTACCTTCCCTGAGTAACTCAAGGGTCTTGACTCCAAAATCAGATTTTGCTTCACATAAACAGTTCTGATCCATTCATGTAAGGTGCCAAGACTCCATACGGGATTCCAGATTATATCCTGGCTAAGGTTGCCAGAAGCTACAAACTGCAACCTCATCTGCTGATACTGAGGGTCGTTACTAGATCCAATTCAGTTGTTGCAGACCAAGTTACAACACAAAGATTATGTACCAACAAGTGCATCTAGTTACATAAATTCTGTGTAAATCAATGCCCATTCTAAAACCAAACTGAAGAGAATTAAAAATGCTTCACAGTTTGCAGAATGAGGAAATAGATTCTTTTACCCCCTGGTCTCAGTGATGACAGCAGACCCTCTGAAGAACAATTCATTCCAGTAACTGCTGAGCAGAGTGAATGATTAATAACTTTCAAAAAGCTGGTTTGGTGGGAGTCAAAAAAACAAAATACAAAGGAACTAAGCTTCAGGACTATATTATTAGTGTTATTGCAAAGTATTATAACATAGTGATTCTTATTATAACTTTTCTTATGCAAACGTTGAGGGTGATGACTGTTAAGTAAACAGCAGGTGAAGACAAAACCAGATAATGTACTGAAATCTTTTCAGAGTCTCTATGTTACAGTCAAAAACTGAACTTTAAAGATTTTAAAACTAACAGGAAGTCTCATCTCAAGAGAGAACATACTAAATACTTGTCATAATCCAGGCAAACTGTTTGCACTGTTTTCACTGGTGAAAAATAGTTCAGTAGTCTTCAAGTGAAACAGTGTAGTTGATACAAGTACACGTAACTACTCCTAGGAGAAGATGAGAATCCAAGTCCTCACTTTCTGTTGTGCATAAGCAATTCTTGACTCAGAGAATTAGCTCAGAAGAATGATCTTTATACTTGAAAAAAGCGTCTGTTTAAGTCCTCATAGCCCTTAAACATCACCAAGTGACAGCATGAGTTGGTAAAGCAACAAGATGATCCAAAAACCCAGCAGTGATCCAATGGCAAACAGGCAAATCAAGAAATTTGGCAAAGCACAGAGAGTACTCTGCATGCAGGCCAGAGAACCAGATTTGGAAATTATTTCTGTATATTAATGAATGAAACTTGTGTAACATGATTTACCACAAAAAAATGTTATTTACATTATATATGCTTCCCAAGTACAAGATTGTAAATTGCAAAATTGCCTTGTTTACACCAATGGTAACACAAATTAGGAAGCCTGCAACAAAGATATCCCAATGCAATGAAATGCAAGAAAAAGCTTGATGAAAAGCAAAATGTCATGATCTAAACAGCACAGAGATTTTCAAATTTGTAGAGTATTTATTTACAAGGCTAAATGTTTCATAAATACACAGGCACAAACAGACAGATACTATTAAAACAGGAAAAAAATCCATTACACTTTGTGGATTCTGGTTTTCAATGAACACAGACAATGTTAAATATTGCTGTAGTAGATTTTGTACTTCGCTGCTAATTTTACACTAAACAAACACTGTAAAAGAGAAAACAGTCCTTTAGGACACAAGAGGAAAACCAGTAATTTCTGTCCTTTCCATAACAACTACATTTCCAGAAAATCATGGACCTGATCCTTCAACTGTACACTTAATGTTTACATTTAATGTTATTCTCATGAGTAAATCTCATCAATTTAAATAGAAACGAATTCATATTAAGAAAGTCAAACAAATATATGCATGTATTCTGGACTGAGGAAAAATTGGACCTTCTACATAGTAATTAATTTAGTAAACACATTATTACTCCTATTCAGAGGTTTTGTGGACACAAGAAAAAAATGTTATGAAACAAAAATTGTGTATTAAACATTTCAACTAATACAGTCAAGCTTTGTTAAAATTTTAAGTTCACACAGACTGCCACTAATAAAAAAACATTAGCTTGCTGCAGTTATATGAGACTAAACTCTGCTGCATGTCCTGTATTCCAACTGCTTCAAGCATAGTGACCTATCAGTTCTCAGGAGGCAGAATCCTGCCTCATTTCATGAAGTCAATGGGAATTTTGCCATTGATTTCAGAGTAGAAGAATGTTTTAAAGTTATTTTTTTTAAAAAGTGGGGAGAGGGAAAAGGCTAAGTTGGCCCAGAGAGGAATCCTTCCTGTTCTGAAGTAACATGATTAAAACACAAAATGAAAATAAATATACAGGATTTATTCTCAAATCTCCTGCAACAAGTCGATGCCAGCAGAAGCTGAGAATTTTGTCATCCTTCTCAATACCCACTCACAACTGTTTGGTCTGACTACATATTAACAAAATCATATGCCTGAATTTCATTAGAACTGGAAAAGCATGTACCAGAGCAGTTTAATACACAGAACAGGATAACACATGCAGCAGGACTAACCACTTTCAGTTCAGATCACTCAACACTTAGCTGTGCATACTCCCTTCCTTTAAGCCAGAGCTGCCCTTGTCTGGATATTGCTTTCCTTGACTTATGTACCAAGCTGTCCTTTCGCTGCTCATTCCATAAAGAATCTCAACCAGGGATACATGCCTTTCAAGTGTGAAAATTGCTGGACTCCAGAAGGGCTCCACATTTCATACTCGGGAAGTTACAAAAGCACAAGGGGAATGCTCTCTAATCCTGACTGTTTAGGTACCCAAACATGTCTCCAGATGACCCAAACGTCCAGACCTCTCCTAAGGCTGTGTTTTTCGCACTGGCAGATAAGCCTTCCCTTGAAGGCTAAAAATGAGGCCTGTAACAGCAGCAAAAAAACCCCACCACTTGTTTTATGGGAAGCAAAACTGCACTTTGTTATGCCAGGTCCCATTCAGCTCCCTGCCAGGCACAGCAAGAAGCTTGGGTAACTCAATTCACTACTGAATTTGGGCACCTAAAGTGAGGATAGCATTATAGTGGTTGCTGTGGTTTTAAATTGTTTCCTCAGTGAGAGAACTTCTAGTTTGTTACTAACATAATTCTGAAATAAGAGCAAAACCATAAATCAGCTGCCTGCAAAAGTCTGAAGACCATGACAAGAAGCACACTGAATATTTCATTAATGTCTATTTCTGAATATCTATCTAGTTAAGATGTTATTAAAGAGTCTTCACGGAACTGTTCTGCAGGAAATAAACTCCATGTAGCCCTGCCAATACATTTTCTTGCATTAAAAGTTTCCTATCATGAATATGGAGACCATGCAATGTATGTGACATTTCGAGCAGAATGACTTACATGCCTTGTAGAAGTACCATGCCTTGGATGCAAATGTTTTGACTTTTGTGCTTTTCCCCTACATATCTTTCTACTGATATAATTTAGCTTTACAGATTTATCCTTGTTACAGCCTCTACTATCAACTGAAACGGAAGGTATCAACCAGAAGACAAGTGAAAGTTCCAGAACTTGTGGGAAAAAGAAACTCTAAACTTAGCTGCTCAATTAAACCTTCAACAAATGCCTTAACTGAGAGAAAGCAGCAATTGAAAAGCATGAAATCAGGCTTGTACCTCCAGAGAGGTACTAAAGAGATATTGCATAGTGTATTCGGTTTAAAAGGTTATTCCCCACAAAACAGGAACAAGATGTACTCATTGAAGGCTTATTCTTTTCAGTTAAGGAAAGAATTTCAATTTCACTGTCACTGGGTTAAAAGTTACTATTCAACTCCAGGAAGCAAGGGCATAAAATCATTGTGCCCAAGGAAACCAACATAAAATATTCCATGGACCTTCTAAAACATTGTAAAAAAAACCCTGAAAATTTGAACCTGTGTCCTCTTTCACCACTAAGTAAAGACCAAGCCGCACATAATCCCATAAATAGCAACGAGGTACACTAACAGTGAGACAAAGTTGTGGATAATCAGAAAAGTCATCATCTGCACCACTGATTCTGGGGGAAACAACAATAGTATCCAGTACATGCAAATAAACTATGGAAAGCATTAGAAATCTGCAAATTGTAAGGCAGTGAAAGAGTCACAATATCTATGCTTAAGTGGGCTCAAGCTCTACTTTTGTTAAAGACAGAATTCCTGCAGTTGGCAGACTTCAATGAAATTAGGACTTCTCCTTTAATTTTAACATATGCTAAATGCAAGTTTAGAGCTCTCATTTTAACACAGCCACATTTAAATATAACGAAGAACTGTACAGTACTCAGTGAGTTCAAGAGGGTCAGCATAAACATTCATGTGCAAAAATCTAAGTTAAAAAACTTTTACTATTAAAAACCAACAACTTAAAGAAACAATTGGATCTAGAATTTTTCCTCAAATACTGTAACCTTCATCCTTCAATTGGCACACAGCTGACACTGCAGTAACACTTGAAGGTGCAAAAGATAAATGGAAGAAGAGCAATGAAAACAAACAAACAAAAACTCACAATGCTCTCAGTAAACCACCACCACCAAGAAAATAAGTAAGACATCCTGATTTCTCAGTATTGCCTTCTGGCACTGTTACAAATAAAGGCAGCAGTAGTAATCGAATGTAACAAAGAAATTTCACCATTGCAGTATTATTGATCTTTTGGCCATGTGCACGAGCCAAAATCTACCACTTACACAGCAAGATTTTTGAACATGAAACTGGACATACCCTTTTCAATCAAAAAAATTCTCGACTTAAGCAAAAAAAGACCCTTACCAGGAATAATCATGAACAAGAGCCTGGGTAGATTTTTACTTTCATCTTTTGAGAGGTCTGTCCAGGGCCCACACTTTAAGACATGGGTAGCAGCTCCACAACAGTAGATAAATTCTTCATGTAAGGGGACTGGCTCTTCTGACCCCGACCTCATGTTTGCTGTTAAGCAGAACAAGATACTGTTATAACAGGTCAATAGTTATAGAGCTGTCTCTTTGCTATTATACCTTCCCACAGAATAATTGCAAAAAAACCCAGCCAAACCACCCCACCCCCAAACAGCTGTCATATCCAGCAAGACTGAGGCCCAGTTCAGTATTTGATGTCTGAAGAGGCTGCAGAAGTTGATACGTTACTACTGCCTGAGAGAAAGCATCTTTCAGTTTCTGCCACAGAAATACACAATGATGAACTAGACAATAACCTCTATACTACCTCAAAGGCAAATAATTTTAAATTTCTTGCTCATGCTGTCCACTGAAAAGATTCATCTGAAACATATTTGAAGGCAAACAAATGAAAAAATACCAAACAAACAGAACTAGGGCATGAATGTATTTGCAAGTTCTGTGTGCCTTGTAATAAAACTGGATATTGTAGCATAACACCATGACCCTTAACCATCAAAAGCAAAGTTAAAATAACATTAGGCCTTTCAACTATTTTTGCTTAGTGAAAAAGGACCATTGTTTTTTGAGTACATGGATACAAATTCTATTTCCTAGTCAGTTTGTGAAATTTCAGGCATCTAAACCAAAGCCTAAAAGACATACAGGGTCTGCAGCACCATTAGGTGGGGGGCATTACCCTAACTAACAGCCACTGGAAACTTCTCAGTGCTACACAACTCAAAAGGAACAGATCTGACTGAAATTTTAAGTAATGACCCTTGACAATATTAGAAAAGTACACTTGAAGAAACAACATTTCCTTACTTTCCCCAGTTTTAATCTGGGGTTTTGAAAGGTTTAAGGTAAAGAACAGCCAAGGTAGAAAAGACAGAAAATGTTTTGAACTAACAAGTACCGCCTTGGAAAAAATTGAATATAGTACAAATGGAAAACACTTCTGGAGGGAAGGGAGAAGTGTTCTTTAATACTGCCAATTACAGCACAATTCTCTGGATGCTACCTTGTACCCCCACCTGCCTACTTCACCTGCAGCCCCACCCCCAAAAAGAAGTTATTCTAATGATAATGGAGACACCTTTACTACTTCATTGTTTGCCATGTTATTATCTAATTTACAAAGACTGAAATGTAAGTAAAGTGAATTTTGTCAAACTATAAAGAGGTATATATTTTTAATGCATTATCCCTGCTTTTATTTCTTCATTATTTAAAGCTGAAAGAAACCAAGAGCAGTTCCAACAAAAAAATCCAGTTACATCAACAACCACAGTAAACATTACGATGTTACCCCTTTTCTGAGGTGTTTACAATCCCAGAAGCAAAAGTACCTAGTTCTTATCCAAGAAAGTAGGTTTTGGACAAAGTTTCTGATCATGAACCAATAAAATCTGTTGCGCATTTTCATTTTGAATTGATTTCACAGAACAAATCTAAATGGAAAACCCACTGACAACTCTTCATTCAAAAGAAGTATTTGCAATGTTAAAGTCAGAAGTTAAGTAATGAGAAAAGAAAACTCAGCAATACATTTTGGACTGGAGTGGTAGGATTTTCAGGTTCACACAGACCTGTTGTGGTAGCTTTGGTCCAGTTTTTAACTTAACTTCTAATTTCAAAAACACCCAGTGTTGCAGTACCTGAAAGGAAGACTGCATACTAGAGAAGAAATTGTTATCTCAAAAACTGCCCATCTGAGACAGTCCCAAATGGCTTCTTTGTACTAGCTCTATGTAATATCTGAGGGATTTTTATATACTTATTGTTAGGTTTTTAATTTGTGACTTTATGGCCTTTGGTAATAAAAATGGACAGAAGAGAAAAACAGGGAAAAGATAGTGGATATACTTCCAGAATACTATTCAGACCTGTTTCAAGATGAAATCAGTAATAGCTAAAAATACCTCTGCATCTCCTTCTTCTTAAATGAAGCTTTGAAGAACAGTATTTCCATTACAGGCATCTATCTTTGGCACAAATTGACTGCATTTCCCCTAGAAATATCTTAAGATGGTCTATCAATTTCCAAACAGATTTAACAGGTAGAAGTCTTGAGAGATGAGGTCCCTACTGGCTCTGTCAGCCTGCAGAGAGGGCACATTTTGTGCCACAGCAGCTCCAAGAATGTTGAGGAGACAGAAGGACAAATTTGACTGGTGGGAGTTTCACGAGTTATCACAGAGAAAAGTAACAAGACTCAAAGAGATGCAACTACCTAGGAAATCAGACCTTACTACATCCCAAGCAGTATTTTCTTCCTTCTCTTCAACCCCTGCACATAAATTCTCTAAACATATGCAGGAACAGTATTACAAGAAATTCAGCTTCTGTCAAGAGTGCTTAATCTAGTATCAAAACTTCGGTTAGAATACAGAAACATGGGCTTCGATTCACAGGGCTTTAGCTCTAGATTAACACACCCTTAAATGTAGGCGTCTATCAGAAAACAAACTCCTATTACAGGATAAAAAGACTTAGGTGTCCATACACGGCTATATTAGGGGAATAATCATGGGATCAGCTTCTTGGTTGCCACCTCAGGATTAGAAAAATCCTCTCCTGATTAGCAAAGCCTATAGTAAAAACATATGAAGACATACACTTGCACCTGCAAACCAACACATATATTTAAGTGTCTCACTACTGATCCAGAAGCCACCTACAGTCATTTTTTCAGACAGTAACATCTGGAAACAGAGTTATCCACAAAGAGCAGATTACCTCTGCCATATGACCAATTTTTTTCATCTTTGGTTCAACCGACCCCAAAGTAAAATGCTGATAACAAAGATAAGTGAACTTTGCAAACATGGTGCTAATTATTTATGCATCTTTCCTGATAGCATATTTTAACTGCTCCATCCTACACTATTACTTGGACTTGACATTTTGCTTTAAAGATAACTTGGAAATAACAAAATTTGATCTGCGCTAAAAGACTGTTCAATGAAAGAATTATCACAAACTCAGACTAGCACCACATAACATAATCAGAGTAAGTAAAGTGATATTTGGCATATAAACTATTCGATCACCAGACAGGACAAACAGGTTGGTGTACCTAATCTGAAGCATGACGCTGCAGTGAAAGATGCAACGGTAGCCACAAGCGCCAAGGTAAGTTGCATAAAACATTGGTGAAACCAAAATAAAGGAGAAAGGACCACTGAGGCAGATTTGACATACAAGGCTCCACAAAATCGTAAGAGACACACCCCAAGGTGTCCATGGCCAAGGCTACTGTGAGGTCACTCTCTATCCCTTCTGGTAGACTACAACGACATTGGAAAAAGCTACCCAGGAGAGTGGTGGAATCACTATTCCTGGAAGCCTTCAAAAAATGTGTAGGTGTGGCCCTTGGGGACACGGTTTAGTGATGAACATGGAAGTGCTGGGTTAACAGTTGGATTCAATAATGTTAGAGCACTTTTCCAACCTTAACGATTCTACGATTGGGAAATGTGTCTGGAAACTGCAAAAAAGGGCAACCACCGTGCCCATGTTAGAGTGTGCAGGGAGTTCTAGGCCAGTCAAACTCATCTCAGTTCACAGAAAGTTATAAAAAAAACAAACCCACTCGAAGTTGTACCCAAAAACATGAAACAACCATTAACGTACCAGCAATGTCTTTCACGGATCAGTATTGGGCAGTAGTGTTCAGTGTCTCCACTGAACACCTGCACAAAAGACAGGGGGCACTCTGAGCAGGTCCATGCAAAATGTCAGGGGGAGGAAGACAAACCACCTGAAACACTGGAGGGCAGGGCTGCTATCCAGATGGACCCTGACAGGCTGGAAAGGTGAGAACTACATGAAAGCCAAGGGCAAATGGGAAGTCCTGCAGCAAGAGCTCAGTAACCCAATGCATCAACACAGGCTGGGGGCTCAAAAGCTAGGAAGTGGCTTTCCAAAAAAGACACAAATGATTAACAGGCTGAAAACAAGTCAGTAGTGAGCCCCTGCAACGATCAAGCCCAAGTGTATACAAGGCTACACAAGGAGTAGCCTGCAAGTCTTAGGACATGTTCATCTTCTGCTGCTTGGCATTGGAAAGACTGGAGTACTGCATCCAGTTTTGGATTCCTCATACAAGCAAGACATCGATATAGAGGAGAAAACCAACTGAAATATATGGATGCTGAAGCATGTGATGTATGTCCAAAGGACAAGGAAAAACAGTCAAAACTTGCAATGAAAGAAATTCCAATAACAACGGTTTTCCCCACATGCACAATTAGGACTATTAAATAATGGAAGTTACCCAGAAAGGCAGGACAACCTCCAACTGGACAACGCTTTCAGCAACCTGACCTGCTTTGATCTTTTTGAGAAAAGATCTGGACTACATCTTAGGGATAACCCACAAAGTTGGATGTATGTAAATTCATGAGACTGGACTAGATAGACCATAAAGTGCCAATTGTAAGGATGCTGTTTATCAAAAAACACTGTAAATCAGGGAAGGTCTTGATGGTTAAGAAAGAAAAGGTATTTAAAATCATAGCCATTTTCCGTCAGAAAAGGCAAGAAGGAGCACCCAAGGCACTACAGGCTGAACTGGCTCAGCTGAGTCCACAGGAAAAATCACAGGAGCATGTATTGTGTAAGTCCCTCAAATCACATAAAGGAAAATATGTTAATACAGAGTAAGAGACCAGTCTGCCAACAGCAAATCATGCTCAAGCAACACAATTGCCCTCAATGATAAAATACCTGGCTACAAGAAAATATGTAAATATAATGCACACTGCCTTATTAAGAATTTTGACACTGTCTCCCACTGCATTCTTCTTTCCAGGCCAAGGAAATGCGGGCTGAATAAACTGACTTGCACAGTTTGAAAAGTAACTGAACAAGCTTAAATGATAATCAACTACTGTCTGCCAGCTATCAAGTTATCTTGAATCAATACTGGAGCCTATAAAACTCAGCATTTTCATCAGAAACATACCTGCAACACTTAGCCCAGCTGTGTTTACCCCACTAGGTCAAGAACACAAAGAAACTTGGGAGGGTCAAGCAAAAAACTAGGCGAGAGCCTTAGAGGAAAAGCTTTATGAACTGTGCTTTTTCAGTCTCCCATGCTGTAATCAAATAGCAACCTAGAGCCATTTGAAAGAGATCTGCAAAAGCAGCATAGCCAAACCTTTATCTGCAATGGAAGATGGTAAAACAAGAGGCAACAGCGACAAGTTGTGTCTTGACACTTTAAGGCATCACAAAAAAATTAGTTGCTAAGAAGGCAATGGAAGATCACTAGGAAGACAGTGGAACCTCTCCTGGAGGTTTTTAAGGCTGAGCTGGACAAAACAGTAATTTTGATCTCAAGAGAAAGATAGACTAAATTTTCTCCAGAGTTTTCCATAAATCAACAGTTTACAATTCCCTTGGCCCTAAAACAGCAGAAAAAAATAAAGCAGGAGGTACAACAAAGATCTCAAACAATTTTTCTAGTACCTTAGTAAATGCAGTTTCATGAACACAGTACATGACAATAACTAAGTATTTAGGTCAGAGAAAATGAATCTAAACTGTACCAGTCCCCCCAAAATATAGGAAACTGAAGTAGATGTATTCTATCAAATAGCTGTACCAGCTTAAATAAAAAAGAAACCCTGCCGTAATAGATGCTTTTATGTGACTGAATTGAACACTGCACTGCAAAAGAGTAACTGCAAAAATAGCAAGATTCCCTCAGCTGCCTTCTACACTAAGGCTCTGACAACTTCCACAACATTATTCCCAGAGGAGAATCATCCAGACCTGACATAAGCTCTTCGATTTGCAGACTGGAGCTTAGATGCTCATAGCTAGGAACTAGAAAGGAACAGACTGACCGACCTGGTAAAAAAACGGCAAAGAGGAACAAGGGAAGTGGAGATTACACGATGTGAGAGATGAGGTACGACATGACACACGATGCCCAGATCTCATCAAAGATTTATCTGGACAAACTACAAACAATGGATGCCAGATTTTCTCAGGGAAAACAATAAACCCAGGCCAAAGACTTTGCAAGCTGTTGTGACATCAGTCACAAATCTTGACCAATACCGTGTTAGAAAAGCAGCAGCCAGTAGCACATAAAAATGAAACATTTCTTCATCGTACTTTCCAGTACAATTCTCTGTCGAATTAATATACAAGTCCCTTTTACACTAGATCTGAATTAATAAATAAAAACTGTTAGGCATTATTGTAAAAACAAAAGAAGCTAAAAATTAACACTATGGACACATTAAATGAAGCAACACAGTTATACAAAATAAGACTGCTTTCCTCTAAAACCAGTGAAGTAATTAGGAGGCCATGTTTTTAGTGATCACTTGATGACCTAGCAATAAGATGCCTTCAACTTGTTTTGCTCCCGTGTCATTCCCTCCATGCCCCTCCCTCAAGGAGTAAAACAGCTGAGAGAATTTCACTGATGACTACAAAATTATCAGTGGAACACGTGGCAATGGGGTACAGTTTACTCATGCTTAGGGCTGGAACGATAAAAAACCTGAAGTGCAGAATGAAAACTGGAATCACTCCTCAATTCTGAACCTTGTTTAGAGACAACACATAGGGGACTGTGCAAAGACCTAAGGAGGGAGAAACCTAGTTTTAAGACCTGGACCCACCTGCAAGACCTTTGTAACACCACAAAATTTGGATTTTATTACCATTAATAACCTTGTAGCAACAACCAAGAAAGTGGGCACAGTCCTAGTGTTAGGGACACAGAGAAAATAACTTCTGGGTATCCATTTTGTACCAGACAAGTGGTCCCTTGTCACTGCCAAACATTTTAAAATGAATTTCTAAGACACCTTTTCATCAAAAGAGGACAGAACTCACGAATCAAATAATTGTTAGTTTGGAAAGGTCCATTTGAGGAATCGAATCAGTAACAGATGGATCCCCCACCAACCTTCTTCCAAAAAGGTGCTTTCCTCTGAAATGAATAATTTGAAGGAGTTTTGGAGTTAGGGAATCAAGAAATTGGAAAACATTTTCAGATTCCACAATGATACATTGGTCTGGCACAAAATTATTCAACAGATAGGATGATCAAAACCCTGGGGAAATGGATTAGAAGGCCCACCTTAACTTTTAACCAATCTTTATATGTCACTGCGAGTTTTAGCTTTGAGAATTTCGGCATGTACTAATGACTAAAAAAAAAAAAAAA